>CM060978.1:201166648-201629148 GCA_030765065.1 Deroplatys truncata
CTACTACTACTACTACTACTGCTGCTGCTGTTGCTCCTGCTCCTACCGCCACCACTATTGCTACTACTACTATTACTACTACTACTACTACTACTACTACTACTATACTTATATCCGCCAGCATTCTTTCTACATAGTTACATCGCGGAAAGGCGAGCAACACAATGTCGCCTACAAATCGAAGTTTAAACAACCTTTCCCTTGATATTGATGCAACTAATGTTAGTTCAGATACGTTTTAAGAAATACATTTTTAAAAATTTAAAGAAGTGAGCCAAGCACTGTCTTATATTTAAGTAAACCTCCATTAAGGAAAATAAAGACCAGCGTTGGGCAACACCGTCCATAGCTCGCTTTACCATTCGGTAAGGGAAGCGTTACTTTGGTTAACACTAATGTAAATTACAATTTATATTAGACAAGTCGCTAAATAATGGCAAAACGAAATACTTAAGGAAGGAGGTAAAGAGAATCAAACTATAAATCGCCTGGTTTTTCTAAGTATGAGTTACTTATGCTAAAATAAGTGTTCAAGTACTAATATAGGCACATAGAATTCAAACTGACCTTAACGTAGTCATTTTTACTAACCCCTGGCTAAGGTAAATCGACTTGTGATGTAAACGATTGACTTTTGTCTCAGGTTCATATGTTTAACGGATTGTATTATCAATATGTAGAGACACTCTTTTTTCGCATTAACGATAATGGCAAGCAACATGATATTAAAGGGAGTTCGCAATAACTTTCCGAATTATATGATACTGATCAATATATTAAACTTGGTATTTTAGCGAATTTTAGCGGTAAGAACTAGTTGAAGCGAAATATTCTTATTTTGCGAAAAACACGAAATTCCAGCGATCTTATATAGAAAAAAATAGTTTTCACTTTTTTTAAAATTTATTCTTGTAAATTATTGATCACAAATAATAAAATAAAATTCTCAGTTATACAAATAGTGAAGTGATTATTAAGGATGGTTTAACATTCTTTGAAATCGACTTTTCTCTCATTAGTGAAGCCATCCAAGAACAGATTAACATTCTTGGCAATGTACTCTTTTATTAACTGACCACGCAACTGAAATGGGTTGCGAAGACAAGTACTAAAGAGCAGGGAAATTTGAATATCAAATTATTTACACTTATTTAGTTATTTCTGCCTCAGGACTTTTATTATTTTCTTTCAAATAGGAATTCTTAAGAGCGTGTATTTAGTTGCAAAGATGAGTTGAACAGCGAATGTTACAGTGCACAGCAGACCGAAAGAGTTTGACGAGGGTTTGCATATGTAGGAAAGCAGTATTTTGGCGTGCAAGTTTTGTGATGTTCAAATTGAGTGGGAGAAAAAAAGTTACTGTATCAAAACATTGTTTTAAAAATAAGGAATATTTGAAAGGTATACTAAATTCAACAGCTGCAAAACGCCAGACATCCAAATAACTTTCAATAGAAAGACAAAGGAAAGCTAAAATTTAAAAAAAAACTAAATTTGTAAAAGACCTAACCGATGCTACTAAAAGCCAACATCCCTAAAGATCCCTCAAGCAACCCTGAGTACTTTGCATGAATTTGAAATTGATCATGAAAATGTGAAATATGTTGTCGACGATTCCGTCACATATGGTAAAATGTCGTTAATTATTGCAGGAGTTATGGATGAACATTTGGTTCACATTTCTTGCTGGTCCCATAAATTTAGTTTGTTTGGTGATGTTAAAAAACAATTTGAGACAACTTAATACTATTGTCTCAATACGATAAACTGCTTCCAACAGGTTCAGACACGAAATCGTTTACATTTAGATGAAAATCATTAAGATAAGGCAATTCCCTTGTATCTTGAACCTGTATTGTCTAGACGAGGAAGTTGGTTCAAAACAGCTAAATATGTGCATAAAAATTCAGACATTGTCTGTAATTGTTTTAATAATTTACCCAAAAAGTCAGTTCCCGCAGCAATTTGTTGAAAAAAATAGAAAATTTAAGACTTTTTACTTTAGTAAAATCCAGACAGCATTGTTTTTTGAAAATTGTGAGTTTATTGCTGATGTGTTGCAGTTAGAAGCGAGTAAATGTCCGTACTCATATGTACTGATTTCAAAGATCAATCAATTGAAGAGCAGTAAGATGGATGTCACAGCTTATGGTCAAATGGGGTATTAGTTGACAAGATTATTGAACAGTTTGACGAGTCACTGTAAAAAGATGCCAGACAGCTGCTGAGAAATGTAGGCAGCATGGTTGCGCAGAAGCTTGCAAAACACACTTCTCCAAATGATGCTTAGAATTTATTTTTACTGATGAATAATGCATTTCACCCAAATAAGCACTTCAAATGTTTCACTGATTAATGACAAAGTGCCACAACTGCCTCACTTCAAACTGCAAACCACGATATATTTAGCTTTGAAAGGGTTAATTGTGAAGTATAATAATGAGAATCATATAAAAAACTTGATATTATGCAGCCATTGCAGGCACTAAAATTAATGCATTTAGATTTTTAAAAATGCAGTATTAAAATCTATTTGGGTCCCTTTTCATTAACTGATGCAGAGAGGCTTTTCTTAAGATATAATTTAATTGTTAATGATCGCAGGCGATTAATAAAACAAAGCAATATTGTAACATGTGCTGTGTTGTCTTTCGAAAAGTAAAGAAGTATGTAGTGAGTCTGTAATGCCAATGCATCAAAGTACAAGGCTATCGATAAGAAATAAAATAAAAAATAAAATAACACATTACTGTTTTGTAGTTATTATATTAATGGTGGTGCACATTTATCTTACATTCTTACATTCATTACGTTAAAGTTATATTCAATGCATATAATAACAATGACTAGCAAAAATTAAATATAGGGAAATTAAGGGAATAATGCGAGCCATATAGCGCGAAAAAACATCAACATTGAAACTCATTTCGCGAAACTTGTAAAAAAAAATGCGAAAAAAGATTGCCTCTATCAAAATGAAGCGTGTCTACCTTGAAATAGGTTGTTGCTTCACGTATGGAAAGCCAATTTGAAGTAGGAGTTGTATTGTAGTTCAACTGTTGGGGAGCCGAACTTGAAGTAGTTGCAACCGCACGTATGGTACCCGGTAGCCTTCGTCCCAAATTTAAAAATATTAACTTTGTAATTTGAATGTTTCTTTAAATATTATATATTTATGTTTGCCTCGGCTGAGTCAGTATTATTGTTAGAGACATGGATTTCTCTGCAGGGAGTAGTGCGGCTACGAATGTAGGCCTTCACAGATTATAATTTTTACTTCACTACATTTATTAATCCTTGACACAATTTAAATAACACTTCACTGATATAGAGAGCCGTGAGATTCTTTTATTAATTACTTGCACTTTTTAACACGTAAACTATTTTCGTCTCACACGAATACGTATTAAATTTCTCCTAACGTTCCGATTAGGAACACTGTCTACAACCAACTGACTTCTGAATTTGTAAATTTTGCTTCATTTTAGTTTCTGATTGGCTAATTCTAGTCAAATAGAACACCTTGATTTAACTAAAGCTTTTTCTGGTTGTTGATTGGCTATTTTATAAACTGTCTCAAAAATTACATTATTACTTCCAAGAATCACAAGTAGCATTAAACTTTCAAATTCATTATTGCCTCAAGGCTACCTTATTGTTACCTCATTGTTAGCAACTTTTAACCTATTATTCTCACAGCTCCTACATTATTAAATTAGTAATACATTCACATAACATTATTACACATGTATACAATAATATAAACATATACAATGACTGTAATATACACTTTTTATATCTTGTTACATACACAAATTGCTTTATATATTATATAATTAGACTGAAATGATTTAAGTGTTAAGAATACTGCCTCAACCTGAGTATGAAGTGTAGAGTGGGTAAGTAAGGGGAAAACCCAAGCTACGGTAAGAGAAGAAGACCTAATGAACGCTTGTCGCATTTCAAACACTTGTATGCAAAAGAGGTGGCCCTTTCTTCTAGATAATAATAGTGTTGTTTCTTCCGTAAGTTCTCCAAATTTATTTGTCATTGTGCATTCAACCTCTTATCATTTCCCTCTATGACTGGCTTGAATAAAATCCCAAGAAACAGAAACGAACCAGTGGGTAGCGTTATATTTAGTGTGAAACGAAGGTGGGTAGGGTCGGAAATAGTCTCTCAGGATAAATTGTACTATGATTGCTGTAAAAAAAAATCTGATGTGTTACACTCACATGACTTTCTCTACTCTTGTACAATCTATTTTTACAAACGCCTATTCTCCATATGCTTCATGTTAATCGAGATATCGAGATGTCAATCTTATTGGTAATTTTCTTGTAGATGCAAGGGGGATATGGTAGCTTTTAAGCGATAGTCAAATATTTTAACGCTGGTTGCTATGTGGCGCATTCCATTCTCTTTGCATGTCCAGGACATAAAAAAAATCTGATGTGTTACACTCACATGACTTTCTCTACTCTTGTACAATCTATTTTTACAAACGCCTATTCTCCATATGCTTCATATTAATCGAGATATCGAGATGTCAATCTTATTTGTAATTGTCTTGTAGATGCAAGGGGAATATGGTAGGTTTTAAGCGATAGTCAAATATTTTAACGCTGGTTGCTATGTGGCGCATTCCATTCTCTTTGCATGTCCAGGACATAAAAGAATGAATAACGAATTGGAGAAAAACTATAAGTATTGGAAAATTTAAGGGAATAACAAGCAATATCTCGCAAACGGTTCACTCAACAAAAGAAATGTATATGACATAAATTGTGTATTTTAACGCGATCTACATTTTTTGTGTAGTAAAATTTTGTCTATCTCTTATGGTTTACCAGTTATGAAAAAGTCGTTCATAATAAAGAATACTTTTGGAGACATTCCCAGAAAATTCGAGATATACATTTTAATTGTCATGACAATATCTTAAACATATGATATTTTAATCAAAATCGTTAGAGCCGTTTTTGAGAAAATTAAAATTTTCGAAAAATGTTCCATGTAAAGGGTAGTCTGGGGTGGGGGGATTTTCTTGAAAACCTTCGTGTCGCATCTCTGGAAGATACTGAACCTAAATACGAAGTTTGGTGTTTATCCGACTCTTCGTTTTTGAGTTATGCTGTTCACAGACACACAGACACACAGACACACACACAGACACACAGACACACACACACACGGACATGTTTCCAAAAATGCTTTTTTTGGATTCAGTGATTCTCAAAACATGTATTTCCGGTGAAATCTCGGTATCGAATTTTTGGGTGGAATGCAATACTTCCCCTACTTACTATACGTAGTAGAGAAAGTAAAAAAATCTGATGTGTTACACTCACATAACTTTCTCTACTCTTGTACAATCTAATTTTACAAACGCCTATTCTCCATATGCTTCATGTTAATCGAGATATCGAGATGTCAATCTTATTGGTAATTTTCTTGTAGATGCAAGGGGAATATGGTAGCTTTTAAGCGATAGTCAAATATTTTAACGCTGGTTGCTATGTGGCGAATTCCATTCTCTTTGCATGTTCAGGACATAAAAAAATGAATAACGAATTTGAGAAAAAGTATAAGTATTGGAAAATTTAAGGAAATAACAAGCAATATCTCGAAAACGGTTCACTCAACAAAAGAAACGTATATGACATAAGTTGTGTATTTTAACGCGATCTACATTTTTTGTGTAGTAAAATTTTGTCTATCTCTTATGGTTTACCAGTTATGCAAAAGTCGTTCACAATGAAGAATATTTTTGGAGACATTCCCAGAAAATTCGAGATATACATTTTATTTGTCATGACAATATCTTAAACATATGATATTTTAATCAAAATCGTTAGAGCCGTTTTTGAGAAAATTAAAATTTTCGAAAAATGTTCCATGTAAAGGGTAGTCTGGGGTGGGGGGATTTTCTTGAAAACCTTCGTGTCGCATCTCTGGAAGATACTGAACCTAAATACCAAGTTTGGTGTTTATCCGACTGTTCGTTTTTGAGTTATGCTGTTCACAGACACACAGACACACAGACACACAGACAGACACACAGACACACAGACACACAGACACACAGACAGACACACACACGGACATGTTTCCAAAAATGCTTTTTTTGGATTCAGTGATTCTCAAAACATGTATTTCCGGTGAAATCTCGGTATCGAATTTTTGGGTGGAATGCAATACTTCCCCTACTTACTATACGTAGTAGAGAAAGTAAAAATCTGATGTGGTACACTCACATGACTTTCTCTACTCTTGTACAATCTAATTTTACAAACGCCTATTCTCCATATGCTTCATGTTAATCGAGATGTCGAGATGTCAATCTTATTGGTAATTTTCTTGTAGATGCAAGGGGAATATGGTAGCTTTTAAGCGATAGTCAAATATTTTAACGCTGGTTGCTATGTGGCGCATTCCATTCTCTTTGCATGTCAGGACATAAAAAAATCTGATGTGTTACACTCACATGACTTTCTCTACTCTTGTACAATCTAATTTTACAAACGCCTATTCTCCATATGCTTCATGTTAATCGAGATATCGAGATGTCAATCTTATTGGTAACTTTCCTGTAGATGCAAGGGAAATATGGTAGCTTTTAAGCGATAGTCAAATATTTTAACGCTGGTTGCTATGTGGCGCAGTCCATTCTCTTTGCATGTCCAGGACATAAAAAAAATGAATAACGCATTTGAGAAAAAGTATAAGTATTGACAAATTTAAGGAAATAACAAGCAATATCTCGAAAACGGTTCACTCAACAAAAGAAATGTATATGACATAAGTTGTGTATTTTAACGCGATCTACATTTTTTGTGTAGTAAAATTTTGTCTATCTTTTATGGTTTACCAGTTATGCAAAAGTCGTTCACAATGAAGAATACTTTTGGAGACATTCCCAGGAAATTCAAGATATACATTTCATTTCTCATGACATTATCTTAAACATATGATATTTTCATCAAAATCGTTAGAGCCATTTTTGAGAAAATTAAAATTTTCGAAAACTCTTCCATGTAAAGGGTAGTTTGGGGTGGGGGGATTTTCTTGAAAACCTTCGTGTCGCATCTCTGAAAGATACTGAACCTAAATACCAAGTTTGGTGCTTATCCGACTGTTCGTTTTTGAGTTATGCTGTTCACAGACACACACACACACACACAGACACACACACACACACAGACACACACACACACACACAGACACACACACGGACATGTTTCCAAAAATGCTTTTTTTGGATTCAGGAGGTCTCAAAACATGTATTTCCGGTGAAATCTCGGTATCGAATTTTTGGGTGGAATACAATACTTCCCCTACTTACTATACGTAGTAGAGAAAGTAAAAATGAATAACGAATTTGAGAAAAAGTATATGTATTGGAAAATTTAAGGAAATAACAAGCAATATCTCGAAAACGGTTCACTCAACAAAAGAAATGTATATGACATAAGTTGTGTATTTTAACGCGATCTACATTTTTTGTGTAGTAAAATTTTGTCTATCTCTTATGGTTTACCACTTATGCAAAAGTCTTTCACAATGAAGAATACTTTTGGAGACATTCCCAGAAAATTCGAGATATACATTTCATTTCTCATGACATTATCTTAAACATATGATATTTTAATCAAAATCGTTAGAGCCATTTTTGAGAAAATTAAAATTTTCGAAGAATGTTCCATGTAAAGGGTAGTCTGGGGTGGGGGGATTTTCTTGAAAACCTTCGTGTCGCATCTCTGGAAGATACTGAACCTAAATACCAAGTTTGGTGTTTATCCGACTGTTCGTTTTTGAGTTATGCTGTTCACAGACACACACACAGACACACAGACACACACACACACACAGACACACACACGGACATGTTTCCAAAAATGCTTTTTTTGGATTCAGGAGGTCTCAAAACATGTATTTCCGGTGAAATCTCAGTATCGAATTTTTGGGTGGAATGCAATACTTCCCCTACTTACTATACGTAGTAGAGAAAGTAATAAGCGCTAAGCTAGCACAATGTAGGATCACCCTTCTCTCTAGCTTATAGAGAGAAGGGTGTGTAAGAAACGAGTTACCTGCAGCTTTAAAACGCATAACAGCCGCAATATTTATATCAAAGGTTTCTTCTGCAGTGCACATGGAGACGAAGTGTATCATTATTACCGCCCTCAAGTAGATGGGTATACCTACCGGTGCTAGGCATACTGAATTGGTAACATACATTCCGTTGGTTGAAAAAATTGCAAAGGTGTCTACTGTATCGACATATTCCTCAGCTTCAGCAACTACTTTAAAGCATTTAGGTACAATGATGACGACGACGAGGGTGATGATATAAAAGGCGATTCTTGGAGAGGATTCAGATAGATATTTCATTAGCAGCGTAAATCGCTCCGTGCTCCTATATGTGCCTCCCTTTTTGCACGCAAGTGTACATTTGATTATAAAATACTTTTGCCTTCAGTCTAGCAACGATGTTAAGGAATGGCGCCTTTGGACGTCACAGGCAATCCAGTTAGCTGATCCTGCCCTAAATGAAACCCTGTCTCCAGGAATTTGTCATTATTATTATAATGGACAGGGAATATCCTACAAATCCTGAAAGGAATGCCTATGAAATGGTAATGGACAAAGAAAGTCTTAGGATATTATTGTACATCAACTTTAAACTTGTCGAGGCTACTCCTATTGGGAAAAAAATTAATGCGGACTAGTTAATAGAGAATTTTGATAATAATAATAATAATAATAATAATAGAGTAGTTCTGTGATATTTTTATTTCAAGAACTTTATTTACGATCTTTTCGGTTCAGTAACATCGCTGTTTGGAAGTTTAGTTTTGTTTTCTACGGAACATCATCAAACGGGTATGATGTACGATATACACAGGTTTGAGGTAGCTGCAGCAAGAGTTGAAACAAGAAAAAAGAAAAGAAAGAAAAAAGAAAACCGAAACAGGGTTACACCATCTACCATTGTGTTGGCATTTTGCAGCCCCTCCCTCTTTCTTTCCTGTCAGGAGCACTTCTTCACTCCCGATGAAGACACAGAGCCAAAGTGTTGCCGACACAACACGTCTCGCAGTCACCACAGTAACAAATTGTTTATCATTGGGATTCGCATTGCACGTTGGTATTTTAATGCAATATAAGCTTAATTTGATTTATGGGGACTGTGACAGGCCACGTGCCTCTTAATTCCAGTTTGACACGGCGACCTAAAGCGGTGCGCGATGCCATCTGGAGCTCTTCACATGGGATGGACTGAGCACATCACAAAATCCAGTCTTGCTAATGTGGACAAGTTGGTAATGTCAAGATAGTGTATCAGGAATATTATTCGGCTTTCGTAGTCTTCTTCGAATGGACTGACACAAGGAGTTAGCGATGCTATCTTCATGTATATTTAAGAGTAACTTGTACATGCGCCTTCCTGTCATTTCAGCCTTGAGTGACAGTCGAAATGCACAGCCCTGGGTGCTTTGTAGCCTTCCTTCCGACTGTTTGTTTTGTTGCGTGTAGTATGTTAGAAATTAATATAAAATGGTCTACATAAGAATCCACAACAGAGAGGGTTGGAATTTCTGTGATACTGGTTTTAAACTCGAAATTTCTTGCAAAATCATCTGCTTTCTTCATCCAAGGGTTTTGTCTTCCGCTTGCCCAGCTTATAATGGAAACGTGAGTTTCAAAACTCACTATGCAAAGGCACACAGTGAGTTGAATGATAGTTTTCCATCCAACGTTAGGTTTCTACCTAAACTCCAGCCTCCTCTATTCTCCCAATGTTTCACTTTCCTCTGTGTCTCAGAATTTGCCTCAGCCTTGCCACCTGGTATCCGTCTCTGTCCGAAACATTTCCAGTTTATCATTTCTTTCATGCTACTCTTAGCAAGAAGTTTCTTCTCGTCAAAATATTCCACTAATTTATTATTCTCTTTCTGATCAGTTTACTTAACCAGCATTATTTAAACTGTTTCATTGCTTAATTTGTTTGCCAATGTTACACTATTCTCCAAATCGACATTTCAAGTATCTCCACACTCCATACAAATACCTTTACTAATTTCTTCTATTGAATAAATGTTTTCCTTTGTCGTCACTATCCTAACAAGAGCTCATGTTGCTATTTATGATTAACACATATTGGGTGAACAACTTTTGATTTTACGTTTGAATGTTCTCTCTTTATACAAGTGATTCAATCATACAATGGTATTGAACTCAATTAAACATACAGAGGAAACATACAGAGGAAATTCTTACACTTGGGTTATTAGAAGGTTTTGGCAAGGTATGTATACATATCATACCGTTATAAGCAGATGCGACTCTGTTATTTTGCTGTGCCTTCTATTTTCTCAGTTGTTATCTAAACCGTGACTGTTTGTGTATAACGCTTGGAACGAAATATCCACGGTTTTTGGGTTATTTTACATATATTTTCTATGGAGTAATAACTACGAGGGCAACTCGGAAAGTAAGTTCCGTTAATAATTTTACGGAACGCTACTTTATTGCGATAGAGTAACAAATGGACGAGTGCTTTTCTCTCAGGGTATGCGCGAGTGTATTGTTAAAGGACAACACCAGTTTAAATTGACTGAAGAGTTTAATCTGATCTAATACTTCAACTACTGAAGTGAGTTGCCGACCGTTTTAAGATAAACAATGAAACTGATTATGAATGTAGCACTCGAAATTGTAACATTCAATTATTATACCTGTTAACATCTGCAATATCAATGTTACGGTTGGAAATAACTGTTTTCGCAATAAAAGAAACTGGAAGCGTAACTTGACGTGAGTCGCTAAAATGCTTACCGGCGAGACCTCTCGCAATAGTCGCGAAATCTTACTGACATAAGTGCGTCATTAGGCGCTTAAAATATCATACGAGTAGTAAGTACCGGTGGCGGTACGAGAGTAACTCTCTGATATAAAATTGCACGCATTTATTCCTTTTAGCTCTGCCTGCTTCATTACTCCCCACCAACATTATTATTCACGCGCAGCCAATACTTAAAATCCTACACGTGTGCCTCCGTTACTTTGTTACTAGGGGGCTTGGCTATAATCTCAGAATTTAACTGCCCTTCTCTTTTCCAGAATTCTGCCTACGTGACTCTGCAAACGTACTGAGCTTATAGCCTAACTGAATTCCCAGAATCCTCGGCTGATACTAATGACTTTCACCAATTTGACTTCCTAATAACCTTCTTCTTTCCGGGCAAATCTTTCAACTCAAGCTTACTGCATTATACATTGATTTAATGCACGGAATTTATTTATTATAATAATTTCTCTATATTTATTTTTAAGTTATTGGAGTTGTTTCTTTATTTAATTGTTTAAATCTTCCCGTCAATAATTAAGGTATCAATTGTTGTAATTTTTATCTCACACAAGTAAAAAGTAACCCATTAAATGTTTTTACAACATAATTTCCATTTCCTTTTAGGCACATGTCGTACGCCTTCACAAGATTTGAAGATTCTGCGTAGAACTTGTGCGTCGTTCAGAACATGCGGCCGCCCACTTCTTTTTCATCTTTGAATTAACGACAGCAACGTCAAACAATATCTGCTCTCACTCAAAACGTTTCCGTACATTGCAGTAATCTCAAGATGAACTGTAGATGGCTTCATCATCATCTTCTTATTCTTGGCCTACAGAAACCATATCACTGCACGTACCACACACTTTGGCGGGAGCTTCTATTGCTGCACACATCTTACAAGCCTATAATGGCGAAAGAAACAGAAAGCAAAGAAAGAAACCTCGCTTTGACACTGCCAGGAACGTAGTGAACTAAGCTATACACTGAATCAAGAAAGCGCTGCTATCTGCTCTTCTCCTCGTGAATGACGAGACCGGAACTTACTTTCCGAATTGCCCTCATATTTTGCACTCAGTGGCATTCTTTGGCAAAGATGAAAATTTTTTCCCAAATGTGCTCTTTTATGACTCCAGTATGTCTGCATTCTAATATTCATACACTTAAAGTTCTTTTTAGTATTTTATCATTTAGGAATTAAAATTAGAAGCTATCTTATACCTCATGTCCTTCAGGAAGAACAAGGATTTTCAGTGTCAGTGTATATAGTCAGTATAAGTTTTATTTAACTATCACGCTCGTTCAAAATAGTATGTAATATCTACTATTCATTTAATGCAGCGGTTCGCAAACTTCTTGCACACATCGACCCCCTTTGCCATAATGAAATTACTGGCCACCCCTCCATTCACTTCGCTGCTTAATCATTAATTTGCATGTTTTCGCGTGAAGTTAAAGGATAAATTAATTGAGCTTTCTTCAGACCAAAGTTTAAAACTGACTTTCCAGAAGGAAGATGTGTATCAGCTCTGGCTAGCAAGAAGAACAGAATACCCTGGTGTCTACCACACTAAACATGCTTATTCCATTCTGCACCTCATATCTCTGTGAAATTGGATTTTCGTCAATGATGAACATCAAAACTAAATCTAGGAATAGATAATGTGTGCAACTAATATACAGCCAGACATTGAACGATTAATTAATAGCAAACAGGCTTATACTTATCACTAATCCTCCTGCTCTGCAGTGTAATAACTAATGGTTTACATAAAATTGTATATGTGCATTTACTGTGAAATTTTTGTATTAATATGTTTCTTAAATACAAAACATGATTCTGTTTAAATGTAATATGTAATAGGTGACTAAATTTAATTTTCCCCGTTGTTATAATAATAATTAACAATAAAATCATTTATTCACAATTCCAAATATCCACTGCGAACTCCCAGATAGAATACCGCGGCCCCCTTGAGCGCGACCCACAGCTTGGGAACCGCTGATTTAATGCATTAGTATATTTTCAGGAATAATAAAACCCGAACCGAAATCTGAGGATTCCTACGTCCTCTGTTGAAATGTCCTTGTACCATGGTGTGCTATTCCTGTGTGCTAGAATATGCAAAAAGTATGGTTTCTTTTCTCACTCAATATTTTGATCAGATCATATCATTACCATAATCTACACTAAGGTGGTCTGGTATGTATTGCACAATTCCAACTTACAACTCTTCACTATCGATGTCTTGATGTGTGAATATCTCGTGCTCCTTGATATAATTATTCAAGCAAGCGTCATGCTGTTATTATCGAAACATTAGAGGGAAAAATAATTACAATTTGATAGACTGTACAGTCCTAAGATTTTTTTTTCATTATGTTTTACCTCCAGGAGGACAACCACAGACATAGTAAGTGTAACAAACATGCTTGAGTGATATGGTGAAGTCACGAGTTACCCATTTTGTACTACGTAATATTGTTGTGTTCGTGTTGATGGTAATAATTTTGCCCAGCAAGTGCGACCATGCTCCGGCTTCAGGAGAGTCATTAATGCGGAATGCTTTCCATTGAAACAATGTTTCATCCAGAGGGCACGTGTCCCAAGGCGTCATTTTATGGGGCACGTAATGGAGGCAGTTCCCAGTTTAGTGCAGATACGCTATTAGTTTTGAGTGTAATAAAATGCAAATGGCCACATTGACTCATTACTTATTTTACGCCCCGCATGTGCAGTGATAGGATCTGGTAACTTGTGGTTGGTTGGATTATACCGCGCCTGTATCGATTCCAGCCGCCACCTTCTCTTCCTCTTTTCGAGATATCTCGAATTACAATCGAGTGCTGCAGATGCTGGTCCTGAAAGATATCGGGGCCAGCTGTAGAAACTTCCTTTACATATTGTGTGTCCACTACCTACGCGTGCAGTGTTTCTTATGTATTTAATTTTCGTTTGCTCCTCTACCAGGCAGAAACAAAAGTGAAAGCTACTGTGCCTAAAATAACTTAGTAGGTATATAATTTGAAGCTATATATTTTCATTATAAACAGGTTATTTGCTTGCTATGTCATCATTGTATTCTGTCTTTATGAAACAACATATATAGAAGTGCCCTGCAATAAAGTACCTTTTCAGACAGCTGGCACTAAAATTAGAGCGATTAGCACGAGCCACTCTGAACTAGAAATCATTGAAGTGGAATAAAATGTTTATAACACTCCATTGTTACCATCCTTGTTTCCTGCTATAAAAATTGTATTTGTATTAAGCAGAGGCCTTGTATCGATTAATGTAATGGCGGAGAGGATAACGTTGGAATTATTATCAAACAAGCCAAGGAAACAGTAAAACATTGCATACAACACATTTCATTATGGGTATATTCTGTTAATTTATTTTTGCCACAACCTCCTATGTTATAGAATGTCGTGATTGTTTAAGTGATCATGTTATCAGCACCGATGCTATGAAGATCAAACAACAAGGAAGGCCAAACCACAACAGACTAGAGCTTACCATTGCGCATGTCCGAAGGTATACTGCTGTTTCCAGACAAATTCAGTTGGATATTTTATAATTTATTATTTAATGTTGTCTGAAAGATGACAACACATGTTAAAAGCAATTTAATTTTGCTCGTAGAGTTACTACACTCGGCTTTCGCATGATTTTGCAAACATTCCTACTCGCGAAATGAAACCCCACTTTTGGCACTTGTATTATAAATAATTAATTCATTTCACAGTTTTGCATTTTTACTTTCTACACCACATATGAATGCTAGGTAGAGGAAACACAGCATTATACCGAAATTCGATATAGAGATTTCACAGGTATGTTTTGAGGTCCACTGAACCCCCCACCCGAAGAAAGTTTCACGTGTGCGTTTGAATCGGATTGACAACCAAAATTAGTATTTAACATCAGCATATACCAAGAATACCATACGAAAATTTTCAACAAAATCTCCCTGACCCAACTACGCTTTACATAAAAAATTGTCCTTATACTATATTTTCTCAAAAAATGGCTCTAACGATTTTGCTTAAAATATATGTTTGATATGCTGGCATGAGGAATGTAATGTGCATGTGAACAGCCTATGACTCCTTCATTTTGGTTGAATTTTTATAACTATGAAACGATATAAGATAGACCAAATGTTATTTTAAAAATAACGTAGAACTTTTTAAATAACTAAAAAAAACTATTAAATATTTTTTTTGCACCTTGAGCCGTTTACGAGATTTTTTCTGTTGTTGGTCGAAATTTTCCAGCTTTTCTGGCTAAATACTTCTGAAACATCATATCTGTTCTTTTGTTTCACATCGGGCATTGCAAAGAGTGTTCTAAACATCAATTTAAACATGAGCTTCTTTTTAAACCTTTGACTATCGCACTAGTGTCCTTTATACTTCTGTAGCTACTACAAAATGCAGAGTGAAAACATGATTGAATCCATTTCAGAAATATTTGTCATTATTAACAAGCAGTAGAAAAACAAGTTTCTTTTTGGAATCATTTGTTGAATAGATAGGGAAGTAAATTATAGTGGGAAGAGAAAGTTGCGTGATTGTAATACGCTTGATTTTTTTAATGCGCTTACAATTAATCATCATAAACATTCGGCGGGAATTCTTTCAATATGTTGTTATACACATGTACATAGGCTATTCTGGAGTGACAGTCTAACGATAAAAATGAAGTCGAATATGCAGGCCTTTATACTGGATACTCTTTGCATGGGCTGATATAAAGCAAAAGTACGATTGTAACATTTCAGAAGCGCATTGCTTAATAAATTATTATGCAACAGGACTATAACGGTAGTAATTAAGACGCGAGTATGTTTATGAAACCAGCGGTATTGAGTTTCATAATTATCATACGAGCGTCTTAAGTACTACCATTATAGTCTTGTTGCATACGGCTGTTCTTGGTCGACCGCACTAGGTATAATTTGAAAACTTTGAGTTTTTTGCAAAAAGATCTTACCCTGTTAATTGTGTGTAATTAATTGCTGTCGGATGTCAGCACTGAGGCAGTACCTTGGGCATGTTTACGAGTACAACAAATGGCAACAATGTTGAGTCCAAGCGTATTTATTGGTTTTTTTTAGGTAACGTGAAAGTAACACATATTGAATGAATTCAATTTATTAGAGTATTAAAATTACAATGAACAGAACTTATTTTATTTTAAATACACATCTTTTATTGCATATATGGGTAATGGATCCCAGTGAAATGTTTCAAGTTGGGTTAATGTTTATTTGATTCTAGCGGTAGGGAAACTTCGCGCGCCGCCACCTTATTGTCGTGGTCGCTGGGGCGTATAGCTTCGGCACTTCGCTAAGCTGAGGGTCACGGGTTCAAGTCCCGCCATGGGTATGGGTGTTTGTGTGTGCGTTGTATGTGTAATTGCGATAATAAGCGATATATTAAACATAAAACACAGTAGCCATAAACTACAGGGTCAGTCAAAAGAATCCGAACCGCCTACGCGGTGTTTTCCCTGTCCGCGTCCTCGGCGCTCGTTGCCGTCTGCTGCTATCATAGAAAGGCACGGATGAAAGCATACAACATTTTTAAAACTACTCTTTAGGAAACTATCCATCATGGAATTTTTGGGAGGAATTTTCCAAACGATGACCGATGTCGTCTAATGTTTCTTTGCTAAGAACCGAATGCCGTATTTTAGATTTCTTAGTCTAAACACTTCCTATGGCCTGAAATTTACTGGAACTTTTAAACCTGGAAATCTTTCTGCAAATCGTACTTTCACGTGGTGAGCTGACCGAGTTAAATAAATACACGCTGTGCAGTAGAAAACATATACTGAGCCATAATATACCTTGTGACTATGTACAGAACAAAATAATAATTAACTCGTAATAACTGAACTATATCACCGTCAACTCAAAACTGCACTTCACACTGCGCAGCTAAATCACAACAGCGTGACTTTGTTTAAAGCAGCAGTGCATTATCATGTTGTTATCATATTTTCACACGCCCAGTGGAAAAACACCGCGCAGCCGGTAATATTGTTCATAAAATACCCCTCCGGGGTAAGTTAAAACATAAAGTGTATAAGACAAACCCACACACCCTGGAAGAATTAAAACAAAATATCCGCCAGGAAATTTCTCACTGTGAACTACGGCGAGTGATGGATAGTTTCCTAAATAGGTGGCAAAAATGTATGGACAACGACGATGGCCAGTTTCAGCATTTCTTTTCGCAAAGTTGGTAAGTAAAGCCTTTAAAAATGTTGTATGGTTTCGTCCGCGCCTTTCTATGAAAGCGGCAGATGGCAACGAGCGCCGAGGATGCGGACAGGAAAAACACCACGCAGACGGTTCAGAGTCGTTTGGCACACTCTGTAGGTAAACAAGGGATCTTAAAGAAAGAAGAAAATATTATAAAGAAAGTAAGATTATAATGAGTCGCTGAAGTATTATGGATGCCACAACAGTTTTCAGTTATGTTTACATGTAATCAGAGTATTATAGCGTGGTGGATTAAAAATACTGAAAAATTCAAGCGAACAACAGGAAATGCCTACTGCCACAAAATGTGCACTTCAAATTGCATTTTAGTCCTCTTCTCCTGGCACTTCTATGATGATTGGAGATGGGGACTAGGCGCCGGGTGTTGGAGGTATCCCACTTCGATGCCATTTCAGGGCAAAGCTCTCAACTGGCAGCGGAGAGGAGTGCTTTGGGAGCGGGAGAATATGAGAGAACATTTTGGTGAAGAAGGTGATATTTGAATTTGGAAGTGTTTAATTTAAAGGAGACCTTGTCAAAAGGAGGAGAGGCGGAAGTGGCGGAAAGGACGTGTGGCAGGATGTTTGATGTGTTTCTGAGGGGTAGATCAGGAGAAAACTTTTTTTTTAAATTATGATTACTTTTTATTAATGTATGTCACATGTGAAGCGAGATGAGTAGGTATTTTGCAATTGTGAATCTGGGGCGTTTGTAGCGCTCACCTGGGTCGATGTCATATTCGCCCAAACCACGGATGAGAGCGTTGACACTGGAAGTAAGATTTGTGTAAAAGGGGACAGTTAGGGTTTGATCGTGGGGATGTGCAGCGTGGAGTGGGTCAGTTGCTATGCGGAGGAATCGGGATTGAAGGGTTTTCAGGTGTCGGAGATTTGTTTTCGCTGCTGCGCTCCAGTCTTGACATCTGTGAGAGCTGGTCTGAGGATCTGCTTGTATGACATAAGCTTGTTGGGCACTGAGAGTGTGGAGCCCTGCCACGGAGGGGGCACAACTCCGAGGCGTTTGTTAAATTTGTATAGTGTACTGCATCTCAGTGCTCCGGTTCCCTACCAGTAAATGTGAATGGGCTGGAGTCCATCCATAGGCTGCGGATTGTGGAATTTTAGAAGCTGCAATAAATAGCGATTTATGGGTATTTTTTCTTATTCGTGCTGGGTGCTCACTATATCATCGCCCTTAGCGGTTGGATGAATGGCCATCTGTGCCGTGTGTATTTGTGCATCATACCTCCAGTCGGTTTGGTCGGTGAAGGCCTGATAAGGGTTCCACAGTTTTCATTAAAGTATGTTTTTGCTGTAGTAAGTTTTTGTCCATTCCTTAATGGTTTTTCAGTTGTATAAAATTCAACCAGAATAAACAGGACTTCATAGACTATTAGCATGTTATATCAGCAGTGGAGGAATCTATTGCCATTTATTTTTGAGAAAATTACATTTGTCGAAAGTCTCTCCATGTAAATGTTTGTTTTGGGGTAGTTAGAAGTTTGTAAAAATTGTCTTGTAACCTTGTAAGATGTGGCACTTAAAGTATGGAGTTTGGTATTTATCCGACTATACTTTTTGAGTTATGCTTTTCACATACACACACGTCTGTTTTTGTAAACAGGCTTTTATTTTTATCATTTATAGGACCTTAAAACATGTGTTTCCGATAAAATCTCGATCTCGAATTTTTTAGTGAAATACACACGCTTCTCTCCTACCATAGGTAAATAATAGAGAAGACAGAAAAGTATAATGAAACATTATTTGCGAAAGGATAAATAACAAAGTAAAATAATGTAACTTGCTCTATGTATCAACTATTTCTTGTTTCATTTGCTACTAATGGCGTTAGCAGCTGTTAGAACTGTAGGCTTAATGTTCATATTTATTATGAAACACACTCATATTCATACTTTCATACCTTGCGGAGAGTATACTTTTAATTGATGTAAAATTGCTGCTACACAACCAGGAATCGAAACCAGTACTTGTGAGTTTAAAAGCCAGAACACTTACGACCCGGCCACAGAGGTGGTTTTTGTAGGCACATCAAGAGATGAAATAGAAGTCAGCACTCTGTTGAATGTAAATAAAGAGTGTTACTACTGCTGATGAAGGTGTCGAAATATAATTAAGGTGCAAAACGTTTCTTAGATCCAGCTATTTCTTGAGGAACTGCCACAAATTCAATAACTAATGCCGAAGGTCGAAGTTCTGGCTTGGAGCATGGCAAGAAGCGGTAAGGGCTACTCTAGGCTATGCTACAACTGCACTTAAAGCAAACATATGTTTCGTTTAGCCTTTAAGCAGCACTGCTATTTGGTGGAACCGGAACAGTAACCTTATGGCCTTAAAAGAGGCAAGAATGTAGTTACAGGTTTGTAAAAAATCAGCAGCACAACATTATGTATGTGAACCAGTTAATTTGCATGAAAATAAACTCGGCTTGTTCTTCCTGCAGTTTTTAGTCTTGGATCCTGTGGTTGTTTTGAGAGTTGAGAACGCTGATGAAGCGTCTTATTGCTCAGAGCATGTACGAGGGCGACACTGAAAATTTTTAGAACATCAAACAAGATTAATTTTAAAAAGTTTAAATTATTTCATTGTTTTTCAAAATATTTCCCTTTAACAGTAATACATTTTTGCATTCGATGAAACCAGTCCTTAAAGCACTGATGCCACTCTTCATGAGGCACTTCAGGAACCAGGTTGTTATAATGTTCCACTGCTTCATCTGATGACGAAAAAGTGATTCCACGCATTTTATCTTTATTTTTGGAAACAAAAAGAAATCACGAGGTGCTAGGTCAGGACTATATGGTTGAGGATCCATGCTGCTGACCTTTAGGGCATCGAGTTGCTCAGTTCGAGTTTTGCTGTATGCGACGATGCGTCGTCATGATGAAACATTATTTTTCCTTTTGAGACTTTTTCATGAATTTTTTCAAACATTTGCTGTAAACAGACATTTATATAGCAATAGGTAGTAACGGTACGTCTATCTTCTAATGCTATACTAGCAATATGGCCCGTTAAAAAACATCTTACCACTACTGCGAATTCTTCGAACTTTTGTAGGCTTAGATTCTGTTCGAAAGGCCCATTGAGCCGATTGACTTTTCTTTACAGAATAATAAAAATAAATCCAAGATTGATCACCAGTAACGATATTCCAAACCAAATTTTAAGTGCCGCCTTGGAATTTTTCCAGACTTTTTCTGCACAAATCAATGCGTTGTTGTTTTTGATCGGGAGTCAGTTTATGTGGAATGTATCGACAACAAAGTTTCCTCACGTCTAATTGTTGATGCAAATTATTTTGGATTTGACTCATACCCGTGCCCAATATCGCCCGAATAAATTCATAAGAAGTCCGTCGATCTTCCTCAAGCATTTTTCGAACAGTAGCAACAGTTTCATCAGTAATAGCAGTTATTGGGCGTCCTTTATGAAATTCATCACTAGGAAAAAATTGCTCTCGTTTGAATTCACTGTGCCAAATATAAATTGTTGTCTTAGATGGAGCATCTTCGCTAAATGCATTTCTAAGTCGATCTTCGCATTGTTTAGGCTCTAATGACGATTTAAATTCGAAAAAAACCATAGCCCGGAAACGTTCGCTAGTCAAATTCATTTTTGGGTGAACGCAAATTCTTTAAATGATATCAATTAACGAATTATTAGAGCAAATCGAATGAACTACACGGCAATTAACTCGCAAAACTGAAAGTAACTGTCAAATATAAAGAAATTTAATTTGTTTTTAGGAACATGGCATTCTAAAACTTCCAGTACCGCCCTAGTAACATAATGTGCATTATTACTCGGAACAAGTATTCTTAAAGCTGCAGTTACTTTAATGATAATGCGGAACGGCAACTCACTTCTTGATTGGACATTGGAGTTTTTCAGTGAAAGAGGCAGAACGCACTATTATAGTCTGTTTCCAAATCTTGCACTTTACTTCGGCGAAAACGTTATACTGATTTATAGGGTCACTCGCCATTGGTAAATTCATTGGCGAGGAAATACAAGAACGCGGAGGAAAATTGTTCCACTGGAAATTCATCCACCAAATACCTTGCACCTATCTAACTTCTCGGCCACGGGAAGGTCTTTTTGAAATAGTTTAACATCTGAAGTGCAGAGAGAAAAATGAATGATGTTTAATGTATGTCAACTGATGTAGTGAGCTAGTGTCTAAAGAACTGGAAGTTGCCCGACAATTTTCTTTTCCGGGCAAGGGAAAATGCACGGTAATAGCTTATTGAAGCAATTATAACTCAGATACTCCAGATGATTAGGCAAACACGCTCTAAGTTATACTAAGAAAGTGGGTAAGCTGGACAAGTCGCTGGAGCACAGCACCGTATGTAGGCCATAATAGGCCCTTTGTGCTTCAACTGATCCTTGGGAGAAAGGAAAGAAGTAGAGACCCGAAGGGGGACCATATCCGAACGATGATACGCGCTAGTATGGAGGGGTTCCTAACGATTCCAGAAAGACAGTTGTTCTGACGTCGGCGCAAAACTGTGTACTGCATCATCAGCCACTTGTAGGAATGGGCCCAAGCCGGCCATCAAACGACGAAGAGAAATCTTTACACAGTGTAAACGTACTAATTGTCGTCTCCTGATCCTACAACCCTGAAACATACATATGAGATGAAACAGATGAAAGGACACAATGGGGACAGAAAATTATGCACAGGAAATGAAGAGGAAGAGTAACCAGGCCAGCATTCGCCTATCGACCTGAGGAAAACAAGAAGACACCAAACGTCAGAGTGGCCGGCCCAGAGGAAATAGAACCCGATTTCTCCCGAACGGGATCCTCTCGTTACCGCAGATTACCTCGCTCTGTCAAATGTCACCTGGGAGAGGATCATGCTTTTCTACTGAGAATATTACAATATCTGGTATCAAAAGTCCAATGCATTTATCATACATTACAAGTCTGACATACTCAAAGCACCCCTATGGCGAGATTTTCGTTTAAATATTCAATGTTTCCACTTTTTTGTTTTTGCCATTTTCTATAGAAACATCGCCGTATTGTTTTGGAAATTTCGACTATTATACAGGAGAATTTTGACCCTAAAAATAATGGCACATTCATCTTTAAACCTTATGTTCTAAGAAAGAAAATGTTTCCATTTTTCAGAACATATAATTTTTTAAATAATGCAACTTTTCACCAAGATTTCTGGAACTTGCAAGCTAGGTCCATAAAACATAGATAGCTTCAAACGGTTCTGTCTTTTAAATGTGTAAATGATTAAAGATAATATTGTATAAATTGTAGAATAAGTGAAAATTGTGTAGATTTGTTCAGTATAAAATAAGTAAAGAATGGTGTTTTAAAGCTAAACAAATGTGGAAAAAAGCCAATTTGATTTTCTTAGCAATATCGTTTGCCAGTCTTATGAACATTTTATTGTAAAAACTTAAATAGTTAGACGAGTGGGACATTTTATACAACTATTGATATTTACATAAATAATTAATAACTTCTGAATTATTTGCACTACCTATTTGAGATTTTTTGTAGAGTATTGTGGGGCAAGTGTACGCACTTAAACTTTCAAGGCCTCTGCAACGGTATCTATTTAACCAGTATATGTGAAATTTTATTATGCAATCTTTATTCTATGGTTTATCAGAAACATTGGTTAAAACCTGTTTTACATGCGAAAAATAATTTTATAAATGTTTAATTAAAATGTGACCCATGCGAACTTTTGCCCCATAGATGGGGGTAAGAGTACGCATAAGGTGGGGTAAAAGTACGCAGAAAACACAAATGTTTAATTTTAATGCTTGGTGCTGTAACCTTAATTACATTATAAGAATACATCAAGGACCTTAGTCTGACTAATATTGAACATCATTTATCTAAGAATAAGATGATACCTAAATATAAAAATATTTGAATAAAGAAAAGATTGAAATATTCTCATTGTCATTTTTAACAATAGTCGCACATAAATTTGCTGCCTCCCTCATGGGTGGAACAAGCTACATGCCACCATTCTGCACACCTTTGGCACTGAATCCAGTCCTCTTCCGGTGATTCAACATACTCCCCGTCGCAGCCTGGGCAGTGGATTTCCTCATTTCAAGTTGAAGTTGACGCTTTGGGTAGGACTGAATGGCATTTGGTCCTTTGGGGCCTCATATCGTTTTGTGCATATTTTGATACATCACGTTTGACGTGTTTTGAAGCACTGGATGACTTAAGGCTTGATTCATTTCCAATCTTCTTTTAAAGGGTGAGCTTGTCAGTACTTCCGATTTTTGACTTCTCTTACTTCTTTGTTATTCGTCTTTCCTCTGCAATTGAAATTGTGCTATTACACTCCTGGGTTATTTAGTAACCATTTGTCACACATTGCAGAATATAGATCTTTAAACGGCTTGAAAAATGATCTGTCAAGGGACTGCAACCGATGTGAAGTATCGGGAGGAATCGATAATAGATGAATACCATTGTGTCTGCAGTAGACAACTGCTTCCAAGTTTATATGGGATATGTGGTTATCTAGCACCAGAAGTATTGGATTCACCATGCTTCCTCTTACATGCTTCTGAAAATGCTTCAGCCACTCAGAAAATAGCTCACTGTTGATGTATTCACTGTCTGAGCACATCATGATTGAACCTGGTGGAGTTCCGTGCATGAGTTCTTGTTTAGCTCTTTTTCTTGCATATATTATGACTGGGGGAACGCTGACTGCCAAACAACAGTTGTTAAATTTTCTCTTTCTGTAGAAACAATTGTTCCAACTGCTTTCTTACCAGTAGGTGATACAACCTTAGGAGTCTTACTAGGGACAGTGCTTATTCTGATTCATCCATATTATACATTCTTGATAGACAAAACTTGTATTGATCCATCATTTGTTCAAGATTATAAAAAAAAACAAAGAAACGTGAGCTTTATTAAAGCCCATAACTCGAGCAAGACTTGTTTTGGTGGAAACACAGAGTGATAGTTTGTGCAGTTTCATAAATTTTAGTGCCCAGTCTCTGCCAGCTAATTTGCTGTCCTTGTTAAATGGATGGATTACCTTGTTAATGTCAGCAAACTGAAATGCCAGTTCTACGCAAATACTTCAATGTTAAACAATAAAAGTGAGAGTCAAGGAGTCTGCAAAGCTCTGCCAATTCCTTCGCATGCTGTTCAGTAAACACTGCAGCAAAACGTCCCAACTTTGACACACCGAAACCCTGCAAGAATAGAAATACACAGAGGTATAAGATACATATTTTAATTGCATTTTTAACTTGGAAAATGAACTACAATTGCTTCGCATTTTAATATTTTATCTACTATATTAGAAAATTTTAAAATATTTGTCTGTAGTATAGATTATATACAATAAAGTAAACGAGACCATATACCAGTTTAAGTCGTTTTCTTAGTGCTCCTTCGGATATACCAAGATGCTGTCAACATTTCGTTTCGAAAAGCCTTGTCCTAGCTTCTGCTTTGTCATATGGTTATCGGTCAGTTTTTCTTTTATATACCTGAAATACAAATTAAGATAAGAATTATCAAAGAAATATTCATTAGCAACATTATAAATACATGCACAGCGTTTAAATTAAATTTATTGTACAAATGAAACAGTGGGGCGTGCGTACTTTTGCCCCACTCCACAGTTCGTACTCATGCCCCGTTGTCGTCTTTAACAATTCCCAGACCGTACTGCCATCTGTGGCCAGTTTCACACAATGGCCAAGCCACCACACGTTATTAGAGAAATTTGTCTGAGAAATGACATCATGCTAAAATACCTGTCTCACATTTCTAATAGCTCAATCACGTTTCCAAAACCACGAAAAATAACATCAAGATGAATGATTTTCAATCTTACTTCATAGTTTAAAGACGAAATACACCAGCACAACGAAATATGTAGAGAGGCTATCGGCCAAGTAATTCTTCCAACAGCATACAGTGCTGTCAATTGCACGGCCGTCTTCATTTTATCCCTTGTGCGTACTCTTACCAGCCGCGTACTTTTGCCCCGCACTACTCTACAGTTATTTGTTGTGTTTAGTTTTGGAGGACGTTATGATGGTCATTTTAGGGTCAATTTAATTTTTTTAAATGGGAACCTATATTTTATATGTTGTTTTCTCATTAGAAAATGGTTTATAAAAAGCTGTTTATTTTATGATGAATAAGGAAACGAAATAAAAAATGTTGGCTCCCAATTACTAACGTAACTTGACTCTCAAATGACACTCCTTGGAACGTCCAATCATTCATTGCGCTCTTCGTACAGAGCCTTTCAAAATTTTCGTTGTTGCTTACGTTGGTGTAAGAACAATTGAAAAGTACTTTATGCAAATGTTGTTTAGTTTTTTATGAGGGGCGAGAAAACAATATAAAGAAATAGGTTCCCCTTAAAATAATCACAACGACCTCCAAATAAAACACTACTAAAGGCATTTACTTTTCTACATAATATCAAGTAACTTTTATTCAAGACATTTCTTTCTACAATGCTTAGTTTTGGAAATATTGTACAGTCTCAACTTAAATGGTCCACCCTGTATAAGAACGTTGGTTTTCCAGGAAAGGGAAACAAACAATAGATCATGTGTTCATAATAAAGACAATAATAAACAAATACCTCAGTAAGAAGACAGGAAGGGTATACATGTCCTTTGCAGATTTTGAGAAAGCATTTGATACGATAAAAGAAAAGCTTCAGTATGAAAATTAAGAAGAAAAGCGGTAAGTGAAAACTACATAAAGGAGGTAGAAAAAATCTATAAAAGGATAAAGTTTGGCATAAGATGGGAAAAACGAAATCACGGAGACGTCAGACAAAAAAGAGGATTAAGACAAGGATGTAAATTGAGTTCAATTTTATTTTATTCATTCATAGATGATATAATAGGCAATAGCAAATAAAGAAATTCCTGGATTATTATATGGGGATGATTTAATGGTAGGATCTATAACAGTAGTCGGGTTACAAAGGGGAATAAATGAAGTTCAGAAATTCTGTGAAGAATGGTGAATTAGAATAAATATAAACAAGTCAAAAGTTGTGATTTTCAAAAAAGAAACTAAACTGAGAAGAGAAGAAAAGTGGGTACTAAACGGGAAAGGACTAGAAGTGGTCAAATAATTTGAATATTTAGGAGTGAAGCTGAATAACAAAGGGGAATGGAGGCTCATAGTAAAAACATAGAAGCAAAAGGGAGGGCTGCAATAACAGAAATAAGAGTCTGTAAATACAATCTAGAAATGACAACCAAGTGGTTGGAAGGAATGGACGAGGCTCTAGTGAAATAAAAAATGCTTTATGCAGTAGAATTATGCGGGGGGGGGGGCCACAGATGTAAGCGAAAAGGTAGAAAACATGTACAGAACTATTAGAGTTACCAAGATCAGCGCCAAGGGAAGTAGTTTAGTAGAACTAGGAAGAACAAAAGAAAAGGAATAATAATGCAGAGAATAATAACATTCTGGTATAGACGTTTGGTTAAAGAAGAAGAAAAAATCTTAAAGTTATGCATGAAGCAGCAAGAAACTTAGAGAGCACAAACAGTTGGTGGGCAGGGATAGGAAGAATTATGGGGAAAATAGGAATGGGAGATATTTGGAAGTAAGATGAAAGGAATGAAGGTGATGTAGGTAAACTGGTAAAACGCAGAATAGAAGAGAGAGAAAGGCAGAAGATATGGGGAAGTTTAGAAAACAAGAGATCATTACAATTCCATAATCAAATAAAAAGAGAATAGGGACGAGAACTATATGTAGATTACTGTAACAAATAAGAAAAAGAAGGACAGCTTGGATGAGAACAGGAACAATATTTCTAAGAGGGACAAAAGGTAGAGGTAAAGAAATATGTGAAATGTGCGGTGAAAAATAAAGTGTAACCATTATATGACGGAATGTAAGGAGATAGCGTTATGGAGAAAAAGGGTTTGGGAGAAAAAATGGAAAACAATAGAGGGGAAAGTTATAGCTATAAAAATGTTATTGGGGAAAGAAGAAAGGAAGATTAGAAGCATGGGCGAGTTTTTACATAAAGCAAAATAAAAATGGGCTAGGAAAGTATGGAGTATAAGTAAAAAGAAGACAGAGGGAAAGAGGTGGATAACGAAATTAAAAGGGAAGGGATAACATGAGCTACCAGGCGGCGCAAATGGCCTGGGTGCCATGCAAGCCGAGGTAGCAACAAGGTTAATTTAATCTGTACATAGTTTATGCTAGACAAATTAAAAACAAAAAGATAGACAAACCGAGCGGGATGGCTCAGGCGGTAAAGTCTGTGGCCTGCATTCGGGAGGTCCCGGGTTCAAATTTCGTGGGCCGATCAATCTGTCAGAGGTTTTTTCGTGGTTTTCCGCAGTCGCCAAGGTAAATACCGGATTGGATATTTAATACCACGGCCCAAAGTTCCATCTTAAGTCTAAAACAATAGTAAAATGAAAAATAAGTGGTAATAGTGAATGCTATGCCATCTATCTACAGACAATGTAAGCAGTTAGACTGGACGGCACCCTAATGCCATCTGCACGGCGTGAAGCAGGGGTTACAGGGATGAGACCTTGAAGGCTAACTGTCCGCCTTTCTGTGTGAGGGTGGCGGTTAGACTGGACGGTACTCTAATGCCATCTGCACAGCATAAAGCAGGAGTTACAGGAATGAGACCTAGAAGACTAACTGTCCATCACATATCGTTCTAAGAGATATCCACCAACACATCCTTCGCGATTATGACCAACGAGTTAAAGCGACGTAAAATAAAATAGAATAAAAAATAGACAAACGAAAAAAATTGTAAAAGTTATGTAAAAGAAGTCGTACAAATAAATTCATAACTCATTCATTCATTCATTCATAAAAATGTTGTGTAGCCAGCGTATCTGAAAATATGTTGTGTGAATTAAACGCGTTAGCATTTCATATTCTTATGGAAGATACAAGGAAAGAAAGAGATTAAAAATCTCAAATACCCATACAGAGCAGGATAAATAATTTAAAAGAACCAAGATTTCTGTTGGAATAGTTTAAACTTTTGAACCATGTCTGTGAAACGTTATTCTAACAACAAAACCACCGTCAACTTAAAGCAGTTTAATATTATTCTGATTTTAATGCACTCGAATTTTTCTTTACCTCTTACCTATGGCAGGTAGAGGAATTATTACATTCGCGCGCATGTATGTGAACAGCATAACTCGTAATGGAAAGGTTGGATACATTAAGTCCAACATGCGACACGAACATTTTCTAGCATTTTGCCGAACTCCTAACTACCTTTACATGCAACATTTTTTGTTTGTTTTTATTTTCTCAAAAATGGCTCTAAAGTTTTGAGACGTATCGGAATAAAATCTGCCATGAATTTTCTGTAAATAGACTGTAATGTCTGCATCATTCCGATTGAATTTTGTACAATTTTGTATAACGAGGAAACCATAAGAGAGGTAGAAAACAGCTTATTTAAAACATTAAAGCCATTATAACATGTAATTATTTATTCTCGTGGTAGTGTTAGCCACTTCCGAAATATTCTGTACTGTGTGATTACATTTTTCCAAATAGAACTGCGTCATCTCATGGAATATGTTTGAACTTTTGCAATTTATCTTTTATGTATGTACACTTTCTCTATCACTACTTACGATAGGTATTGTGGCGTACCAATATTGTCGCTACTAGACATAGCATTATTGGGTTTCTTTGACCACGCGGACCACGCCAAAGGGAGGGTTCTGTTTGAAATCGTCTGGTATAACGCCAACCCTGTCTGGCTTGGCTAGATATGGTTGAAGAGGGGATATACACGTAGATAGCGTCACTTGAGTGCAGTCATTGTAGCAAGTCATGCGTGTGGTCAGTCCACGGCTTCGAGGCATCTCCCTTCATACTCTCTTCCTAGTTCATAATGTAGAGTCGCCAAACGTTTGTTAATAAATTCCAGGTAATGTGTGTTATATAATGCTTTTATGTCGTGAAAAACCCCACTTCTTCCTCTAAATCTACACACCAAGGTCATTGTATTCCATCGAAAATTCCATATTATATTTCACAGGAAATACAAGCTTTGTGGTTCACTGAACTCAAAAGAAAGCATTTTTAGAAAAAAGTGCATCACGTGTGTATACATGTGTTAGAGCTTGTAAACAGCATAACTCAGAAACGAAACGTAGGATAAAACTAACCTTGGTATTTAGGTAAAGTAAGGACAAACGGAGGGACCCCGTAAGTGGGGGGAGAAGAGCACCGCTCGTAGGCTCCCGACCCTTTGTACTCCTACCATGACCATTGGGAGGGAGAGATGAGGGAAGAGACCCAAAGGGCGATCAGATCCAGATGACGACGTGAGCAAACACAAACGGCGTCCCTAACGTTTCCAGTTGGAATGCATCTGACGTCGTTCAACCACACTCACAAGCCCCTAACCCCCGGCGGTCCTCGGAAGAAGCCCAGATATAAGGTGGGTCCTGACGAGCAGTTCCTACCGACACCAGGAAGAAACTTCTGTAAAGCGCACATCCATCTCCCCCCGCCGCAAAACGTCTAACACGTCGCCCGTCCTACAACTCTGAAACAGATGTCAATGAGGGAAATGATGGGTAGAAGAAATGAGGCATGGGATAGTCGTGGTACAAGAAGAAGCACTCCAGCATTCTCCTGCCGATCCGGGGAAACCATGAAAAACCCTTGGGACAGAATGGATTGTCGCCGAGAATCGAACCCGGGACCTCCTGAATGCGAGCCTCGCACGTTACCGCGGAGCCATCTCGCTCGGTACTTTGGTATTTAAGTTCAGCATCTACCAAGGAGGCGACACGACGATATTCAAGAATATCACCTAACCAAACCAACACTTTAGAAGGAAGAAGTTTCGTATTTTTTATTTTTCAAAACAGCTTAAACGATTCTAATTGAAATGTCATTTGTTTTTTATGTTCTCCTTCTTCTTTCTCTGTTTACCCTCCCCATTGTTAGGACTTACACCACCCAGGACTTACAAGCGGTTGCTTGGAGTCAGGTGCCTGTCGCGGAGCACAGACTATGATGGATCAGAGAGATCAGCCCGAAGCCTGGTATGAAAGCGAGGAAGGAGATTATATGAAATGGTAGTGAGAGGAATGAAACGAAAGGCGATGATGGAGCAACTGTGGAATGAATGGCGGGGGAACCCGGAGAAAACCCGCCCGGACGCCGCTTTGTGAGAGACAAGTGGTCTAATATACAGCCACGGCATAATGAATAAAATGTATATCTTGAATTTTCTGAGAACTGCCTGTGAAGTGCCCTTCGTTTGATTAAATTTGTATTGTTTTGTATAAAAATGAAACCTTAAAAGTAAGCAAAACTCTAACTACAGGGAAATGTAGAGTTCATTAAAATACAGAATTAGTGTCAAATTCGTAGTTTAAGTGTTTTTGAAGTATTCCATGACGCAAGTTTAGATCCCTCCTAAGCGACATCTACGGACACGCTTGAAAGTTTGCGATTCCGCCCTCCCGTTTCTTTCCATTTCATCGCAATTGCTTGTTACCTCGGACAGTCTGATTAATGTTTTCGCAGTTGTAACTAAGCAGTTTTGGCTTAACTCGTTCCTAGATTAAAATGTGTATACGTGAGTAATGTAACGTCAATAGGATAACCACTTTTTATATCAAATGAAACGTGTATGTGCTAATTTGTCATTGGTAGAGGAAATCGTGTGAATGCAGCACACCATATGTTTTTCTTTTTCTAAGTAGGAAGACTTCTAAACTTGTTCTACCGTGCATCAATAATCATTTGAATGTTGTATATAGCTTGGTATTTATTACTTTATTTGAAATCATGTATACACAAAAGCATAAGAACAACGTAACGTAGATAGAAGAATTAATTTTAAACAATTGCTTTAGCATATGAAGTATGTATGCAAATTTAAAATGATGCAGAAGGTTCTATGATAGTGCCGTATCAGACTTTAAAATGAGCTTTGGATATTCTGCGACAAGCTCTTGCTGATGTTCCCCGGCAGCATGTGATTCTTCGTTTCTCTCTATTTCCTAATGCATTTATTTTATTTATTATGTGTGACTGCAACATGTGACCGTTACACGCTTTGATTTTTATGTTTTATATTTTTTATATATAGTTAGGCTTTGTTATAATTTAAGTGAATATTTATTCATATCCATGTTTATGTTAATTGATTAATTTGTGAATCGTTTGTATGTGTTGACATCTTAAACAAAATGCATTTAATCTAAATTACGCTTAATTTAAAATTGTACTAAAATATCAAGGCCTCCAATACATAAAATGTAGTCACTATAACAAGGAAATGCATATAAACGATTAATTTTGTAGGCCTTCGCATTATTGCTAATATGGCTAATTCCTCATATTCCGCATTCGGTAGGTCCCGGGTTCGATCCCCGGGACCGCCACTTTGACCCATGGGTTTTTAGGGGTTTTCCCAGGTCGACAGGCGAATGCTGGAATGGTTTCTTTCAGTCCCCGAATTTCCTGTCCCTCCATTTCGTTCCATTCATCATTTCATTCGTCTTTCATTCCGTTAGTCTCTTTCAGGATCGGAAGTGTCGGTGATGGTGTTTCGGTGGAGCGTATCAGGGGAAAAGGATGCTCTCTTCAGCCCTCGGCTTTCGGATGGCTGTCGGGTATCCGAACCCCCTTGAGGGGCGGGGTCTCCGGTCTGCCTGTCCGTCTGCCGGGGTGTCTACATCTGGAAACTTAGGGATCCTGTCATTGCTGTATCGTCGCTCCTGGTTCCCATCGTCCGGTGTCCCCTCTCTCCCTATACTTCCTCCCGGGGACGCTCCCCGTGGGGCGTAGGTTCATTATTCCCTATGGATCAGTGCCGAGTCCCCTCCCTTCAGGAAGATAATATAAGATTCCTCACATTTTTAGTCTCAGTAAACGTTTTATAACAGCAAGCTGAAAGAGTAATAAAGCAGGCTGTTCCAGCTTGTGTGCCCGCCAGAGTACTCATGCCGAAGCATGCACTACAGCTTGGCATTGGGGGAAAGCCGACACGACTGAAGTGTTGGAATGAAATGGCAGGAAGCACAAGCACTAGTGCTATAACCTCCGCCCAGTGACGTATTGGCTATCATGCTCCCTTTCCAGCCGGGCTCCGAGCACTTTTGCTGCGTACGCGCGAGTACACTGAGTTGGAGCGGCCTGTATGAGAGAAAAATTTATTTCCCATGTTAAATTCCTATGTCCAGTATTCTCATTTACACTCTGTATCATTACTGTTCAGTTTTATTAAACTAAAACTGTATTTGACATACGAATAATAATTTACTTTTGGAATCAACATTTTGAAAATCCACGAATTCTAACATAATAAAGGAACTCCTGCTGATGACCACGGCTAAAGATAAAACATCCACTGCTCAATAGCAAAGCCGGAGCGCACACATATCTATTTAAATTTACAACTTCAAACTTGAATTTAAATCTCACTTCCACTTCACAGATATGAACCTGAAGAATACTACACCTGCAACTTCCTTACAGTTTTTATTTGACAAGCTAACTGAAAGACAGGTTCTTGGAAATCAAGTATTCAACTTTTCTTACCTCACTTGTTAATAAAAACATGAAAAATAAACTGTTGTAAACGTAATGGTGACGCAATCCTATATGATGCGCACATGAATAAGTAGTTTTGTTAAATGAAAAAACCATATGGAGGAGAAACTGCATGCGCAAGACTAAAACTCTTGCTCGAGGGGATTTGTTACCGTTGAGCATTTGAAACTAATAGTAATATTTTGTCCACTGTTCACAGAAGACTGAAGGTAATTACCATTTTGCCTATCAGAGATGCATCCTTTGAACATTCGTTTTCTTTGTTAAGATATTTTAAAACGTGTTTGAGAAATGGGCGGAATGAATGCACTGTCTCTTCTGTATATTCATAAATATATCAGTATTATATTACATAGAAAACATTTTACATGACCTTTCAAGAATACTTCTGTTGTAAATAGCATTAAAAACGAAAATAAGGAGCGGTATGAAGACGGTTTTAAACCTGCCTAAAATTTCTTTTTAATGAAGATGTGAAACTGATATACTCCTGGTGTTAAAAAATAAGCATAATTTTTCATTTTAATTAAGCAACTTAATGCTTTATATTTTCAGTGTTTTACAGTTCATATTACCCAAAATTATCACTGTTTCCTAATTCTAACTTCATAAAGTATATGTATATGCTAGCTGTAAGTAAGGTGTTGAAAATAAGGACAACGGTAGTTAAGTCGTGATTATCTGAGAATTTTCAATCAGACCTAAAGCATAACTGTCCATTTTTTCTGATTGGTCAAGTGGATGGAAACACTCAGTAAGTATAGCATATTTAAGGCATCTCATCTTATCTTCTGTTAAGGAGGGGACTCGGCACCGATCCAGTGTAGATACTGCACCTACCCCCCACCAGGGAGGCGTCCCCGGGAGGAAGGAGGAGGCGAGAGCAGACATCGGATCCAGAAGCGATGGTACAGCAATGGCAGGGTCCCTTTTCCAGATATAGACACCCCGACAGACGGACAGGCAGACCGGGGACCCCACCTGAGGGTCTAATGCCCTCAATGGGGGTTCGAATATCCAGGCAGCCAGCCAAAAGCCGAGAGATGGAGAGAGTTACAAAGAGCATCCTTTTTCTCTGCCACGCTGCACCGAACACCATCGCCAATACTTTCGACCCTGTAAAGTGACCAACAGGATGAAGGATGAAATGAAATGAAGAATAGAACGGAATGGAGGGACAGGAAATTCGGGGCTGAAAGAAACCACTCCAGGATTTGCCTGGCGACCCGGGAAAACCCCAAAAAATCCCATGGGCCAGAGTGGGCGCTCCCCGGGAATATTTAGAGTAACTAAACTTTTTTCTCAAATCTATAGCTCAACTGCACGAATTTTTGATCCGATACACCGAGCATTGTAAGGTAGTTTAACGTCATTTTAAAAGAAACATTTTAGTGTAATACCCAGAGTAATCTCTTGTTAAATTTGGGATCTTTCGGATCATTAGTATGGTCCAATGAACTCATAAGTTGTATGTGACTTTTCCAATGTATTTCATATGGGACTTTGCGAAATTTAAACCCCTAAAACCCCCATTTGTAAATAAAACAAATGCATTATTTTGATCTTTTATGGCAACTACGCTGAAAGTAAAGTATAACGATTCTAGCAATTCCGGTATAGTTTGTGTCTGCACAGTTCAGTTATTACACAGCTACTGATCCCGCTCTCTATTAAGTTTTCCAAAACAATATAATCCGGAAAAACTTTGGTTAGGGCCTTTATCGCATTACAATCTATCAAATAGTCCGATAAAGATTTTTGGACACATATTACATGCATAATTATTTTTGTAAAAGTTCCCTAAATTAATATAATACCTAGGTAGTTATTTAGCTGTTGTGTTACAAAAATTTATTTCCTAGAGGAAACAAGTTTGCTTTAATTAATTGCCAGAGTTTTATATTATGTAATTAGTAAGAAAGTAGTCTGGTAATTTGCTCACTAAATTAACATTATATTATATTTCCGTAAAAAGAATGTAAGCGAAACAAATTCTTTACAGAAAGCAAGAGTTAGAATTGGTGTCATGAATTTCTCGCCAGCATTATGGAAAGAAACACAATTTATTCAAATAATGGAGACATAAAATTACTATTTACATGTATAAGAAGTCGAATGGAAATCGTTGCCTCCGTGGTCAATATACTCAGTGTTAAAGGCAAGTTACCTATCAATTTGTTTTATTCAAAAGTTACATAAAAATTTAAATAACGTTGTATTGTATTTGTTATTGTATGACGTGTTATATGGCTTTTATAAGGAAACTCTTTATGAACTATTTTCGCTCACTAAGGTGACGATGTTAGAGATCGCATACAGAAATACTTATTTATGATACAAGTACTTAAAGTGGAGTTTTATTTTCGAGTGGTAATGTTTGCGGAACGACGCTGAAAGCTCCAGCTGAAATTTATGTGGAAATATCATCATATATTCGGACATACGCAGTTGCAAGCTCTAGTCTATTGTTGTTTGACGTTCATAGTACCAGTGCTGACAACATGCACAAAAAAAGAAGAAAAACAGTTTTCACTTTTCTCTATTTTTAATTGTATGAATATAAAATATAAAAGCACACATTTTATACCTTGCACTATTGAAGATAGCTGTTGTATCCAATTCCGTACTCTTTCCTCGACTTCTTTGGTAACAATTCCAACGCTATCCCCTCCGCTGCTTTAAAACTTCTCGTTATGTCGAATTATTTCCGAGTCATCCAAATAATGAACCATTACATTAATCGATACAATGTCTCCACTTAATATAATTGTCATAGAAAGAAACAAGGGTGTTAACAATGGAGTGGTACAAAAATGTTATTGCATTGATTGTTGAAATCTTCAGTTTCTAGTGTGACTGGCTTATATTAAAAGCTCTATTTTTGGTACCAGCTGTCTAAAACACCTACATTTTATACTCGATTTTAGAGAAAATTTATAAAACTCAGTTCTGTCTTGTCATCTAGGTAACGTTTAAAGCAAATCTTTCGTATACGTTTGCTGGGAGCAGTTTATTTATGTCGATGTATGACTTATAAATTCCTTCTATATGGCTTGCAGTTAGTTTAAATTGTTTTACCGCCAACTGCCTTTGGGGGCAGTTACAAGGGTACAAAAACTGCATTCATTCAAGAAAATTAGGAAATTCCCGATAACTAACGCTGAAATTGGTTAAGAGTAGTTGTCGACATGAGAGTCACTAGACCTTTTCTTAATGGGCAGCAAATATGAAGAACTTTCTAAATGTGGTGATTTTTATTTCCTTATAGGAATTCTTAAGCAGGTGGTTTCAAGCTGTCCACACTTAAACTATATGTCAATACAAAGAATGTAAACAACAGCGACCAAGGGTCAAGGACGATTAGGTAAATACGGTCTGGTGAGTGCTGTCTATAAACGCCAACAGACACTACGAGAGATGGGGATAGCTTGTTACCTGCGACGTCCCTGCCTAAAGTCCAGCAATAGTTTACCTTTATTTCCTTTCATCTTGGCTTTAATGCTTAGAAATTCCTATGCCGGATTATTATAACAGGTCCTGCTCAATATTAAATAACAATCCATAACAATATGTGATACTGAGATCATAATAAAAAGAACTGAAAGTAGTTGGATTGTGGGTGCAGCTAATCGAAATTAAAGTGGGATGAGCAAAAGATACTGTATTGAAATGAGCTGAATATAAATATTTAAGTAATTATAAAACTTATATTCCTTCCTCAGCTGCCTCTTCAATTTTTTTCAACACCAGCTGAATTTACATATACCACTGAATTTGCAATAAGTTTATATTAAGCTGCGCTCAATCTTTGATGATAAACCCTCTTTAACATATTGATGATATTGCTGTAGAAGCTTCGAATGAACAAAACATAGAACTGAGTGTTCAACGAAAAGTTTCTATACAAGTGTACCGAAATAATTATCCTCAATAGGAATTATCCAGAAGCAATTCAGATGTTTTGTGCTCTTTGATTGAAACTGAGAATTGAAGGGATCATTATAACTTGCTGTTTTATTTAGATTCAACTTCTCCATTCCTTCTATTGCTATAACTTGTTGACAAGTGTTTTTTTCCAGTTGAAGCGTGAAGAAGTTTAAATTGACGTTAAAGGTGTCCATGAACACTGAAAGAGGACGATAATTCATTTGACAATCACAGGAAAAGGACGCTCTTAACCGATTTCATTTTAAATTGTTTCATTTGTACAACACCCCAATTCAGTTTGGGGCTTTAATTTGAGAAACAGCGATGTTGTTTTTACTTGAACTGCAGGGTTTTATCATTTTCTACATTATACTTAAAGGAGTAGGGAATGATTCTAGTTAAGGACAATCCTCCCACTCTTGGATCTGTGGCTTGAGAAATCAGAACGCTGACTACTCGACTGAGGTAGTTGCGAAAGTATATATGCTTTTAAATTGTTTAGTTTGCATAGCCCTCTTTTAAGTTCCATGCGGCGGGGTTTCAAGTTGATGATTAACGGATGATGTTGGTGTATTTACTCGCTGAGCCGTAGGTTTCTTAACGTTGTAAAGTATTCTGTTCGGAAATTATAACATGTTTGAAATTATAACTAATACAATATGGCAATGATAATAACAATAAACACATCATACCTATCGATTTCCATACCCATTTCTAGCACCGCATAGCAGGCATTGCTTCTGCCACTATAGCTTCCCGACGTTTATTAATTCTTCCAAAGACTTGTTTCACAGTTCTAAACCTCATTCATGTGGCATTATTCACTCTTGTAAAACCAAATAGAAAATTTCGAGGTTGTGTTAAGGATCATTAAGGCGTATCTTATTAAAGTGAAAAGTGACAAATAGCGACCGCTTTTTCCCTGTCTTTAGTCTCAACCTTCAGACAAACTTGTTAAGCTGCTGAACTTAGTGTCTTAAGTTCGTTTTCAGATGACCTCTTATATCTTTCAGCCTTGAAACGGTAGTATTAACGGATCTTTTGCATAGAGTGCATTTAAATTCAGCATCCTACTCAACTGTAGCTCCTAATTTAAATGTTTTCTTGTTTCTTGCTGTGTAATATTAAAGTAAAATATACACACTAAAGAACGTTTTACTGCCCACGTCACCGTGCGCTTTAGCCTGCCATTGGCTTTTACTGCAGTTTCCGAGCCTACGCTAAAGCCATTAAAATGCTCAGAAGTAATTCGAGTCTTATATGTGTGAATAGGACAAGGAATTCTCTCGTCGATTTTAAGGCCAACGATTTCTCTTTTCGGGTTCCGAGGTTAAGATGGCACTTAAATATTCCAACTTCATCTTTAACTTGTTAGTATGCCACATTCAAACTAAATGTATTTGTACTGTATATACTAATAAAATAGCTTGTTGCAGATATTATATTGTAACTCGAGATTTGGAAGGAACTTTGTAGAATCCAGGGCAAGATTTTTGAGAAAAAGAGGGAAGAGATTTCTTTTTCTATTTAGAGAAAGGCTGCCATGAATAGACCGGTTGCATAAATGGACCATTTCGCATTTTTGTTTCCGATAACTGCTGCCATCTAGCGGTACTGAACTGATTTGTCAGTTGACAAATTAGTTGGAACCTTATAGCTTTGAGTGAACACATGTTGTAAGTGCGAGAATAACTTGTGTGTTAGATATTGAAATAGCATTCTGTTTTATAATAACAGCAACTGTTCCAGATCTTGCAGGCTTGCACTATTGGTGAGTGTGTTTTATCTAATTTTCATGTATATAATTATTAGATTTTTAATTGACGTCGCAGCTTCTTGTCTCATGTCTTGGAAACAGAAGCCATGCTCTTGCCACCTCCATGAATGGATCACGGTCCATGGAAACTCAATTAAATTGCTTAAGTATATAATGATTGCAATTTGGATTAGATGTTATTTATTTTTCTTGGCAGAGATAAACGTAAGAGAACCTACCTTTTCCCTCTGACAAGTGCATAAACATTATTTATAGTAAAATGATTGCATAATTTAAATAATAAGTGCACTTATATAAATTAAGAGTGTTTATACACGTTATAAATTCCTCAACAGTAAAAAAATAGCAAGTTAATTTGAAAAGAGTGGTTAAATAATATGGTATAATTAATACACTATTTGTTATCATGTCACTTTTAATTAAACTCAAACAAAAAGAAAACTTATTTCACACTTAGCAGTTTCATATTTAAAGTCAAATGGTTTTAAATTTAACCAAGAGAAGCCTGATAATTTTTTAAAGGAACTGAAAGGTGTTTTAAGTAATGTTATTCTCTTCTTTTGCAGTTTTCAAAATGTTGGGATAAATGTGGATAATGAGAGGAAGAGAATATGTAGCGAGCACTTGATGCTGTATGAAACAGTGATCTCGTTTTGAAGCAACTCTCAAAGGCCATCTGAATGGGGGGGGGGAAATTGGTTTGCTCTGCAAGATAAAAAGTAATCGCTAGCGTTAGTGACGCCTTCTGAAGTGGCGGAAGAGATAATGCAACATGTGATGCAATTAGAAGAGTGCATGTTTGATGTCACCTACTATGATAGCATTCGCAGCTACTAAATAAAACAATATATCATAGAGATCCAACCCTGAAAATAGATCACAGGCAAACAGAATTCTCGCTGAGACAACTAGAAGCCACTTCCATGGCTCGTGCCACTGGTTGCAGCAAAGATAGGGTTGCAGAGAGTTTAGACCTTCTCACAAAGATGGAAGCATCGACGATTTTAATGTCGATGAAATTGGCTTTCTACCGTACCGGAAAGGACAAGGAAAGTAACTGCCATGTAAGGGAAATAAGTAGGATCCATCTCAAGCAGTATTTGTGGTGTCACAAATACTGCCGTTTGCTGTATCAGCGCTGCAGGACAATGTACCGCAGTGATCTTCAAGCGTGCTCGTGGTAAATTGAGCTGAAGGATAGGGCACCAGCTGGGACAACCTTAGCTTTTTATCCGGATAGCGGATACATAAATAAGGAGTAGTTTGTGAAAAAGCTGGAACATCTTACTGAAAGTTTAAAACCTTCTTCGAAGGAGCCTAAGGTTCCTCTTCTTCTTGATGGTCACACCCCTATTCCCCCACAAAAAAACTACATATAACTCGGGAGACTGCAGTGATATTACATTCTCTTCCCGGGCATACCATGCAAGGACTGTCGCCTTTAGATGCTTATTTCTGCAGACCTTTAAGCAGTTACTACATGAAATGGAAAATGGCTTAGGGTTCATTCACACCGTGTAGTGATCCACTTCCAAATGTCAGTAACTTTCGGAAAGGCATAAGGGAGATCAGCTATAGGGAGGAATTAGTGAATTTACTGGTACTCCAGCCTGGCCCGTGAACAGAAAAACAATGCCAGCGCCACAAGCACCACCAACGGGGACGAAAAGCATACCAGGTTCAACATAGTACTCAGAGACCTTCCTTTAACACAGGTATCTGCTATTCCTAAAGTTACATCACTCAAGGTTAAATCAAGAAAAGGCACCGAAAAAGCTCTAATACTGATAAATTCTTTATACAAGGAAAAATTAAGCCGTCCACTAACCTAAAAAAAAATCTGCCAGTAGCGAGTCAGAATAAACAAGTGATTGGTTATGCGAATTGCGCCAAAGCGATTATTGGAAGAAATGATACAGTGAATGTCAAAGAGGCAGTGGTATATGCAAATTTCGCTGTAGTTTAGAAGAAAGTGGAAAGATACTTTATTTTAATTGCGTTCATGTATGGAAAAAACGTTGAAGTACCTCATGGTTAGTATTAAACAGTAAATTGCACTATTTTTTTCAATAATTGGTTTCAATTCAGAATTACTAACTGTACTGTACTTAAATATTGTTCGAATATGACACTTTTTATGTTGAGACTCGATATTTTTTCTTACATATTAAATGAAATTCCACTCAATAATACTTTTATTGTCTCAATTTTACCATGTTTCCTCCCATATTCAGCAAATCCCACTCGGCATTTGTACTCTCGCATAGAGAAGTGCTTTATCGTGAGATGTTAAAATGCATTAAATGGCCCATTCATGGAATCTATTTGGCCTATTGTTGGAAGTGGGTATTGCGGCGATCACCTCCTCATCCGTTGCTGTTAGGCTTACCTTGATGCTTCTCCCGTCGCTTCCAGAAGTTCTCAGTGAGTTGTTTCTCTTCAATTTATCCTCGGCTAGCTGCAGTAATTTTTCTTAAACTATATGGGAGCATGGACTTATCCTCGGTAAAGGAAAACGTAGATCTCGGGTGGTGATATAGGAAGACATAGACTTGCTTTGTTTATGAAAAGATGACACTGCCGTTTCTTTTTATTTAATTAACACTCGTAGTATACAAAACTGGTATTGCCGCTGTAAAATACTGTCCACCGCTGTTAAACTATGGCGTGGATATGGCACGAAATATAACTATTCTTATTGTCGCTTTCAGAGTAGCGGATCTTAGGTGTGTTGCTAAAACTATTTTGATTCCCTGTTTTGGCGCGATATCTCACACATCCTGCAGCATCTCTCCCTGACCACACATGACAAAAACTGTCGCACTGCAATGCTAAAATTCCATGATAAAACTGTTGACAATACTGTCTTTTTGGCGCGATATCTCACACATCCTGCAGCATCTCTCCCTGACTACACATTACCAAAACTGTCCCGAATTTTCCCCAAACAGATCCATTTATAGTCTCAGGCTTCTGAGGCTGCTTCCTTTCCTATTGGTTCATTTTTAGCGCGACTCGACGCGTCTAACTATTTCGAATAAACTTCCAGGGATTTCATTGGTCCAAGTTTAATATAAATCGCGGCTTTTCCTACATTTACCGTTAGGTTGTCCATCTCACTCACTTGGTCACGGCGAATTATCAAATAATGGGACAAAGGCTCTACACCCTCGCTGTAGGAATAATAGCACTGAGACCGAAGAGAGGTAATAAAACTAGGTTTTCTGCCTTCGAAAGCACTATTCCTGTAGCTAAAACTTTCCCTCGTGGACAGTATTTTAACATAGCGCTTAAAGTATTTACATTAAACCATTTATAACTCTACTAATATTGGTAACCTAGATAGATACATAATGTTAAATCACCCTTCTTAAAATATACAAGCAGTATGAGAAAAAGATATTTACATAGTACGATTTAACATCAATAAAAGTTAATTAATAAATTATCTAGAATTACAGTTCTCGGGCTCGGCCTAGAGTTGCCGTTTCAAATTGCCCTGTTCTGGAAAAGAATAAATTTTTCAGCACTTGATATAATTTTCTTTTCCAGAATAATTCCTCTGATTATGGCCTTTGTTCGATTTGTTTTGTTGACAGAGACCCTTCGCTATACCTGTTCCTTCACAAGGGTTCTGACAAACCGGTTATGTTTATATTTGGGTCATTCACTCTACACTTTGTTCCATAACCCCCTCTCTCCCTTTTAAAAACAGGTTTTCCGAGAGACATTCTTATACACAATACATTTCCCGCACACGAATAACTTGTAACGCAAACAAATACGCTAATACCCAAATTAAGTTCTAAAAATTAAATCTATTCACATACATATTGGTACCTAATTATTATGCATTTATTTATTTCTTTACATCCTTATTTATCGGGTGTATTACCTTTACTATTTGTTCACAGGGTTGCTACCTCTTTCGAGTAAAACTAACCTGATTATTTTCATTACATTCTTCACCCCTCTCATTCTCTAAACATTTGTACGGTTTGAGCAACTGTTTATGGTATCTCCCTACGATCTTGGAATTCTTTGTTTCTTGTAACTCAAATGTATCCGAGCCAAAAATGTTAATCACCCTGTATGGACCTTTAAATAAATTTTCCATTCTATGATACCTCTTTTTTTATAATTAATAAAACTAATTTATATGTTTAAAGAAAACTGTCAGCATATTTCTAGCATTCCAACCAATTAATAATTTACAAATATTGCTAAATATCAAAAAATAACAAATATTCTGACAATAAAAGCTGTTTCAACCTTAAGACAAACTTATTCAAACAGAAAGAAATTGAAACATATTAATGGCAAAGGTGTTTCTTGTTCTTCTTCACTATCACTAATGATCATTTAATACTCAAGTCTCTTTAGTAATGCAAAAAAAAATGTTCTGCACAACTGCTTAAGATAATTCATTAATTCACATGTGAAAGCTCTCCTTTCCAGGCACTGTAGAGTCAGGATCAATGCTATTATGTGTTTTTTTTTTTTATACCCATACTAATTCTCCAAGTTCGATCAACCATTTCTGTCGCTTCTTTGTTTTGAATTCCTCCTTTCTTTTCTGCGCCCTTTTTGACATTCTTTCAAAAGCTATCTTTAACGTCTCTTCTCCCGTTAATGTTTTCGGATCCTTAGTTTCTAGTATCTGTAGTAATTTTCCTTCAAGTGTTTCTATTAACTTCCCCTTCATCAGCTCAACTAATTTCCCCTCTAAACTCTCATTTGTTCACTTAAGTTTCTTTCTAAGTCCTGACCCTGCTTACTTAATTTCCCTTCGAAATCCTTTTGTTCGCTCAGTTTTCTTTCTAAGTCCTTACTCTGCTCATTTACGATTCTTTCTAAGTTCCTACTCTGCTCATTTGATTTCCCTTCTACATTCTTATCTTGTTCCCTTACGATTCTTTCTAAGCCCTTACTCTGCTTATTTACGATTCTTTCTAAGTCCTTACTTTGCTTACTTACGATTCTTTCTAAGTCCATATTATGCTCATTTGATTTCCCTTCTACATTCTTATCTTTTTCACTTACGATTCTTTCTAAGTCTTTACTCTGCTTGTTTAATTCCCCTTCTAAATTCTTATCTAGTTCACTTACGATTCTTTCTAAGTCCATATTATGCTCATTTGATTCCCCTTCTAAATTCTTATCTGGTTGACTTACGATTCTTTCTAAGTCCTTACTCTGCTCATTTACTTCCCCTTCTAAATTCTTATCTTGTTCCCTTACGACTCTTTCTAAGTCTTTACTATGTTGATTGAATATGCTTTCTAAGTTCTTACTATGTTCATTGAATATGCTTTCTAAGTTCTTACCCATCTCGTCTATCTTTGTGCTCAAATGTTGGAGGAATATCATCAGCTGGTTCTGACCTGCGTCAATGACCTGCTCAATCGGTATTTGCCTTTCCTGTCTAACTTCTACCTCTGCTGCACCCATATTTTCTCCATCTGTTGTTACGCTGACAATGGCCTCCCCATTCAGTTCTTCCAAATCTTCCCTTGACCTACTCATGGTTCCGTTAGCAAGTTCTACCTCCCTAGTAATGACTTTACCCCCTCTCAATAACATGTGTTCACAAAACTGAGTCACTACTCTGCATGCCTTTTTGTTTGTTTTTGAATAAATGTTCTAACCTGTATTTTTTTCAATGTTAACTGATGCGTTCCGGGTTCGAATCCTGGTGAAGTTCTAGAAGCGATGTTCTCAGCCGTTTTGTTGTCCCACGTAGGTAGACTAGAAGTTCGCGTTGTAAGTTTGTTCTGCTGTGCCCGTTTCCTCTGAAGATTCTTCGTCTGTTCGTTGTTTTCTAGTCCTCCGTTTATGTTGGTCTTCCTTTCGAGCTCCACGTTATGGCGCCAGTTAGCGGCGATCACCTCCTCATCCGTTGCTGTTAGGCTTACCTTGATGCTTCTCCCGTTGCTTCCAGAAGTTCTCAGTGAGTTGTTTCTCTTCAATTTATCCTCGGCTAGCTGCAGTAATTTTTCTTAAACTATATGGGAGCATGGACTTATCCTCGGTAAAGGAAAACGTAGATCTCGGGTGGTGATATAGGAAGACATAGACTTGCTTTGTTTATGAAAAGATGACACTGCCGTTTCTTTTTATTTAATTAACACTCGTAGTATACAAAACTGGTATTGCCGCTGTAAAATACTGTCCACCGCTGTTAAACTATGGCGTGGATATGGCACGAAATATAACTATTCTTATTGTCGCTTTCAGAGTAGCGGATCTTAGGTGTGTTGCTAAAACTATTTTGATTCCCTGTTTTGGCGCGATATCTCACACATCCTGCAGCATCTCTCCCTGACCACACATGACAAAAACTGTCGCACTGCAATGCTAAAATTCCATGATAAAACTGTTGACAATACTGTCTTTTTGGCGCGATATCTCACACATCCTGCAGCATCTCTCCCTGACTACACATTACCAAAACTGTCCCGAATTTTCCCCAAACAGATCCATTTATAGTCTCAGGCTTCTGAGGCTGCTTCCTTTCCTATTGGTTCATTTTTAGCGCGACTCGACGCGTCTAACTATTTCGAATAAACTTCCAGGGATTTCATTGGTCCAAGTTTAATATAAATCGCGGCTTTTCCTACATTTACCGTTAGGTTGTCCATCTCACTCACTTGGTCACGGCGAATTATCAAACAATGGGACAAAGGCTCTACACCCTCGCTGTAGGAATAATAGCACTGAGACCGAAGAGAGGTAATAAAACTAGGTTTTCTGCCTTCGAAAGCACTATTCCTGTAGCAAAAACTTTCCCTCGTGGACAGTATTTTAACATAGCGCTTAAAGTATTTACATTAAACCATTTATAACTCTACTAATATTGGTAACCTAGATAGATACATAATGTTAAATCACCCTTCTTAAAATATACAAGCAGTATGAGAAAAAGATATTTACATAGTACGATTTAACATCAATAAAAGTTAATTAATAAATTATCTAGAATTACAGTTCTCGGGCTCGGCCTAGAGTTGCCGTTTCAGTATCCATGAATGGATCATTCCTGAAAATAATTATATTTTCTTCTAATTGTGTTAACGGCATTTCAGAACTAACCGTTACACATTAAAATGTGGTTTACTTGAAAATTTTTACACCATTTAATTCATTAGTTTTCCTTAATTTCAGTACATTAATGGCAAAGCTCTGCAAAACACTTCAGGAAAATATATCGTACACTACTTATGCACGGTCGTATGTTTAAAACTAAGCTAGCCAAGTAATGAAAAGCTAGAATACACTTAAGCTTCCAAAGTAAATTGATATCATAATGGAGTCAAGTTATCAGAATTATTCGGAAAGTCATAATAATTAGAATGCACAGAAGGCAACTATTTATTATAATTCGTGTCGTAGATTGAAGTGTCTGAATAGGGTTGAAGGCTCTGTGTGGATTTTTGCAGTACAGGAGCACATCGTCAGCATATTTAGCTATATTAACGTGCTGCTCTGTAGTAAGGTCGGCCACGTAGACGCTGAAAAGCGCGGGGAATAGTACAGAGCCTTCGGGGATTAGCCTGTTATTGAACTTTGTGTAGATTTCTTCCCCGCAACCGAAACTACAAAAGAACGGTGTTTTAGATGAGTGTAGCAGGGTATTATGTGTGTAGGGAGCTCCAGGTGAATGAGCTTGAGGGAGACTCGCATGCTAGTTCTTGGGGAAGGTGTTCCCGATGTCCAGAGAGACTGCCGCGAAGTATGCCTGTGTTGGTATCCCAGGTCAGCAGCCTCCATCACGCGCAGCAGCAGCTGCGGGATCGTGTGCCCAGGACGGAGGCCGAGCTGGTGTGCTGAGAATGGCTTGAATGTCTCCCAGAGTTGGGTCAAACGGGCTAGCAAAACCTCCGAGAGGACAGAAGAAGATTGGTGGATCGGTAGTTGGCCGGATAGACCGGGCGTTTCCCTGGCTTCAAAATGCAGATCACTCGGGCTTCCCTCCACTTATGTGGAAAGTAACACAAGGCGAGGCACATGTTGAAGACCTGGGTAAGAAATAGCTCGGCCTTGAGGGAAAGCAGTGTAACATGGCGGGTCCCGCGGTCTTTTTGGGGTTGAGGCGCTGGAGTGCGCCCTGGAGTTCACTAGGTCTTATGACGAAAAGTCGATCCGCATCATCGGGTGTCGCCGAAGAAATCGGCGAACCTCCTTCCGAGTACGTTCGGAAAAGGCATCGTCCTGGGGGGTCATCTCGAGGCCTCAGTCCTCTCAAGATAGCGAAAACATCGGTTTTGGCTTGGGGATGATAGACAAGGCCTTGGAGTGGGGAGGATTGTTGACCTCGACTGCGGAGTGTTTTGACGATCTTAAACACGTCGCCATCTTCGAGGTTCATGTGGGTCATCGTGCCCTCCCAAGTGTGCACTCTGTGCTCGTGTTGTTTGCGACGGACCTCTCGGCGTAAACGCCTATGAAGCGCTCGATTATGTGGCGTGTGATGACGCTGATAGAATCCACAGGCTGATAGGAGCGACGAATAAGTAGGAGTTCAACAGGAAGTGTGTCAGGATGTAAGGGAGTGTGTACAGTAAGGTTATGAACTGTTGACACCACGATGGAAGTAAAAGAAGAGACGGCAACCTCCAGGTTTGGGATGTCAGTGATCCTAGGGTTAGGGGGAATGGAGTCGTTGAGGCAAGCCTTGACGCAGTCCCAACCGACTTCCGGATGTTGAACCGGGACGTGATTGGCAACCCTTGTGTTAACCTCAGCTAGCACGGGATTGTGATTGGAGTGTAATGCATTGAGTGATGTGAGTGAGAGATGGAAGGGGAAATGCTTGATAATCGCGAAGTCGATAACAGAAGCGTCCTTGACATCATGGATGGTGGGTGGGTTACCAGAGGCTTTTCACTCTGAGATAAGGGTCAGCAACTACAATGCATATTATTTATGCATATGTTTGGCATTGAAGTCCCCGGCCATGTGGGGATGTAGGGAGAGGATGGAGAGGCAATCGTTAAGTACGAACAGCCTTCGAGGTGGGTAGTAAACAAACACTATCATGACTTCCGTACCGCCGAGACGAACGAAGGCGGCCGTGACCTACAGAGCTTGAAGTGGCGGGATCCGGACCGGGTGATGCACTACATTTTTCCTCACGAGGACTGCGGTGCCGCCTCCTCAGCGACCCACGGGATCATCCTGAGGCAGTTGTAGCCCGGAAGGGGGAAGTTTGGTCAGAGGTGTGTTTCTCGACTAAAATGAGGGCTAGGGCATGTGAGCCGGCAAAAGCTGGAGCTCATTCCCCTGATCGGACAGTCCACACGCGTTCCAGAGCCGAATCGAAACAAGCCACCGAATTTGATCCGCCATCCTGGGTAATCTGAATGACGCTGGTTAGGAATGTGGGCCCCTCCATGGCAATAAACACTTTGGCGGCCGGGACTGATAGACAGGAATATGACCAACAGGTGACAGATGTGTTGACCACGGTTCTGCAACAGCTGTTGCAGCCACTTCAACATGGGTGTCGCCATGGAAGAGGGATGGGGAGAGCTACCCCTGCCAACGTTCCTATTTATGCGGTCCAATCTTAAAACTCTACGTATGCACATCTGACACTGTTACTATGCGGTGCCTTGCTCCAATCTAAGAACTTCAGTCCCTTTCTAATTTACAGATTTCCTGTCTCAGTGACTTTTCAAATCTACTGAGCTCAACTCTTAACTATATTCCAGGAACCTTTGGGCTAACGCATCCGTTACTCGGCTGTTACTAATGCCTTTTTTGGCGTAACACGCTAATGACTTTTTTCTCCGGACAAATCTTTTTATTTAGAATTATTACATTATGCAGTATTTAATATACAAAAATTATTTATTGCAAATATTTTTGTATCTTACTATCATTTCTTTATTTAGTTCTTTATATATATATATATATATATATATATATATATATATATATATATATATCTTCCCTTCAATAATTACGGTATCAGAATTATGTACTTGGATATGCAGCAAACTTCAGAGATGAGTAATAATTCATGAGGCTTCTCAGCGCAGTTTTGAACGATAACAATAAATTAGCGTACAATGTGGAAATAAGTGGACAAGAGGTAAAAACAAGACAGGCAACTAAACTCAAACTTTTACTGCGAAAAAAATGGTTCATTTTGATTGCAAGTATATTTTGAGCTTTTGCTATGGTTTAAATATATTTTAAGAGATTTTACTAACATTTATTTGCTTGTTTTTTTGTTTTGTTTTGTTTTTTGTTTTATTGGTTCTAACTACAAGCCTGTAAACTGAAAACGAATGCTCTACATTGCAACTTGTAACTGGGAGGAGCTTCTTAAAGCCCCCACAGTTTAATACAGTTTCTTTTCACCTTCAATGTAAGCAACATTTTATTCTTGAAATTGTTCTCGCTCACACCAATTTAAAATACACAAGTGGTATGAAAAGAAAACAGTTTCTTCCTAGCTAAGCGTTTTCGAAATGTCCCACGATGAATGTTTATACTTTCCCAAGAGCATCTGACGGCATGCTAATAGTTTAATTTAGCATTTGTTTGCTTAATTTGGAATGATTCCCAGCCAAAACTATTTTGCGAAGAACGTAATCTGTATAGAAGATTCAATATGTTGCGTAATGGGATTTATGTGGACTTGTTATGGATAGAAATGCGGGTGTTCATTAAGAGTTTTTTATTACTTTCTCTACTACGTATAGTAAGTAGGGGAAGTATTGCATTCCACCCAAAAATTCGATACCGAGATTTCACCGGAAATACATGTTTTGAGACTCCCTGGATCCAAAGAAAGCATTTTTGGAAACATGTCCGTGTGTGTGTCTGTGTGTGTGTGTGTGTGTGTGTGTGTGTCTGTCTGTGTGTGTGTGTCTGTGTGTCTGTGTGTCTGTGAACAGCATAACTCAGAAACGAACAGTCGGATAAACACCAAACTTGGTATTTGGGTTCAGTATCTTCCAGAGACGCGACACGAAGGTTTTCAAGAAAATCCCTCCACCCCAGACTACCCTTTACATGGAACATTTTTCGAAAATTTTAATTTTCTCAAAAATGGCTCTAACGATTTTGATTAAAATATCATATGTTTAAGACATTGTCATTAGAAATGAAATGTATATCTCGAATTTTCTGGGAATGTCTCCTAATGTGTTCTTCATTGTGGACGACTTTTGCATAACTGGTAAACCATAAGAGATAGACAAAATTTTACTACACAAAAAATGCAGATCGCGTTAAAATACACAATTTATGTCATATACATTTTTTTGTTGAGTGAACCGTTTTCGAGATATTGCTTGTTATTCCCTTAAATTTTCCAATACTTAAAACTTTTTCTCAAATTCGTTATTCATTTTTTTTATGTCCTGGACTTGCAAAGAGAATGGAATGCGCCACATAGCAACCAGCGCTTAAAATATTTGACTATCGCTTAAAATCTACCATATTTCCCTTGCATCTACAAGAAAATTAGCAATAAGATTAACATCTCGATTAACATGAAGCATATGGGGAATAAGCGTTTGTAAAAATAGTTTGTACAAGAGTAGAGAAAGTCATGTGAGTGTAACACATCAGATTTTTTTCTTTCTTTATAATCTGTAATGTTAATATGTAACAATTATTGTTATAATATTTCATCAAAGCTTGATCTATCTAAATGCTATGTTGAAAATATGCTTGCAATATGAAGGGTCTAAGAGAGATACTATGGTAACGAAAGAAGCAAAAGATCAACAGAGGGTTGTTCAGTATGATAACAAACTTAAGACCCCCTTATCTTATGAAAAACCACGCCTCCGCCAGTAGTGATGTACTGTCTGGCAGCCTTTAGCTTGAGCTATCAGTCTGCAGCACAACTTCTACTGTAGCAAACTGCTACGAAATAAGGGATGTCCAGTTATTCCATTCCTCCTGGCAGCTTTCCAGAGACCATCCAAAGTTCGAGGCCATCTGCTTCCAAAATCTCTTTTCAGTAACCCAAATGCACAAACTCCATTGGTGATGCATCAGATGACTCAACACGGATGTCGCTGAAAGGTATGGAATGTATTCCCATTTCTCTCTCTCTATGTTCTTCAAAAATCTGTAGGATGAAGCAGACATATTGGCTCGATGCCTTATCCTGATGCAACGAGACTCTTATTTTAAATTTGCACCACAGAGAGCAGGGATTTCTGTATGGAAAATTGGTATGAGGACGTCAGTCTGATAATATTCAGAGTTTATTTTCACATTTTTATGTACATAACGAATGGTTCATTTGCCACTGTGACTGTACCTTGCTATTACCTTGAAACTATTGGGAAAAGTTTCATTATTTTCCTTATACCAACTTTCAATTTTTTTTCTCCCCTTGTTCGGTAATATATAGTCAAGGTTTTGTTGCAGTCACTTAGATAAACATATGCCTCATCTAAAAAGACAACAAACTTCCATTTTTTACCAGTTAGGTAACGTTCATACAGCTTTTTACTGTTAGTGGCACGTTCTGACATGCGTTTAGCAACAGCCTATATCCCCAGCTCTTATGGCGCTTTTCTAAGCTCAAATTCTGGTTGATTATGGTGTTCACAGTAGCAACATATATCCTTAATTGCAGTGCAATGGCCCTCTGAGTTGCAGGACTTGGTCCAGAGGCATGGGCCTTCACCTTCCAAATAATGTCCGAGGTGTGACTGGTGGTCGGTCATAGATTTCGCTATTTCTTGCCCTTTGCAATAAGTCCTGATGTGGCCTTACCTTTTATGGTGAGTGCACATGAGATCACTTTGTTGGTAATGGTAAAACAACGCCTCTTGCCTGATTAATAATCTTAGAATACAAGTACTTTACATCGGAAATGTACCCTTATCAGAATGGTTCTACTTTTACGGCATTTGATGCAGCAAGAACAAGAGCACACAACTGAGCAAACACAGTGATACACTCATACTGCTGAACTTTCATTCGGTTCTACATGTTTCAGCGCGGAGCTGTTGTGCTCGTTTGATACTGTTAGCATAGATCGTGAATAATCCTTCGTATAATAGGCACTGAAAAAATATTTATTGTCATAAGAGTAGTGCTGCTTTGTCATTCACAACGTCCAATAGCCGCTTAAAGTATTACGGTGAAACATTTAAAACCTCTGAGATAATTTTGCAGAGATGATTAGGCAGTATTTTGTCGGAGCTATTTGCATTAAAGTTTTTCTCCTTGACACCCGATATTAGAGGTTCAGGGGGATAATTAACTTTACTTTGATAGTGCCACACCATCTCGCTCGCAATCGTAATGTACTGGTGAGCAACAAAAATATTATGTGGCCTATACTCTCACAGGAATTTGGGCGCTTTCAAACTTACTCTATTACGTTTTATGTCCCACTTAGTTAGAGTACAGAATGTTAATCCCTGGCACAACAGCCCTTAGGACTACCAACCCAGCTGCCGACTTCCGTACACATTCGCATGACAGAGGTGGACGATCATCTAGCTGCAGGTACAGGGAGAAGATGTAGTCAGCCCCAACAGCAAGTTGGTTTTCATGACCTACACACCGCTCCCTATTATAGCTTCTCAAATGCATTGTGTTGCTTACTGGGCATTTGGTCGAAAAATCTGTACCCCCCTGGGTGGGCTCAAAACCACATGGCACAGGAGAGTATAGAATAGATAACAACACAATACCTTTCCCCAAAATGGGGAAGCTCTGATGGATTACAAGGCCAAAAACCGAGGTACCTGACTTGTTAATTACCTCTCTGAAAAATGATAGGTACACAACGAAATACATATTTCTAAAAACGTTTGTCATTTACAAAATATCAGTGGAATAAATAACATACGTATTATTTTTTTATGAGTTTTCGGGTACATAAACCGGTTACAACGGAATATGCTGTAAGTGTAAGGTACAAAAAATAGTCGTTTGTGTATTCTTATACAACTATGTTTTCATTTTTATTAACACACTATTAAAAACCGTGTAAGTTACGCTCACGCAATATTCTCTACCCACTTTTCTACAAACTATTATTAAAGCTCATTCTTCTATCTACTCCATGTTTGCGGAAATGCTTTCATTACACATGTCATCGTAGATATAAGAAGATACACAAGGCAATAGTCAGATCTTTAAAAAGTGAGCCAATATGTGATGATATGGCACAGAAATTTCTAAGTATTAAAGCCAGGACGCAAGGAAATAAAGATAAACTGTAATTAGACTATAGGCAGGGACATCGCAGGTAACAAACCGCCCCTTCCTCCATCTCTCGTAGTTTTTTGGCGTTCGCAGACATCACTCAGATCGGTTTGTACCTACCTGCGAGTGACCCTTGACCGCCCATTATTTACGTTCTATGTGGTGATAATGATTTGAAGCCAATGCTTAAGAATTCCTATGCCTGGTGATGATTTAAATTCCATTCTTTGCATGACCACAAGAAACCTTTTATGATCTGATTGTGTGTTTTAGCGATATCTAATTTTTTTTGTAGCACGTTTTTGTCTCTCTCTCTTACAGTTATATAAAATTATATAGCGTTCATTCTGAGTGAAGAAAATGTCTCAGACTGTTCGCAGAAAATTCTAGACATACATTTTATTTGTCTTCGATCTTTCTAACACTAAAAAAATCTGATGTGTTACACTCACATGCCTTTCTCTACTATTGTTCAAACTATTTTTACAAACGCTTATTCTCCATATGCTTCAGGTTAATCGAGATGTCAATCTTATTGCTAATTTTCTTGTAGATGCAAGGGGAATCGGTAGGCTTTAAGCGATAGTCAAATATTTTAAGAGCTGGTTGCTATGTCAAGTATTCCATTCTCTTTGCATTGCCAGGACAAAAAAAAAATGAATAACGAATTCCCATTTGAAAAAAAGTATAAGTATTGGAAATTGTAAGGGAATAAGGGAATAAAAAGCAATATCTCGAAAATGGTTCACTCAACAAAAAAATGTATATGACATACATTGTGTATTTTAACGCAATCTACATTTTTTGTGTAGTAAAAGTTTGTCTATCTCTTATGGTTTACCAGTTATGCAAATGTCGTTCACAATGAAGAATACTTTTGGACACATTCCAAGAAAATTCAAGATATACATTTTATCTGTCATGAAAGTATATTAAATATATGATACTTTAATCAAAATCACTAGAGCCATTTTTGAGAAAATTAAAATTTTCGAAAAATGTTCCATGTAAAGGGTAATCTGGGGTAGGGGGATTTTTTTGAAAACCTTCGTGTCGCATCTCTGGAAGATACTAAACCTAAATACCAAGTTTGGTGTTTTTCTGACTTCGTTTCTGAGTTATGCTGTTCACAGACAGACACACAGAGACACACACGGACATGGATTCAGGGGGCCTCAAAACATATATTTCCGGTGAAATCTCGGTATCGAATTTTTGGGTGGAATACAATACTTCCCCTTCTTACTATACGTTGTAGAGAAAATAAAAAAAATGGATTAGGTTAATCACGTAATGCTTTCATTTTTGTTTATTTCGCGTTGTTTTTGTTCATGATCATTGCATTAATACACTTAAGGTCGGCATTCTGTTTATTAGCTGCATCTTTTCTTGAATAACCTATGAATGCAATTGGAATTCAGTGTAGATGGCATCGGTAATACAAAATACTGCATTAATGGTTAGTAATATTCCTTTGAAGGACTTCATTAAGCATTAGTGAGCTTTAATTGCATTGAAATGTCTATAAATGGCGACACGCATACCTACTGCCGGATGTTCTCACAAAAGTATCTCCCTTCATTATTTTATTTACAGACTTTATTTATTTCTTATTTCGCATCTTGAAATAATTGCAAGTAGATATAATTAATGAAGGTGAATACAAAAAGGCGACACCATCACGAGAAAAGAAAGCTACCTAGTTAAATAATGGAACAGCCTTCTGGTAGCAGCATAACTCCATGAAATGTTTTATACCTAAAATGGCGTCTGTTAGCCATCTGCATCTGATCTACATATTGAACGTTGATTAAGTGCGTGAACTGCCACAGCCAATCGTAGAGAGTCACGTGGGAGACCAACAGGGCGTGCCAATTTCTAAAAAAACCGTTAGGTTAAATTCTTTTCACAAATTAGCACAACCTCGAACTAGGAGACATGTCCGAGTGAATTGGAAAACAAGTTATTAAGGCCATTTACCTCGCCCAGATCATTAATCTCACCTGTACAGACCAATACAAAGTCAAATCATTATATTGTGTAGTAATAAACTTCATTTCCGTGTACAAGTTGTATTGGATTTGTAGCGGTTCGCCTAATGCATTTACTTGTAGTGGAGAACTGATTTGACAGTTCGCACGGACGTAACAGAGTCCTGGCCACCCAGTAGGGATGAAGGAGATAAACGCCACTAGTACTTTTCCCTGACAGTGGGATGAGGAGCTGTACTGGGTCACATTCCCAAATGTTTCCTGTCAGCAGTGAAGATCTGAGTGGCCACATGGTGGAGTATACAATTCAACACCCACCAACTCACATGCTGTTCATATTAGAAACCATAACTTGTAATCAAAGTCTGTCTGTGTGCTTGTAAGACAGAGATATGTTTTTAATTTTTACTGTTTACCTGCAGTAAACACAGGAAGTAGTTATTTTTCCACCCAAAAGTTTTATATTTTTCCACATTTTCCATCCAAAAGTTCGATATCGAGATTTAGACTTCTGAGGTCCCCTGAATCCAAAAAACAAAGTAGTTTTAGAAAATAGTCAGTCTGTGTATCTGTGAACCGCATGGCACAAAAGTGAAACGTCTCGTAAATATTAAACATTTTCAGAAACTCCCAAGGATGCGACATTAAGTTTATTAAGAAAATCTCCCACCACAAACTACCCTTTACACAGGATATGTTTCGTTATTTTTACTTTCTCTACTACGTATAGTAAGTATAGGAAGTATTGCATTCCACCCAAAAATTCGATACCGAGATTTCGCCGGAAATACATGTTTTGAGACCCCTGAATCCAAAAAAAAGCATTTTTGGAAACATGTCCGTGTGTGTGCCTGTGTGTCTGTCTATTAACAGCATAACTCAGAAACGAACAGTCGGATAAACACCAAACTTGGTATTTAGGTTCAGTATCTTCCAGAGATGCGACACGAAGGTTTTCAAGAAAATCCCCCCACCCCAGATTACCCTTTACATGGAACATTTTTCGAGAAGTTTAATTTTCTCAAAAATGGCTCTAACGATTTTGATTAAAATATCATATATTTAAGATAATTTCATGAGAAATGAAATGTATATCTTGAATTTTCTGGGAATGTCTCCAAAAGTATTCTTCATTGTGAACGACTTTTGCATAACTGGTAAACCATAAGAGATACACAAAAGTTTACTACACAAAAAATGTAGATCGCGTTAAAATACACAATTTATGTCATATACATTCTTTTGTTGAGTGAATGATTTTCGAGATATTGCTTGTTATTCCCTTAAATTTTCCAATACTTATATTTCTTCTCAAATTAGTTATTCATTTTTTACTTTTTCTACTACGTATAGTAAGTAGGGGAAGTATTGTATTCCACTCAAAAATTCAATACCGAGATTTCACCGGAAATGCATGTTTTGAGACTCCCTGATTCCAGAAAAAGCATTTTTGGAAACATGTCCGTGTGTGTGTGTGTCTGTGTGTGTGTGTGTGTGTGTGTGTGTGTGTGTGTGTCTGTGAACAGCATAACTCAGAAACGAACAGTCGGATAAACACCAAACTTGGTATTTAGGTTCAGTATCCTCCAGAGGTGCGACAAGAAGGTTTTCAAGAAAATCTCCCCACCCCAGACTACCCTTTACATGGAACATTTTTCGAAAATTTTAATTTTCTCAAAAATGGCTCTAACGATTTTGATTAAAATATCATATTTTTAAGATATTGTCATGAGAAATGAAATGTATATCTTGAATTTCCTGGGAATGGCTCCAAAAGTATTCTTCAGTATGAACGACTTTTGCATAACTGATAAACCATAAAAGATAGACAAACGTTTACTACACAAAAAATGTAGATCGCGTTAAAATACACAATTTATGTTATATACATTGTTTTTGTTGAGTGAACCGTTTTCGAGATATTGCTTGTTATTCCCTTAAATTTTTCAATACTTATACATTTTCTCAAATTCGTTATTCCTTTTTATTATGTCCTGGACATGCAAAGAGAATGGAATGCGCCACATAGCAACCAGCGCTTAAAATATTTGACTATCGCTTAAAACCTACCATATTCCCCTTGCATCTACAAGAAAATTAGCAATATATGTTCAGAAACCCCCAAGGATGCAATATTAAGTTTATTAAGAAAATCTCCCACCAGAAATCTCACTTTACACAGGATAGGTTTCGTTATTTTTTAATTCTTCAAAAATAGCTCTAGCGGTTTTGATTAAAATAATGTAAGATATTTGCATGGCAACGAAACTGTATATCTTGAATTTTCTGCTAATAGCCTGTGAAGTCCTCTTTGTTCTGAATGAATTTTGTAAAAACAGTAAACTGACTAACGTATATCTCCTTAAAATACACAGATTGTCAGAAATCTCATTATGGCATTAGTTATTTCCGGCATATTCTTTGTTATTGGTTTGAATTTTCAAACACTCTATATTTATTTTCAAATTCTAAGTCCCTGTTGTTGTTTTCTCGCCATGTAAAGAGTGGAGTGGAGTTTCAAAGCCATCACACAGCGATCCACTTTTTAAACATCTGAATATCGCTTCAACTTCCTGTATTCCTTTTGTACCTACAAAATGTGTAACGAAACCATTTCTGCAAACGTTTATCTCGATTAATAAATAACAATTACGAGGGCGATACTGAAAACATTTAGAATGTGAAACGGCAACTCTAGGCCGGGCCCGAAAACAGTAATTCTAGACAATTTATTAATTAACTTTTATTGATGTTAAATCGTACTATGTAAATATCTTTTTCTCAATACTGCTTGTATATTTTAAGAAGGGTGATTTAACATTATGTATCTATCTAGGTTACTAATATTAGTAGAGTTATAAATGGTTTAATGTAAATAATTTAAGCGCTATGTTAAAATACTGTCCACGATGGAATGTTTTAGCTACAGGAAGAGTGCTTTCGAAGGCAGAAAACCTAGTTTTATTACCTCTCTTCGGTCGCAGTGCTATTATTCCTACAGCGAGGGTGTAGAGCCTTTGTCCCATTATTTGATAATTCGCCGTGACCAAGTGAGTGAGAAGGACAATCTAACGGTACATGTAGGAAAAGCCGCGATTTATATTAAAATTGGACCAATGAGATCCCTGAAAGTTTATTCGAAATAGTTAGACGCGTCGAGTCGCGCTAAAAATGGACCAATAGGAAAGGAAGCAGCCTCAGAAGCCTGAGACTATAAATGGATCTGTTTAGGGAAAATTCGAGGCAGTTTTGGTAATGTGTAGTCAGGGAGAGATGCTGCAGGATGTGTGAGACATCGCGCCAAAAAGGGAATAAAGACAGTTTTATCATGGATTTGTAGCAAGACAGTTTATGTCAGGTGTGGTTAGGGAGAGATGCTGCAGGATGTGTGAAATATCGCGCCAAAAAGGGAATCAAATCAAATTTGTCATGTCAGCTTAGTATTGCATTTTATTCGAGAGTTTTCGTAATGTGTGGTCAGGGAGAGATGCTGCAGGATGTGTGAGATATCGCGCCAAAACAGGGAATCAAGATAGTTCTAGCAACACACCTAAGATCTGCTACTCTTAAAGCGACAATAAGAATAGTTATATTTCGTGCCATATCCACGCCATAGTTTAACAGCGGTGGACAGTATTTTACAGCGGCAATACCAGTTTTGTATACTACGAGTGTTAATTAAATAAAAAGAAACGGCAGTGTCATCTTTTCATAAACAAAGCAAGTCTATGTCTTCCTATATCACCACCCGAGATCTACGTTTTCCTTTACCGAGGATAAGTCCATGCTCCCATATAGTTTAAGAAAAATTACTGCAGCTAGCCGAGGATAAATAGAAGACAACCAACCCACTGAGAACTTCTGAAAGCAACGGGAGAAGCATCAAGGTAAGCCTAACAGCAAACGGATGAGGAGGTGATCGCCGCAAACTGGCGCCATAACGTGGAGCTCGAAGGGAAGAACGACACGAACGGAGGACTAGGAAACAACGAACAGACGAAGAATCTTCAGAGGAAAGGGGCACAGCAGAACAAAAATTACAACGCGAACTTCTAGTCTACCTACGTGGGACAACAAAACGGCTGAGAACATCGCTTCTAGAACTTCACCAGGATTCGAACCCGGAACGCATCAGTTATCATTGAAAAAAATACAGGTTAGAACATTTATTCAAAAACAAACAAAAAGGCATGCAGAGTAGTGACTCAGTTTTGTGAACACATGTTATTGAGAGTGGGTAAAGTCATTACTAGGGAGGTAGAACTTACTAACGGAACCATGAGTAGGTCAAGGGAAGATTTGAAAGAACTGAATGGGGAGGCTATTGTAAGTATAACAACAGATGGAGAAAATATGGGTGCAGCAGAAGTAGAAGTTAGACTAGAAAGGCAATCACCGATTGAGCAGGTCATTGACGCAGGTCAAAACCAGCTGCTAATATTGCTTCAACATTTGAGCACAAAGATAGACGAGATGGGTAGGAAATTAAATGAGCTGAGTAAGGAGTCAAAAAGAAATTTCAATGAACATAGTAAGAACTTAGAAAGCATATTCAATGAACATAGTAAGAACTTAGAAAGCATATTCAATGAACCTAGTAAAGACTTAGAAAGAATCGTAAAGGAACAAGATAAGAATGTAGAAGGGGAATCAAATGAGCAGAGTAAGGGCTTAGAAAGAATCGTAAATGAGCAGAGTAATGACTTAGAAAGTACCGTAAGGAAACAAGATAAGAATTTAGAAGGGAAATCAAATAAGCAGAGTAAAGACTTAGAAAGAATCGTAAATGAGCAGAGTAAAGACTTAGAAAAAATCGTAAGGGAACAAGATAAGAATTTAGAAGGGAAATCAAACGAGCAGAGTAAGGACTTAGAAAGAATCGTAAATGAGCAGAGTAAGGACTTAGAAAGAAAATTGAGTGAACAGAAAAAGGATTTCGAAGGGAAATTAAGTAAGCAGAATAAGGACTTAGAAAGAAACTTAAGTGAACAAAATAAGAGTCTAGAGGGGAAATTAGTTGAGCTGATGAAGGGGAAGTTAATAGAAACACTTGAAGGGAAATTACCACAGACACTGGAAACTAAAGATCCGAAAACACTAACGGGAGAAGAGACGTTAAAGAAAGCTTTTGAAAGAATGTCAAAAAAGGCGTAGAAAAGAAAGGAGGAATTTAAAACAAGGAAGCGAAAGAAAGGGTTGATCGAACTTGGAGAATTAGTATGGGTATAAAAAAAAAAAATCCAGCATTCAAAGTAAAAAAAAAAAAAGAAAAGAAAAAGAAAGACATAATATCATTGATCCTGACTCTACAGTGCCTGGAAAGGAGAGCTTTCACATGTGAATTAATGAATTATCTTAAGCAGTTGTGGAGAATATTTTTTGCATTACTAAAGAGACTTGAGTATTAAATGCTCATTAGTGATAGTGAAGAAGAACAAGAAACACCTTTGCCATTAATATGTTTCAGTTTCTTTCTGCTTGAATAAGTTTGTCTTAAGGTTGAAACAGCTTTTATTGTCAGAATATTTGTTATTTTTTTGATATTTAGCAATATTTGTAGATTATTAATTGGTTGGTATGCTAGCAATATGCTGACAGTTTTCTTTAAACATACAAATTAGTTTTGTTAATTATAAAAAAAAAGAGGTATCATAGAATGGAAAATTTATTTAAAGGTCCATACAGGGTGATTAACATTTTTGGCTCGGATACATTTGAGTTACAAGAAATAAAGAATTCCAAGATCGTAGGGAGATACCATAAACAGTTGCTCAAACCGTACAAATGTTTAGAGAATGAGAAGGGTGAAGAATGTAATGAAAATAGTCAGGTTAGTTTTACTCGAAATGAGGTAACAACCCTATGAACAAATAGTAAAGGTAATACACCCGATAAATAAGGATGTAAGGAAATAAATAAATGCATAATAATTATGTACCAATATGTATGTAAATAGATTTAATTTTAGAACTTAAATTGGGTATTAGAGTATTTGTTTGCGTTACAAGTTATTCGTGTGCGCGAAATGTATTGTGTAAGAATGTCTCTCGGAAACCTGTTTTTAAATGGTGAGAGGGGATCAACCATAACAAATGTAGAGTGAATGACCCAAATATAAACACCACTGGTGTGGCAGAACCCTTGTAAAAGGAACAGGTATAGCGAAGGGTCTCTGTCAACAAAACAAACAAACAAACGCCATAATCAGAGGAATTATTCTGTAAAAGAAAATTGTATCAAGTGTTAAAAAATTTATTCTTTTCCAGAACAGGGCAATTTGAAACGGCAACTCTAGGCCGGGCCCGAAAACAGTAATTCTAGACAATTTATTAATTAACTTTTATTGATGTTAAATCGTACTATGTAAATATCTTTTTCTCAATACTGCTTGTATATTTTAAGAAGGGTGATTTAACATTATGTATCTATCTAGGTTACTAATATTAGTAGAGTTATAAATGGTTTAATGTAAATAATTTAAGCGCTATGTTAAAATACTGTCCACGATGGAATGTTTTAGCTACAGGAAGAGTGCTTTCGAAGGCAGAAAACCTAGTTTTATTACCTCTCTTCGGTCGCAGTGCTATTATTCCTACAGCGAGGGTGTAGAGCCTTTGTCCCATTATTTGATAATTCGCCGTGACCAAGTGAGTGAGAAGGACAATCTAACGGTACATGTAGGAAAAGCCGCGATTTATATTAAAATTGGACCAATGAGATCCCTGAAAGTTTATTCGAAATAGTTAGACGCGTCGAGTCGCGCTAAAAATGGACCAATAGGAAAGGAAGCAGCCTCAGAAGCCTGAGACTATAAATGGATCTGTTTAGGGAAAATTCGAGGCAGTTTTGGTAATGTGTAGTCAGGGAGAGATGCTGCAGGATGTGTGAGACATCGCGCCAAAAAGGGAATAAAGACAGTTTTATCATGGATTTGTAGCAAGACAGTTTATGTCAGGTGTGGTTAGGGAGAGATGCTGCAGGATGTGTGAAATATCGCGCCAAAAAGGGAATCAAGTCAAATTTGTCATGTCAGCTTAGTATTGCATTTTATTCGAGAGTTTTCGTAATGTGTGGTCAGGGAGAGATGCTGCAGGATGTGTGAGATATCGCGCCAAAACAGGGAATCAAGATAGTTCTAGCAACACACCTAAGATCTGCTACTCTTAAAGCGACAATAAGAATAGTTATATTTCGTGCCATATCCACGCCATAGTTTAACAGCGGTGGACAGTATTTTACAGCGGCAATACCAGTTTTGTATACTACGAGTGTTAATTAAATAAAAAGAAACGGCAGTGTCATCTTTTCATAAACAAAGCAAGTCTATGTCTTCCTATATCACCACCCGAGATCTACGTTTTCCTTTACCGAGGATAAGTCCATGCTCCCATATAGTTTAAGAAAAATTACTGCAGCTAGCCGAGGATAAATAGAAGACAACCAACCCACTGAGAACTTCTGAAAGCAACGGGAGAAGCATCAAGGTAAGCCTAACAGCAAACGGATGAGGAGGTGATCGCCGCAAATGCCATGTTTTTAAAATCAAATGGCATTTCTTTATATTTGACAGCTGTTTTCTAATGTTTTGCGAGTTGATTGCCGTGTAGTTTGTTCGATTTGCACTTATAGTTTGTTAATTATATAATTTAAAGTTTTGTGTTCACCCAAAAATGAATTAACGTCATTAACGTCTAAACAGTGTGCAAATTGGCTTCGAAATGCATTTGGCGAAGAAGCTCCATCTAAGGCAAACATTTGTAATTGGTACAACCAATTCAAGGATGGATGCCCAAGAACTGTTCTTACTGATGAAAATATTGCCGTTGTTCGAATAATGCTTAAGAAGATCGACAGACATTGAAGTTGGTTTTATTTTTAGGAGGAGGAATATTATATTTCGACTGTTGGGGAGCCGAACTTGAAGTAGTTGCAACCGCACGTATGGTAAAAAGTCTCCGGTAGCCTTCGCCCAAAATGTTTAAAAAATATTAATTTTGTAATTTTGACTGTTTGTTTAAATATTATTATATATTTATGTTTGCCTCGGCTGCGTCAGTATTTAATTTTAGAGACATGAATGTCTTAGCAGGGAGTAGTGCGACTGAAGAATGTAGGCTTACACAGATTATAATTTTACTTCATTCCTTTTATTAATGCTTGACGCTATTTAAATAACACTTAACTGATATAGAGAGAGAGCTATGAGATTTTTATATTAATGACTTGCACTTTTTAACACGTAAACTATTTTTGTCTCATACAAAATACGTATTAAATATCTTGAGAACGCATCTCGCGTCCGGTTAGGAACACTGTCTACAAGCAACTGACTTCTGAATTTGTAAATTTTGCTCCATTTTAGTTTCTGATTGGCTAATCCTAGTCCAATAGAATACCTTCATTTAACTAAAGCTTTTTCTGGCTGTTGATTGGCTATTTTATAAATTGTCATAAAAATTACATTATTGCTAAAATTTCAAATTCATTATTGCTTCAAGGTTACCTCAGTGTTACCTCATTTTTAGCAACTATTAACCTATTATTCTCACAGCTCCTACATTATTAAATTACGTAATACATTCACATAACATTATTACACATGTATACAATAATATAAACATATACAATGGCTGTAATATACACTTTTTATATCTTGTTACATACACATATTGCTTTAAGGTGGGCTGTTATTGAATTTATATATTATATAATTAGACTGAAATCATTTAAATGTTAAAAATACTGCCTCATTTTAAGAATTTTTTAATGTTTATTCTGACGATATTGGGCATTGGTATGAATCAAATCCAAAACATTTTACATCAGCAATTAGAAGTGAGAAAACTTTGTTGTCGATGGATTTCTCATAAAGTAACTCCCGAGCAAAAACAACAACGCATTGATTGGTGCAGAAAAACTCTGGAAAAATTCCAAGGTGGCACTTCAAATTTGGTTTGGAATATCGTTACTGGTTGTGAATCTTGGATTTATTGTTATGACCCTGAAAAGAAAAGTCAATCGGCTCAAAGGTCTTTCGAACGGAACCTAAGCCTATAAAAGTCCGATGAATCGCAGTGCTGGTAAGATTTTTTGTCCTAATTTTTTTTCTAAAATGGGCCAAATTGCTACTATAGCATTAGAAGATAGATATACCGTTATTACCGATTGGTATGCAAAGGTCTTTTTACCGCAAAGTTTTGGAAAAGTTGATCAAAAACGTCCAAAAGTAAAAGAAAGAGAATAATATTGCATCACGTCAACGCATCTTCGCATACAGCAAAACTACCAACTGAGTATCTGGATGCCCTAAAAGTCAGCACCATGACCCGCCACCATACATCCCTGACCTAACACCTTGTGATTTATTTTTGTTTCTAAACATAAAAGATAAAATATGTGGAATTACTTTTTCGTCATAAGATGAAACAGTGAAACATTATAAAAACTTGGTTTCTGAAGTGCCTCAGGAAGAGCGGCATCATTGCTTTAAGGACTGGTTTCGTCGAATGCAAAAATGTATTGATGTTAAAGGGGAATATTTTAAAGAGAATAAAATAATTCAACTTTTTTTAAAACTAATCTTTGTTTGATTTTCTAAAAAATGCTCAATGTCGCCCTCGTAGTTAGAAGAATAAGCTTTCAAAGGAATCGTTTGTAGAAGAGTTGGTAGAGAAAATCATGTGACATACAATTTTTCAACTTACTTTCAATTTTTTTACATTCCGTCATTGTGTATTTTGTAAGCATTTGACGATGAAATATTTTTCTTTGATTTGACATTAATTTGCGCTAATTAGAATATTTTAAAGCCCTCCGGATAATGTTCTATACTGTGCCATAGTTTGAGTCTAGTGAACTGGAAAACGCCAGAGACGCAATTCTTAAGCGTGAATTAAATATTAGGAGGAAAACAATCGACATCACTCACATCGATAATGGTAGTCACTTATATATCCTATGCTAGGCTATAATTATTAAAATGCACCGAACTGACTGTAAGTGAGCCGGCTGCCTATGAAGTTTACCACTGGAATCGCAGCGTTTTTTGCCAATGTAAAGACTGTAATAAAGAAAGTCTTATACCTAATCTTGTGTTGGAAAAACGAAAGTGCATAACTATGCCATCGATAGGGCTGGCAATCTTGAAAGCTGACACTTACATGTAACTGAAATCTGTGAATTGCGATTAAAAGCAATAGTACTTAGGCATATTTTCAATTGGAGATTGTTACATACTCATAGTAAGCGAAACAGCGTTTTTGTGAGTTTAGTGTCCTTTAAACCGCAAGGTCATATCGGATGATAAATGAATAAAAATGGGGATATGGTATTTAAGAGCTTGGGGAACGTTGAGCTTAGAGTTACCTGATATTTGTCCTCTGGGGATAAATGAAAACCATGAAGAAAATATATTTTCCCGGTAATTCATCCCAACTGAGATGTGAACACGGGACCTATTTGAATGTGAAGCACACAAGTTATCCACACGCCATGGACGAGGGGGACGCAGAATTTCTTCTTCTTCTTTTTTGGGGGTGGACTGTGATATGATTTCACCTCACCATGGTCCTGTTTTCATTTTGAAAACAAAATTCGCGGTCGACTTTGTGTGATGATTCAATATTTCAATCTTAGCCTACTTATGGCCAGGCTGAAATAACAAACATCACGCGTAAGTTATTTTATTAATTACCCCTATAGATTATGCTCAGATATTATTAATCTCTAGATTAAATTGATAAACTACTGCAGTACAACAAACGCAATTCAGCAAAACACGCTTTTTCAACTTTTAGAGACTCGAAATGCTAAGTTTTGCTGCCGCAATATTTGGTTGTTCGAACGGCATTGACTTTGCCCTTTAAAATGCTTAACTGTGGAACAATTCGCTTGGAACGGTGGTTTGCTCAAACGACCCATGAACGATTTCGCTGGGCTCTGGTAGTAGGTTACGCAGTCCACAGTGCACAGTGTACGAGGAAATTGTGACGCTTTATCGTCAGTAAATAAGTGAATGTCGAATTGCAAAAGTGACACACTTCACTGTGGCTTTTGAGGAGTAGTAAACGACATAATCCGACAGCTGGGTTAGAACACAATTGTGTTACAGTTCTGTAGGCCTAACCTACACGCTGTTATAAACTAAATGGCTGAAACTACAGCAGAGCGCAATATCTTACTCCTTTGTGTCTAAAATTAAGTAGGGAATGTATGATGATTTCAGTAATAAATTCAAAAAATATTAACATAATACCCTTTTAAATTCGCCTGTAAGAATTTTGGAACACCGTGTATCCTGCGATTAAAATAAATAAATAAATAAATTATAGTTATAGTTAATTAAATAAATTAGTAAACTATAGTTAAACCAAATAAATTATAGTTCCAGTAGTGGCAAAGTGTTTTCTGAAAGAATAAGCAAACGTATGAGAAAACCAGATTCTGCTTTTAAAAATATTACAAAACTTTATTAGGTATATGTGCTCTGAATAACATTTAGCTAACTGCAAATTTTTCACATGAAAACAAGAGATTATGATCTCGAACTTTAGAACTCACATTTCTTGTAATATCGTTCTCTCATTCGCAAGATATCGTTTAAGGGCTTGCTGCTTAATGTGTAAAACAGAGGTTGGCAATAAAGAGGTAAATGAATTTGTTCTAAAGGGCTTTAGAAACGCTTTAGTTAGCATTTAAATATTTCCGGTATATATTTCATTTGATTACAGAATAGGTATTGTGTAATAATTGCACATTATCATGTAAACAGATTGCAGTGTGCTTATACTTGCTTAGAATATGGTTTTTAAAAACGTTTCAAGTGCATTATTCTTTAACTGACTAATTTGCCCATAAAGTAATTAACACTAAACAAATAAACCGGTCAGGGAAGGCAGCTCGTCTATATTTAAAAACTGTAATGAATGCTAAGGGAGTTTGAACCAGGTTTGGAATTGAACATTCTTTTGAGGTGGGTATAGTGATGTTGAATATGTGTGCATTAGTAAAACTTCACATTTATTGCTTGAAGATTTACCTTTTTTTGAACTTTTGTCGTGCAGTTTGAGAGGGAGGGAATTATTTCTGTCAAGGACGCTGATTGCCCAATGAAAGGGGTATCCACCGCTCCTGAAATCCAATTCGGATGTGCACCCTTGTTTAAGGAAACTGGACTTTTTAGTGCGCCCAGACTTGTTCATATGATGGGGAAGTCCTTTGCACTATAACTAGGCCCTGTTCCATATAACTTTGCCCCGCATCTCTTAATGCACTAGTCTCCTCTCCTGGCTACTGTCATGGGATAGATTGTTGTGCGATACAAACTAGTTCCTTATTTAACACAACTTATCATAATATATTGGAACATATAATATATGTCGTTCTCCGTGATGTAGTGGTTACCATTCTAGCCTCTAGTTGCCGAGGTCGCAGGTTCAAACCCCGCGGAGGGCGATGGCTTTTTTTCGGGCGTAAAAATCCTTAGCATGGCTTCCTTCGGAAGGGAAGTAAAGCCGGTGGTCCCTGACGCTGATCATTGCCGCATCTGTGCTGTTTCTTGCTGCTACTTTGAGCATTGTTGGATGGCAGAGATTAGGAACTTGTTCTGGTGGAGCTGAGGTTCTGATTTTCAGGGTGGTGATACTGCCTTGATAATATTGATAATGCTGTCGGCGAAGATTGAGTTATTATTTCTTTACTTTGTTAAGAAGGTTCCTATCTGGTCGACCCACCACCTTCGTCGTCAAAACCACTGTTATTATTGCCATAACTTTCGCGAAGTCACTACTTATATGCTCCTCCGATTAGCCCTCGAATTGCCTAGATTTCGACACTTCATTGTCGCACTTCAAATTTTCTGGTTATTTTCTTCTTTTTTTTGTTTCATCAACCGTCCTCATGGTTAGTTCTTACCCGACTGTTCTTTGACGTTTTCCTCCCTTTAATTCACGCCTTTCGCCAAACTTAGAATTTTCCCCCACCCTTCTTATGTTTCGTTCCGTTTTGAGTTCAAACGTACCATGTAATGTATACGCGATCTTTTATTGGCTATCATTTCGTTTCGTGATTTTATTACCGGTTATCCCCACTTCAACAACTTTCACATTTTGCTTCTTACAACTTATTTTGAGTTTAAAATCTTCCCACGAATATTCTTAGATCGGAGATAAAATACGTATGCTTTCTGACCCTGCTAAGTTTTAAGGCCATTGTTAACTTCACGTCCCAGCCAAAGTACAAAAGTGAAACTTCCGGTATCTTCAAGGCGCCGATAGCAGGTATGTGTGCCATCTGCCTTCCTTTCGAGGAAAAACAAAATATTGTTTTTCTGCCTTTTCAACAAAACCCATTCCTAGTATGAATTTACAGAACGGGCATTTTTTTTAATGAAAGATTCTCTTTATACCCTTTATCTCGTTGTTCAGCACTATTTGTCGTTATGTTTAATTATGCTTTTCTCGTTTTGTTGTCTATTTACGGTTTAGATCGTCTTATATCATTATTATTGTCTCTCTCTCCTGGGTCTCGATAACCGGCTTTATCCCGTGTTGTAGATTTACGATACTTAAAAGAACCTCAAGCCTAATAAAGAAGCCTCTGGGCAAAATTACCGGGTTAAAGAGCATTCATAAATAAAACTCAATTTAATTTAAGAGAATTGTATAATTTGCAGTTTCATAACCCTATGAATTAAACATATTATACTACAAAGTTAATGCCTCTAGAATGCATGTAGGTTTCTATCAACGATTAGGTAGGAGGATCCTTCGGTTTAAATCTGCCTCTCATGATGCCAAAGCACGTGCATCTATCATGACAGAGAGCTTTCTGGCGATTTTATCGACTGACCTTGTACTACTTGTTCGTCGTACGTCGCCTACATAAAGAATCAGGGTTAAGGGGAAGGAAAGGGAGGACGGAAGAGTACATGGCAGCGGGGCAAGGTTGTAAGAAACAGGGTTTACAGCACAATCCAGCAACAAACAGTCATGGCCGTTCTTTATGAAAGTCGAGATTGCACTTTTTAGAACCACTGATATTTAAAAACCAAGAAACGATCCAGTGTCAACGATATCATGGTATCGCTCAACCCTTCTCTGTATATAATGTCGTCTCTTAAACAGTCACACTTCAGTGCTGCAGCTCTTACATAAATTAAGGAGTTTACAGAAAGGGAAAGCCCATAGAGATTTATTAACAGAATATCTGAGCAGTTGCAATGTCCTTATACAGACACAAAATGTACTTCAGTTTCGGTGAATTTTGTTTACCGCTTAAACACGTGTCTTAATTACACACCTTGGGCTCATATAAAGCCATAACCGCAGGTGCAGTGCTTGAAAAACACCTGCTTCATAAATACCAGCGTTGCTGAACAAACGACAATATTTCATATATTTATTATCATCTTCTACAAAAAAGGAAAGTTAAGTATATCGGAACTGCAATAATAAATTATTGTTTAATGAAATTACCATTTGAAGAGTAATATTTACTGCATGAAAGCTACAACACACTTGCTGTGATGGTAATCACAGCCTGTTGTGTTACCTGCTTGTTCAGAAAAAAACTGCGTTACGTTTTGTATTAACACAGGTCGGCCTTGGGGCTACGTCCCATCGCCGTTATTAAGAACCATTCACACACGCTTTGTTTTTATTTTTGCGGATGATGCTGGCAATTTTTGTTTATAACCAATTGGAGTACAGAGCAGAACTCATGGCCACCTTCGGTTTAGCCCTTGGCGCACGATGCTCTGAAATATTTCCCATCCCGCCTCCTTATCTAAATGGGAATACCTACAACAGTTAGGTACTTAGGGTGAAACCCATTTTGTTACGAATTTCAGTTGGATCCGCTACTAGCTCAGCAGCTAATATATGAGCTGCAAATCTTGAAATGAGAGTGTATGGAAAGCAGAGTGAATCAATAACCGACACAGGTGGCCGAGGTCGTTAAGACATGAACTCGTGAACGCGAGCTCCGTTGTTGAAATTCTGTCAGGGGATTTTTTCCAGGCTTTTGTTGGTCTTCATAACTGGTAAATGCTGGAGAGGTACACTAAACTTAGGCCCAGAACGTTTCTTTCTCAAATTTCCTTTCACAATTATCATTTCATGTATTATCAGTGTCCACCGCTTGTGGTATCGTATGGAGTAAGAATGAACATTAACCACTACAAAAAAAGAGTAAATCTATTTTTAGTAATTTCGTTTCCCTCTTTGTACAGGGTGATTTATGAAGAACTAACACATTTATTTCTTTAATTGTTTCAAAACGAGTTATGCTAGCGACAACTTATCATACCTGAAATAGTTTGGGAGATTATTTACCTCTGTAGCAAATGTTGAAAATTTCCTCCATCCTGCATAAGGCGCAAATCAATACGTCGTTCCATGTTACTGGCCACTCGTTGGAGAACTCCGTTGTGAATAGCTTTAATCTTCTGTGTAATGTTGTACTTCAGGTCGTCCAATGTCTGGGAACGTGTGGCATAAATCCTGTCTTTTAAGTAACCCCTAGAAAGAAGTCCGGCAATGTCAAATCCGGAGATCTCGGTGGCCACAGGTTCTTGGAAGTCAAAGAAACTTGCAATTAGTGCGACGGATTCATTTAATGTATGACATGTAGCGCCGTCCTGCTAAAAATATGCTTGACTCAGCTCTACATGGTCTAGTTGCTCACCAAACTCCATGAAAATCCGTCGGTACTCTGCAGTGTTCACATCGTTTCAAAAAAAATTGGTCCCCCTATTCTCTGTGCGGACATTCCGCACCAAACTCCGATTTTAACCGGGTGCACATAGGTGCTTCATGAATAACATGTGGATTTTCGCTGTCCCAATAGCGTGAGTTATTTGAGTTCGCATAGCCGGATAAATGGAACTATGTTTCATGTGTGAACTATGTAATGGACAATATGGCAGGATTTTGCACAATGAACGCCTGAAACCAACGACAATAATGCAGTCGTCGATCCTGGTTCCTGTAACTGATGGACAACGGTAATCCTATGCGGTTTTAGGCCTGCACTTTTCACAGCTCTCTGACACATTGAGTAGCTCTATCCTGTCTCCTGCGACAAACGTCTTAATGATTTTTTGGGTAACTGATCTAGTCGTACTCTTACGTCAATAACAACCGTGGGAAGCCTAGATGAACGAGTTTTGCCTTTTTCACACACCAGAGATCCAGTTGTTTCCAATTTGTTTACCACTCCCAGTATTGTGTTTCTTTGGAGGATTCCAAACACCAAATTATCTCTGGTATGCCCTTTGAGTAGCCGTAATTGAATTCGTAATCCAGTATTATCTTACAAGGAAGAGTCGTTCATTTAATGTGTGCTCCATTTTCACGTTGACTAGAACAAAATCTCAAAAACAGTTGCCGACAATAAAACGAATAAAACATAAACATCTGCGCATCTAGTGACGGGCAATCTAAACTCCATAACATTCTGATTAATTTGGTGCTAAAATTGGGGCATTGAGTGAATTTAGAACAGAATAATTAAAGAAAGAAATGTGTCAGTTCTTCATAAATCACCTTGTAAATCCATGCACAATGATCAGGAATGTATCGATGTTATTTATAAAAAGCGATCAAAACTTCCCTCATGTTACGGAAGCAAAATTGGTGGACGTTGATTTTATTTTAATAATACCGACACACATTCTGAACACACAATCAAAATCCACATTCATGAGCATCTTGTATCACAACTCCATTACGTTCGAAGCGTAATTTTAGGCTTCGCCAATTTTTACTTTCTCTACCACGTATATAGTATGTAGAGAAGATATTGCATTCCACCCAAAAATTCAATATCGAGATTTTACGGGAAATACATGTTTTGAGGTCCCATGAAGGCATTTTTAGAAAAAGGTCCGCGCGTGTGTGTCTGTCTGTGTGTTTGTGTGGGTGTGTATGTGTGTATCTGTGTGTACCATAACTCATAACGAAAAGTCGGATAAATACCAAACTTGTAATTTAGATTCAGTACGTTCCAAAGATGCGACACGAGGATTTTCAAGAAAATCCCCCCCAAACTACCATTTACATGGAACACTTTATGAAATTGTTTATTTTCTAAAGAATGACCCTAACGATTTTGATTAAAATACCATATATTAAAGATATTTACATGATAAATAAAATGTATATTTTGAGTTTTCTGGGAAGTGAAGTTCTCTTTATTCCAAAGGAATTTTGTATTATCTTAAATAACTGTTAAACGTTAAGCGATAGACGAAAACGTACTACACAAAAATGTAGAGCTCTTTAAAACACACAATTTATTTCAAATAATTTTTTTGTGGCATAAGCCATTTCCGAGATATCCTTTATTAATGGTTCGAATTGTTCAATACTTATTATTTCTTATTCAGTTGTTTCTTCCGATTGCATAGAAACAGTATGAAATTTTAAGGCCAGCATATAGCGTCCAGTTCTTAAACATTTGACTATCGCTGTGCCCTTCGTATCTATAACGCAATGTATAATGTAGCTATTTCTCCAAAGGTTTATTTGGATTGAAATGTAGTAGAGATAAATTAGCTTTAGTAAAAACAATTTGTATACCATCCAATAAACGACAGAGAGTAGAGAAAGCTATGTGACTGCATCACAACAGTTGTTTCAATGTTTCAATCATTTAGGAGTTGAAATCGGTGGTACTGAACATCATTGTGTGTACTCTTAACCTTTGTTAGCAATATTCTCGTTTATCTTAAAATGTAATTCTACATTATTAAAGTCGCATGATTTCGCGTTAAATAGTAGGGATAATTTTTCAAGTTGTTTATGACGCGCTTAAAATCTCTAAAGCCACGGTGCATGCTTGTTTACGTGATGACCTAACTCAAGGCTACTCCCATAATGACTTAAGTTGTTCTACCATGTCCGAAAACATATTCTTTTATTAATATACATTATGTTTAAGAATAAATGATGCTATTAACGAGCCTTGTACAGAATGAAGTCTGATATTATAATGGTTTAAAAGAATGAACGATATTCCGATGAATTCTGCGTGTTAAACATTTAGGAATGCAATTAGGCACATCTGTCTAGAAATCGTAGACGTGTACTGAGTTGTAATATTAGCCCGACTGAAAATCAAAACGCTAGAAAACAATTAAGTAGAATGAAAGGGAAATAAAGCTTTAAGTGAAGAATAAGAAGATAAAGAAATGAAACATATGGAAATTATTAAAACTCTATGTGTATTAACTATTACGTGTACTAAGAAAAGCACATGTATTGAGCTAAAAGCAAAATTCGGACCGAGAACAGTAGGTGTGCAGATACAAACAGTTTTCAGGTAGTTGAAGACAAAGTGTTTGAGAAGATAGAGTAACTTGAAGGTACGCAAGTCTAGACAATGAGGGGAAAAAATCGAAGGCAGTCGAGTGGACAGAAAATGTAATGAAGCGAAAATAATGTCATAATTGCAGATGGAAAACACCCGGACTTTCTAAAACATGGGAACTAATAAAAATGGCGATAGTGTGTCTGTTTCACTTTCAAAGTAGTCCCGGGTTAGAATTACGGTTAGGTTGAGTTACTCAATAAGGTTTCTTTCCGAAGTTTTCGCTTTTCTTGAGAAGACAAATGTAAGATAACTTTAAGCTCTATGGACCTCGCGTTCATTTCAGTACCAGTCCATCCATTTCATTCATTGTCCGATATGACCTACCAGGTTAAAGGAGTTAAAAGAAAGAAGAAAGAAAAAAAAAGCCTGACTAGGTAAGAAACTAGAGAAGCTAGAAAATGGTTGAAATAGAACCACGTCCTGTCGTAGGAGCTCAGTTTCGAGGATGTTAACATCGTTAGTCCGTTTTTCAGCAGCAATGTCAGTTAGGCGAATATTGCTGAATTAGGTTTATGAAAACGGTTAGATAAGGGGAATGATACTGAAAGAGCTATAAGACCAATAAATTTGAAGCAACTTTATGATTTTGTTGAGTGTGGGAATTGGCAAACTGAAATTGGGAATAATTTTGAACGCATTCTAACTCGTTTCCGTTATCTTCATGAGTAAAATATCAACAACCGAAATCAGTCCCATAGCATATACCAAGGATGGCGAAAACACCTTCCTTCCGCGAGTAACCAAATATGCAACACGCACTGCATCACTCAGTAGCATGTGAAAAACAAAGGGACAGTGGCAGAGAGGGAACGGCGCCTGCGAGTCAAAATGACTCGCGAGTCCCGTTTTCGCCACCTCTGGCATATACTGTCAACAAGCCAACGCAGTCCCGCAGGGTATGGTACGAAATCGTAATAATACTGTGAGCATAGTGAAATGTAAAGTGGTGTGGCATCCCTGTTACAAAAAGTAGATAGTGGCACTTGGCAAAAGTAATTGGTTGTGATCGCAACATCGTTGGTAGTTCTTCACAAAAGAACGAAGGTTATTACAGATTACTTATTTTGGCATTTATCAAAATCTTTCATTTAATTAGAACCACAATTTTTTAAATAATACACCGGATTTTTAAACTATTTTGTGAGTTGAAGTATTTTGGAATTTACAAAACTGTTACATGCATTTAGTAAAGCAAATTTGTATATGTTTGCTGTTAAAATCGGTTCTGATAAAACATCAAACTGCAATATCGTTTTGTGGTCACTATAGCTCTGCTGAAAGTCCTAAGTCTTTTAAAATGGGATTGGAAATTATGCATTAAGAACTAGATTGAGATTAATTTCCAACCGGACCGAGTTGGGTTGTTTAACCATTTTGGAAGATGACCGATACAGGCTGTTCCCTTCTTTGGCTACTGGACCGATTTAGAATTCAAAGTAGAAAATGGCACCGAGATAGGTTTCACTGACTTGTATTACCGAAGCCAGTCGAGAACTTAACACCTTTGCTTTACAAACCCCCTCAAAATATCAAAGACCAAACACTCCCACATCAGTATGAGAAATGAGACAAATGAGTAAATTTACTTCTGCAACTGTGTTCATAATGCAGTACAGCTATGTAATAAAGTATAAGGTAATACTGATGCGACAATAAAAGTAGTGCAATACACATTACATATCACATAGTCTGTAAGTCTTTTTTTTTCGAGTGGAGTAGAAAATGATTTAATCACTTACCCCAGCCCCGATGGGAGTCAGACTGAGAGTGTGGGACTCACCAAAAGTCGGCATACCCATTAAAAACTCCTCCACCGGCAGGAAAAAGTGAAGAAGGAAAAAGAAAGGAAGTCAGGTGTGATACTGTGGCTGTACCGCAATTGCACCAGCGCAGTCATGGGTACGGGTATATTGGCCGGCCACGAGGGCCTAAGCCAGGTGAAGAGATTGTGCCAGGACGCAAGCATGACCGAGGCCCTACTTGCGCCCTTGGAAATTTGGGAGTGAAGGGTGAAGGAAAGTTAAAGGTGTATGTATGGCAGCAGTTCCCAGCTTGCTGCCGTGGAGAGTGAGGTGTAGCATTCAATGGTTCCTCGGGTTCCTGGCGCGGTCTCTGCGTGTCGCGCTCGGCAAGTCCATCGGATGAGGTGGATGAAGTGCACGGATCTCGTCACAGAGATACAGTGTGTTCCGCGTTATGAAGCTCTTGGTATCGATTAGGAGCTCTCGAAACCCCGCAACTGAGGCCTCAATGGCTCCCAGTCGCGTGGGTCGGTCGTCGCTCTCGGTGTCGTCTGGTTCGACGAGGTGGCCCTCGATGCGTGCCAGCTTGCGCTGAACCGATGCGAGGATCCCGTCGTCCCCCTGGAGTTGTGAGATCTGCCTCGAGAATGAGAGGATTGCCCTGGCCGAGGCCCGCTGCTTGGCCTCCACGGCCGCTAGGCGCGCGTTGGTTGCACAGCGTAACTCAGCCATGCGAGCGGTGAAGTCTTGGAGAGTAGCCTGCAATGCAGACAGCGTGTCTTGTAGTTCTGGATGAGGTGGTTGGGATGTTCCCCTTACACGGGGCGTCGTCGGCGTAGGCTGTTGGTTGGTCGTCGGCGGAGGCGGTCTAGTAGTCGTCGCTAGCGCAGCTAACCTAGCTGGTGGCTTGCTCCGGGGGTACAGGGGGCACTGAGCCTGCCCCGTGAAGTGCGTGTGCCCGGAGCAAGTGGCGCAGAACTTGCGTCGTTGGCGGAGGTCGTGGGCGATGCAGTTTGCCGTAACACAACTTGCTCCGCAGTAGTGGCATCGAGGTGCGGCGTTGCATGCCTGTGCTGTGTGACCGTAGCCACAACAGCGGCGGCAGTGTACCGGACGTTCACTCCTGCTTCCCTCGACACGCAAACACTGCCCCAGAAGAGGCTTGATCGCAAGGCCGTTTGAGCGTCCGAGGCGGAACCCAAGTGGAGGCGTACCAGCGGTGTTGGCCCTCTGGTTGAGGTTATTCGGGATGCCCGAATAGCAGAGCGCCAGTGGTGCCTTGCAGCATCCAGCACAAAGTGCATTGGAAGATCTCTCGGCACTCCACAGATGACAACGCTGTGGCGGCCATCTGAAGGAGGGTGCGTCAGCGGCGATAGTGGACTCACCAGAGGCGGTAAGCCGGCGGCAGTCTGTGGCGTAGTACAGCCCTGTGTAGGAGAAACAGGGTGCTTCAGGTACCTTTCCAAGAAATTTCTCTTCATTACACAAGACAAATTAAAGGCTGGAACATTTGTTGATCCTCAAAGAAATTTATGAAGGATGAAGATTTTGAGAAGACAATGAATGAGAGGGAAATAGGGGCATGGACCGCCTTCCGATCAGTTACTGAAAACTTCCTAGGCAATAATGAAGATCCTAATTACAAGGCCATTATCGAAACAATGTTGGAAAATTTCAAGAAGATGGGTTGTAACATGAGTGTAACGGTGCATTTTCTACATTCACATATGGACTATTTTCCAGAAAATCTGGGACATTATAGTGAAGAGCAGTGTGAACGTTTTCACCAAGATATTAAGGAAATGGAAAGGCGGTACCAGGGGAGATGGAATGAAACTATGATGGCCGACTACTGTTGGATGTTGAAGAGGGACAGTCATCTTCAAGGATCTGTAAGGAAGTCAAAGAAGAGAAAGATTGAAAAAATTAAATGAAACACTTTGGCTTCTTGTTTTGTTAAAATGTAGTCATGAGATAAATTAGGGGAGTTGTTGAGAGTATTCTTAAAATTTTTCTTGAATTAAAGCTTGCCTTGTGTGAAATGGTAGTTGAACAAATTTCTACGCTCATTAGTAAAATTGTCAAAACATTACTTATTTTGTGTAAAAACCTGACGTGATAGAAAAAACCGGAGGTTATTTCTGGAATCAGCATAAAAGCTTGATTCAAGAACACCTACTTTTAAGAGATCATCTGAGAAAAAGTTTGAAAATGCAGATAGTGTAATTGACGACAAAGGCTGGACAACGGGATGCAATATTATTTCGAAAGTGAGTACGTTTATAGGAACTGTCTGTAATAAAAGTCCAAAGGTTTATTACATTGTGACTTTGTCCAGTTTTTCAACTGTCACCTGCCTCAGTTCTTACTGTCACTGTCCCTAGGTAATTCATTTGGAGCTCACTTCACTTCCGTCTGACGCAGCCTCTTCAAGCCGGACGGTTCCTCCATATCCCATCGCTCCGCAGTAGCACTAGCTGTATGTCACCAACTCGCGCACTCACTGACTGATCAACAACTCTCTCGCACTCGACTTTTAACTAACTGTCGCCTCACCTAGCCTGACTCGACTGCCGCGAGAGCGCTAGCTTATATAGGCGGTGGAATCTTCCACAAAAGGTTCTCGATTTATTTCGATACACTTACTGAGGAGCGGAGTAGAAGCTTCTAGTTATCTCCCGATAACGCGCCCGGTGTTCACGCTGGCGAGCGGCCGCTATCTTGTTTGCTACAACCGCTCGGCGCCGACCTCCCGACAACCGCGGACCATAGTCGCTGCGTCACAATACTATAGAATTGCTACCTAAGTAATCGTTGGATCATCGGCATTTGTCACGCGTCTCCATGTCTCAATTTCGGAGATATTAAAGGGTTACCGGCAATGGGCACCACGACTACTAACCTGTGCTTAGAAGCCTGCACACTACTTTCATTTCCTGTGGAATCTGCATTCAGTGTAAAACGCAAAAATAATTATACGCTAGAGTCAGTTATCGTAACTGGTAACAAAGTAAAAGTTGCCAGCGACATACAGTATATGTGAAATTATGCTGCGGTATAATCTATTCATCTCATGTGAAGGTCTACTTGATTTCTTGATGACATTTATGTAAGTTGCTAACTTCCTGTAAACAACATAGCGCTACGTTTATTTGTGTGATAGCCGTAGAGTTGGCTTTTCTTTCAATACGTTAGGAGTTATAAACAAATTCTGACTCGCATCTTTCTAATTCACCACACATTCCTTAGCACTTTGACCTTCACTTCACACTCCACAACTTCATTTACGTATGATTCTCCTTTGCGTGTCTGTTAAAAAACAACATATGTCAATATTTTCATTTTCTGGTGTATCGTAGTAATCTGCTAATCTTCTTCAATGATCTTTCATCGCAGAAGAGGACGTTTCATAACTTTATTCGGGAGACGTATGTACACTCTCGGGGAAGGAAGGCATAACAGTTCTGTTCAAGGCTTTCTATTGTCTTGTCTTTTCAGTAGAGGCGATTCTTCAATACCAGATTATCAGTTTCATGAAAAAGTTTTGAATATATCTTAGATGTTTTGGATGATGTGAAACCTTTTCTATTGCCTTTCTTTAACTATGCTTTATATGTTTGCGTTAAATTTCTCTATTTTGAAAAGTTTCAAAATATTTCAGTACTGCATGATCTCATTTTATTGTTCTTTCCGAGCAGGATAAAAGAAAATCTGATGTGTTACACTCACGTGACTTTCTCTACTCTTGTACAAACTATTTTTACAAACGCTTATTCTCCATATGCTTCATGTTAATCAAGATGCTTGTAGATGCAAGGGGAATTGGTAAGCTTTAAGCGATAGTCAAATATTTTAAGAGCTGGTTACTATGTGGAATATTCCATTCTTTTTGCATTGCCAGGACAAAAAAAGAGAATAACGAATTCCCATTTCAGGAAAGGATTAAGTATTGGAAAATTTAAGGGAATAACAAGCAATATCTCGAAAATGGTTCATTCAACAACAACAACAACATAAAAGTACATTACATAAATTGCGTATTTTAACACGATCCACATTCTTTGTGTAGTAACATTTTCTCTATCTCTTATGGTTTACCAGTTATGCAAAAGTCGTTCACAATGAAGAATACTTTTGGAGACATTCCCAGAAAATTCAAGATATACATTTTATTTATCATAAAAGTACCTTAAATATATGATATTTTAATCAAAATCGTTAGAGGCATTTTTGAGAAAATTATAATTTTAGAAAAATGTTCCATGTAAAGGGTAATTTGAGGTGGGGGGATTTTCTTGAAAACCTTCGTGTCGCATCCGTGGAAGATATTGAACCTAAATACCAAGTTTGGTGTTTATCCGACTGTCCGTTTCTGAGTTATGCTGTTCACAGACAGACATACAGATACACACGGACATGCTTCCAAAAATGATTTTTTGGATTCAGGGGGCCTCAAAACATGTATTTCCGGTGCAATCTCGGTATCGCATTTTTGGGTGGAATACAATACTTCCCCTACTTACTATACGTAGTAGAGAAAGTAAAAATACCACAACAATTTAGACTATCCGACATTTTACGATGTACCACATCAGTGTTACTCTTTGACGATTTTAATTGACAAGTCTGTCTGAGGTTTTTTCGTGGTTTTCCTCAGTCGCCAAAATAAATACCGGATTGGATATTTCCCAAAGTTTCATCTTAAGTCTAAAACAATAGTAAAATGAAAAATAAGTGGTAATAGCGAATGCTATGCCATCTATCTACAGAAAATGTAAGTAGTTAGACTGGACGGCACCCTAATGCTATCTGCACAGCATGAAGCAGGGGTTACAGGAATGATAGCTAGAAGGCTAACCCATCACATATCGTTCTAAGAGTTATCCACCAGCAGATCCGTCGCGATATGACCAAGGAATTAAAGAGACGTAAAATAAAATAGAATAAATAAAAAAAAGATACCTTTCACATAATCTAACCACGTCTAAAATTCAGTTCGCGTTTTCTCTAAGCACATCAATTCATTAACTGTGACGTCACAAGTATCAGTAAATCGGGAACCATGTCTCCCATTGACGTGTGAGAAACAACATTCTACTCAGAAGAGACTTGAGAAACAGCCGACCTTTCCCGGCAACTGACATCGTTTATTCCGTTGCGAAGTAATGTTAAATTTATCAAGACTGTCTTAGGTTGAAAGGACATTTCTATTAAAGCTAACTTAATTTCTTTACAGATACTGTTTTGAATTTTAGCATGTTTTCATCTTGCTTGGTGTGTTCGCGATAAATCGCAATGCCCGATTCTGTATTATTGCATTCTTTTGGCCCGAGTTTCTGTTTCAATAACAACACGTACACTATAAAGCCTTTAATTTCCTTTTATCTTAGCATGAATGCCATCGAGGATCTCTTAAACGGCCTCTTAGTAATAGACTATCTATACATTTGGTTGGATCCTCTATAATTTTATTGTTGTACAATGTAGACAGATAGGCAGGCAGATTTTTACTAGCCACTGAACAAATATATGTTGTAATGGAATTTGTCATATAACACTAGTCTGCATGATATCGGATGACTGAAAACTAATAAGTGATTCTGACTCACTTTTTATGCTGATTTCAGAACCTCTTTTAGTTTTTTTCTATCACGTACAGTTTTTTCACAATTTCACTTCAAAAATATAGAGATATAAAGATATTGCTTCCGCCACTACACATAAAATTGGGCTTGATGAAGCAATTTGTAGGGCTCTACCACAGGATGGACCCTGCTTCAAGTACCTTTCCAAGACATTTTCCTTCATTACACAAGACAAATTAAAGGCTGGAATTTTTGTTGGTCCTCAAATAATGAAATTGATGAAGGATGAAGATTTTGAGAAGACAATGAATGAGAGAGAAATAGAAGCATGGACCGCCTTCCGATCAGTTATTGAAAACTTCTTAGGCAATAACAAAGATCCTAATTACAAGACCATTGTCGAAACAATGTTGGAAAATTTCAAGAAGATGGGTTGTAACATGAGTGTAAAGCTGCATTTTCTGCATTCACATATCGACTGCTTTCCAGAAAATCTGGGACATTATAGTGAAGAGCAGGGTGAACGTTTTCACCAAGATATTAAGGAAATGGAGAGAAGGTACCAGGGGAGATGGAATGAAACTATGATGGCCGACTACTGTTGGATGCTGAGGAGGGACAATCATCTTCAAAGATCTGCAAGGAAGTCAAAGAAGAGAAAGTTTGAAAAATATGAAATGAAACACTTTGGCTTCTTGTTTTGTTAAAATGTAGTATAAAGGGAGTTCTTGAGAGTATTCTTATAGTGTTTCTTGAATAAAAACTTACCTTGTGTGAAATGGTATTTGAATACTTTTCTACGCTCATTAGTAAAATTGTCAAAACATTACTTCTTATTTTGTGTAAAAACCTGACGTGATAGAAAAAACCGGAAGTTATTTCTGGAATCAGTAAGAACACCTACTTTTAAGAAATCATCTGACAAAAGGTTTGAAACTAGTGTAATACAGACACAAATCATTATTACAACAGATTGAAGTGGTATACTTGTTAAGTTATTTTTATTTGTTGAGCCCCACGTTTGGGAGCCAATTTGCGGCGGTATACTTATAATGTTTGTGTATGCGTGCTTACTTCACGTGGTGAAGCCATTTTGTGATGTGATTCTTTGTTAGATTTGTAGCTCCATCTGGTGTTAACAATTTGCGGTAGTATTAGTGTTTGTTTGAAAGAATGCGACTGTTATTTTATTTAATTTTTGTTTACTGTCCTCCGGCTAGCTATGATCTTTTTGGTCGAGCACATCTCTTTATACAGGTTGTGTAAACGGAAAGGAATCTTTTATCCAAAGATAACACTGATGAAGGAATTTGTTTTACACTTTTATTGTCGAACACATTCACTATCACAATTACACATTGATCTTGACACTCACCAAACTGAAACTGTTATAACAACTTCTTACTGATCACTTTTAATTCACGTACTTCAACCTTTTGTATAATTAACTTTACAACACTTGAGAATTTTCCTAACTCTGCTACGCGTAACTTGCGAATCGATAGCCGACGTATACTTTACAAATATTTCTGACGGACTGAAGACGACGTGTAGCATACAAATATTTTCGACGAACTGACGGGGTCTATCTCTAACCTAGCCCTTTTTATACTCCTACACCCCGATATGCCCAAAGATTACAACTGAATTGCTATTGGCTAATAAAACGCGCCAACATTAGCGTCTATTTTTATATCCAATGAAAATTATGAATACATATGCTCTAGGTATAATGTTCCAGCAAATTCTACAGAAAAACGCGCCAACATTACGTAACTTCCTCGTCTCTAATAATGATAAACAGCTCACCCCCTCGCTGCATTATTGCACGCTATTATTGTCAGTTTCAGTAAGGCAGTATAGACCCACTTCTCAACAATAATTACAATCAACAAATATCTCAAATCAATGTCACATAAAAATGCATATTCATACTGTAATCATTCTTTACATTTAAATAATTTGTGAAACAAATTACTGCATCAAGATGTATTACAGTTATACATTAAAATATCCATTTAAATCATAAAACAATTTAGAATTAGGAATTTCTCGCGTTTGTTTCTGAAATTGAAACTAACTTTTAGGTAAGTTGGTAATTTGTTATAAAGTTTCAGACTAATACAAGGATGACTATTCAATGCATCCTCTTGTATTGTGACTATGCGCTCCATTATGAAAAGTATATTCATTAAAATGCTCATGAACATACAGAGTGCAGCTAAAACTATATATGGATGGCAGGGTCATAATAGAAAGATGTTTAGAACAATTTCTAGGTGTATCTATCTAGTATATTTTAACAATGATATAAATGGGTTTCTTTTGTAATAAAAACACATCCTTGGGCTCACTATTGTTGCCCTATAATATTATTCCATAACTAAGCATACTTGGAACAGTTCCATAATATGCATTTAGCAAAATGTATCTAGAAGGATTCTATTTCAGTATTCTAGGTAGATATTGATTATTGTGCTAAACTTCTGACGTAAAGCGGTAGGGTGGCAATTCCAGTAATACTTCTATCAATATAAAGTTTTAGAAGTGTAACAGCATTATGATCATTAGCCTTTCTTAGATAAAAATCAATGTTGTATGTCGTTCAAGTTAAAACATAAACCGTTAGTAGTGAACCAATCCATTATATTATTAGTTATATATTCATTTTGGTCTGTTCACGAATAAAACATAGTAATACTCTCTGCATATAAAATAGCTTTTTACTTAACCAATAGGGCAAGTCATTTACTGTAATAATAAATAAAATGTGACCCAGAGCGAACCCTCGAGGAACTCCACAAGCCATGTAGGTAAAATAAACAAACACATTCTTAGGTATCTTGTTGGTTTGAGGAGTAAAACTTCTTCACGCATGAAAGTTTTTAATAATTAGCGCGACTTTTGATTTCTTAAGAGTTATTTAAGCATTCCACTCGCTGCACCATTCCTCCACTATGGTAAGAAATCATTGTATTTTGGATGCTATTGTTAGATAAGTATGTCTACATCTATGAAATTGCTAGCTGTCATATTTTAAGAAATTATTGTCTTGTCATAACATGTATTCCTGCTCATTGTGTTATTCTTAAGCTGAAAATAGCCGACCCTCGTAGCCGTGGTCGCTGGAGTGTATAGCTCCGGCGCTTCGCCAAGCTGAGGGTCGTGGGTTCGAGTCCTGCCATGGGTGTTTGTGTGTGTCTGTGTGTTGAGTAATTAAGGTAATAAGCGGTAACGAAAACAGTAAAAATAACCCACACAGTAATCATAAACTGGGTAAAACAAGGGAACTTTAAAAAAAATCGTTATGAAACAACCCAGATTCTCTCTTTAAACACCTCTGCATGAACCCTTAATTTCTTTCATAAATTCTGATGTGCATTTAGTTATTGTGATGACGAAAAACATAAATGCTTTACTACAAAATAAAAGCCGGTTTGTTGCGTTTTCCAAAAACTAAGCTTTAAAAACTAAAAAATCTAAAAAAAAAAAGAAATAATTTTAAAATGGATTAATTATTGATTAGAATTCTTTAAAAGAGCTTTAAAATTATATCTAGCACAACAGTTCGCGAGCTGCAATGCATTTGTTATAATCAACAGCACTGGTAATCCATTCCTTTTGCAGCTCTTGAAAATTAATAAAAGCAAAATCACAGTAAAAAAACTCATTTGTGTGTATCATAAGCCAGTTTTGCTACTAATGAGCTCATACGGAGAAACAGAAGAATGACACTTCAAAACTTGTTCCTATGGATGACACTAACGTAAAACAAAACAACGAATATTGCTGAAACGAGTTAATCTACGAATAAGGTTATTTGACGTAAATTCCTTGTTTTAAAGAGCTCTGCGTTTGTAAGTAAGCTTTCATCTATTTCATATGGTTTTCAAACTACGTAAAATACACTTCTCTCAGCAGAATTCAAGTATGCATTTTATTCTCAAAAGATGAAAGAATGATATTTTAAAAATGCTTTTGGTGAAATGACGAGAATTGTTTCAATTAAAGGGTTGTTTATGACGGAAGAGAATTTTGAAAACCTTTGCTCAACATCCTTGAACAGTGTCTTACTAAAATATGCAATTTAGTGTTTATTATTAGTCGTTTTATTAACGAGTTATGCTACACACACGGGGGGGGGAGACTTTTACAAGAGTACCTACATTTTATTCAGGGATCATCAAAGCGTATATTTCAGGTGTTACCGAGTTTTTGTGTATATGCCTTAGGTATATAAGATGTTAGTATTTGGTATTGCTGAATTTCATAGACATAGCTTTGAAATAAAAATAGACACAATAAACACAAACAAATTCTTCACTGACTGATATGGCACTGAGGGATCCTAACATTTAATGGATATATTTAATTTTCCTCGGAATGCCTAATTACTTTCTCTATACGTATAGTAAGTAGGGGAAGTATTGTATTCCACCCAAAAATTCGATACCGAGATTTCACCGGAAATATATGTTTTGAGACCCCCTGAATCCAAAAAAAGCATTTTTGGAAACATATCCGTGTGCGTGTCTGTGAACAGCATAACTCAGAAGAACAGTTGGATAAACAACAAACTTGGTATTTAGATTCAGTATCTTCCAGAGATGCGACACGAAGGTTTTCAAGAAAATCCTCCCACCCCAGATTACCCTTTACATGGAACATTTTTCGAAAATTATAATTTTCTCAAAAATGGCTCTAACGATTTTGATTAAAATATGTGTTTAAGATACTTTCATGACAATAAAATGTATATTTTGAATTTTCTGGGAATGTCTCCAAAAGTGTTCTTCATTGTGAACGACTTTTGCACAACTGGTAAAAAATAAGAGACAGACAAAATTTTACTGCACAGAAAATGTAGATCGCGTTAAAATACACAATTATTTCTCAAATGGGAATTCGTTATTTATTTTCTTGCCTTGGATATGCAAAGAGTATTAATCTGTGGCAAAGAGAATGGTGCTGCACATAGCAACCAGCTATTAAGATATATATATATCTATGCTTAAAGGCTACTGTATTTCTATATTGCCCTTGCAAATACAAAACAAAGAGAACTTAGTACGCCTTAAGCGATAGTCAAATATTTTTAGAACTTGTCTCTATGTTTAAAATGTAATGTTCTTTGCATGTCAAAAGATCGTTTCTGCAATTGTTTATCACGATTAATATGAAATAGATGGAGAATAAGAGTTTGTAAAAATAGTTTGTACAGTAGTAGAGAAAGTCATGTAAGTGTAACACATCAGATTTTGTTTATTATGCGTCCCAAACTAATTTAAGAGACGTACTTTAACAAGGGTAGGTATGCTTACCGTGAGCACATTTCAACGGTTGTGGATTATTGTAAATGACGTTATTTTAACAGAGTTGTTAAAATTTTGCTCTTTTCTGTTAAGAAATAATGTTTGAAGCTGTTCACTGCTACCTGCTGATTAATTTATCTTCAGCGTTCTTAAAGCAAGCAGCTCTTAATCACGGAATTTATTTTCTGTAGAAGGTGTAGAAAAGGATTGTGAAAGAGCTGAGAAACTTTGATATTTTTATTTATTTTAAATTATTTTGTTGTTGACCTTCAGCAAACTAGGTAGTATATCATTTTGTTTTCTTCATCCATGCTTCGTTCCCTGTAAATAGCACAGAGCTTTATTTACTGTGTGCCAGCTAATAGTTTGTGATGAAGAAATTATACCTCAACCACCTGTACAGTTCTCCACTTATTCCTTTATCCTCTTAAGGCATGAAAATTATTCTACATTATTGATGCTAGGTACAGGCAAAACCACTGTGTGACTGTCGGCGGATCACTGCGACTGCTTTGATGGAGATAAATGAACTTCTGTTGATGGTTTGATTACCTGCCTGTCCAGACCAATGGCACATCAAAGGTTCAAAAAGCTTATCCTTCTTTCGGAACAGGCACGTGAACTGAACCTTATAACATATAACAGCAGAACATCTACGTCGTCGTTTACGTGTGTAAGTAATTACCTTTGTTTCACGCTCACTCCAAGAAAGCGGACTAACAATGCTGCTATTTGAGCACATAGCCAATCAATCGTCTATCTAAAGTGTTAAAAACTGGCCATGTGTTTTTTACAGGCATAGTGAAAATTCTTATTTACGAGAAAGCTTTCAAGTATTTTGAAAATGTCTTTTTACGGCTTTATGAAGTCTGCTATCTGTAAGGATCGCTTGCATCTATCGTTCCAAAATTGATGATGCTAACCAAGTTTGAACAGCTTCAGAAAATATGCCTTTAGGTATATACTCATTTCTGTAAACAGTAAGGAATATATGGTAGTAAATAGAGTGTTGTCTAACAATTCTGCAGTGTTTTTGTGCAGTACTGCAAGAAATATAATTTGTAATGCAAAACTCAGCTACTGAGTGATGTTTAATACGGAAGGGAAGAAAGGGGACAAATAAAAGCTTGTGATGATTTCTACAGCACGAGTAAGAAAGTTTCCTTCATTGAGAAGGAAAACCATATGTTAGGTTTAATAATTGCATTTATCGAGTTAAATTAATGGTTTAATATTATATTATGTATTAATTTATTAGTGCAATATCGAAATAATAAATAATGGACATCTCGAATACTTCTGTAGAGGGTGTAATCACCAACCATTTGTTTACGTGTCGGAATGAAGTATTTAATAGTACTGTTTTACATAATGTTTTGCACATATGTGCTTCTTGATGCTGTGAATTGCAAACTCCCCAAATGTGTCTTTAGAAACTTTAAACTTACATTAGTATTACAAAGAAAGAATACATCGTATTTGTGTGTGAGAGAGCGAGAGAAAGATTTGTACGAACGATATAATTGTAATGAACAATAATTAAGTTTGTTGATAATGAAAATATCTGCTTAAACAGAATAGAAATAATGGGTACGCGAAATTAAGATTAACAAACATAGGGATAGAAAAGCACAAGTGAACGCAGGGTAATAATAACAGATTATTAAAAACGTTTTCCTCATTATCGGAATTCACAGTAACATGTTTCTGTATGATCGTCCAGATTATACAGCCAGGAACGTCAAAGTGAGATAGTGCATGTATCACGCAAAGAAAGTAAGAACCAAATCATTCTAGGTCATCATTTGAGGTTACTGGAGTCTGAGAAATTTAGAAAAATGTCTGTCTGAATATTGAACTCAAAAATCCAAAGTTATGTAAATACCTACCGGATTTCGTATTTAATTCAGAGCAACTTTCAGAATGCAAGATGAAGATTTTCATGACATAACAAAAACGTTTATCTTAAATTTTATGTAGCTAGGGAACCATACAGGATAGATAAAAGCTTACAGTAGGAGGAATATGGATTAGATTAAATTAAATTAAATTGAATTTTATTTATGGACACTCTTTAACTACTTTGTCCTTAGCGTCCCATTCTATATTGGACGTGAAAGACCGGTAATTTTGCTTAGAGGCCTCTTTATCAGGCTTGAGGTTCTTTTACGTGCCGTAAATCTACGACACGGTACCACCGGCTTTACTTCCCTACCGAAGGAAGCCATGCTAAGGATTTTTACGTCCGAAAAAATCCATCGCCCTCCGCCGGGTTTGAACCCGCGACCTTGGGAACTAGAGGCTAGCACGGAAGAATGTGGATATAATTATAATATACGTTTATGTCAAATAAAATATTAAGGGCGCCAATATTTTCTGCTCAAAATGTAAATTAAAACAGTCTAGGAGCGTATTTAGGGTTTAAAATGAAGCAGCAATGGTTTCGAAAAATTAAACTGAATTAAAGAAACTGTCCTTTTTAAAATAACAGTGCAAATGCTGTTATCCAATAATAGCAACTATACTAATGTACTAATTTTTAAAATGTTTTTCAAGTATCCTGCTTTTACAGGTTCCATAATCATGGCAGGAATGTTGACAACATTACGAGTAGAGGATTTTTGATGCTCCCATCAATTGTGCTAATGCCTCGCGTCGAGTAACTTCCAAAAACGGCACCTATGGTATCTAATTTTTCATCCCTTTTAACGGGCACTATATTGTCGCCATACTTCCTTGGAAGGAATTACAGAATCTGTAAACTTCGCTTCCATTTAGAGCTCTGGCGCAAGAACTCGCAGCCTTGTATCCAAATAGTCTGGACTGTACAGGCAGAACGCCAACGGAAACAATTAATACACATTTATAAGTTCTAATTCTCACATAAATGGCAAATACACAAATGAACATACTTTAACGTGCATAGTAGGCAGCGAATTTTAGTTCTGAAATACAGAAAGGCGGCGACTTATACCTGGAGCCAATCAAGAAGGTGATTGACATTTCGCGGAGCGAGAGAGTCCACGTTGCCGCTCATCGCGACCACGTGGAGAGCGTGTCGGAGACTGGGTTGCGCCGACATTGTAGAGCGGATACTATTTATATTTGTATACGAAGACAATTGTAAAACAATTAATCTACGTGCAGAGGATAGATCATGCAAAAATATATCAGTGTAAAGATCTGCGTTAACAGAAGAAACATACCTGTGAAATATTGATGCTTATTCTAATGGAAAAATGGTACTGATTTCCGAATCGCTTGTATCGCTGTTGTTGCTGCTACTGCTGCTGCTCGCTTGATAGACTTATTCGGTTCCCAAGTGCGCCCAGTTTTTCTTTGGCTACGCTATCTTTGTCACTATTTTTGGACATTGTTAAATATTCATTAAACACAATTATAAATGCTCACACAACACACACACACACACACACACACACACACACACACAAATACACGAACTCAAATACACGTAACACAAGGCAAATACCATACACATACGACGACGCAAAATAAATTTTCAGTACGCAGGCAATCTCTAAACTGGTACAAACACACAAGAAAGCTGTGGCTAAAAGGAGGAATTGTTTATAACGGCAGCCACAGCAGAAGATAATACTTCAGTTCATGTTACTGCAACGGTCGCTCGCCCGGCACGTCATGCCAATCACGTGTTACGATATCGCAACAAGGCATTTGCGTCTATCGTTGCTATAGAAACATCTTAGTTCTAATTGGTCCCTCTAATGGTTGCTATGACGACTTCATCCCCTCCCATTCATTTAAAGCTTTCCGCCACGTGGTTAGTAACTGTCAATCACCTTCTTGATTGACGCCGAGTATAGGATCGCGGACGGGCATTGAAAAACATCACAATGTGTTGTTCTACCTTTTTATTAGATGTAATAAATAACATATCTACAATGGAAAACTATGCAATAATTATTTATGAAACACAAAGGAATTAGCGAAATACGATAACATTTTAAAATATATTAAGCTGAAGGTTTTCAGACTAAGAAGAAATCTTAAAAAAGAAAATCACAAAGAAAGCTCATATTCACGAGCGAATCATGTGAGATTAGAAAACACATATGTCTTCATCAGTTTCTTTCAGTAAACATGAAATAAAGAGACAAAGAAAAGGAAGGAGATCCGAAATAATATCTTCCCCCTTTAAAAATTCGTTGAGAGAGGCAATCAAGAATGTGGTAAACGAAAAAAGAGCAGCCGCAAAATTGCAAAGAAAGCAAACAATAGTTTTTATGTGATTCCGTTGATATCCATATCAACGATGAGAATTTCATTTGCACGATATGAGACGAAAGAGCTGGGTTAATGACTGATTGCGATGGTTGCCTTGGGTTCTTTGATAAACATGATTCAGTTTGCGCCGGGCAGATTGCCTAGTAGCCTTGCTGTAACATCTGCTTGATTACTTGCTGCTAAATGGCCTAAAAGGGTAGTCGCTTCCTGTGACTCCTAAATTTTTGTCTTTTTTTTAATCGGAAGAGTGGCTTTGGTGAACGCTGTTCTGCTGATATATACCTGTACATGCAGTTATTGTAATGTCGCACAGATGATCTTAGCTGTGAAGTCACCTTTTGGTATCATCTACTTGGGTAGTGTGTTGTTTTACCAGAGATGGCCGCAGTTGTTTAACGCCTCTGGAATGATGAACCACAATTTTCGACCCCTGCTCGTAACTACATCAGCAGCCCGATTAACAGTCAGTAATCTGCTGCACCAGATCCAGCGCTCGCCAGGTTGCGCCCTCTCCGCCGGCATAGATAGCGCTTATGCAGTGTCGACGTCATCATCACCTGAGCTTCCCGGTGACCCTCAAGCGATACGCTCCAACGAAGAAGATAGTGTGTAACAGACTCAGTTCTCGACGACCAGTGAAGGACTTTCTTGAGCTTCGTGTCTGGGAGCGGCCGTCTCCACACTTTTATATACATATTTTTCGGCGTAAGTAAACTTATAAATTCTTTCTAGTGTAGAGCGGCACTTAAATCTTATCGAAGCGAGTTCATATTGGAATATCACGACGTGCTAAATTCTATTTAAGATGGCAAATATTGTGTGAGAAGGACAAAGCAAGAATACTATGTATTTCAATTGTAATTTATTAATGTTTCTAGACTTGAATGTGAATATATTCAGTGCTTTGAGGGCTGCAAGAATTATTAGTTTTATTTAGAGCTATATTAAATTCTTACTTCACTTCCTTTAACTTATTTGTAGTGCAAAGATTATTACTCTGGGGGAATGCTTTATTTCAATGCATTCTAGAATGGGCCCGGCATTTACCTTTTTAGTTAATTTGTTAATGAATAATTTGTGGCATTCTACTCATTGACTATATTTAAATCGGCTTTGCAAGAATGTTACAAATGACCGATAGACGGGATTTGAATTCTTGATCTACCGAATGCGAGCTACGGCCAATGCCACCAAGCCATCTAACTTGGTAGTAGGTATGAGATTTGTTCATCTTATGAGGGCTCTGGAATGTTAACTGGGTGATAAAATGTATTCGGAACTTGGTGCCACCGAATTTAGATATATATATATATATATATATATATATATATATATATATATGAATCTTGGCTTTGCAGCATTCGTGCGGATAACAGAAAAAAATCTAGGAGTAACGTAAATTTTAAAATCTAGCGGTGGCTTCAGGAATTACTACCATTCATTTTGAAGGTATAATTGCTTACATAAGATACATGGTTGTATTCTGTTCAGAGACGTTATCAACGGTATAAATTCCAATACGGAGTACTGTGTTTTCATTGTCGACAGTTATTTTCGAAATGGAAGGATAATCAAAAGTGGACGGCATAACAATTTTGGCCAATGCTTGAAAGTTCTTCTGCAAGCTTTCCACATTTTCTGCCAACTTGCAGGGAAGAAAAGAACTTACAAAGAAGGTGAAATGATTAGTTGCAATTGCAATCATTTTAATTGTGGTAACAATTTCATAAGTATCATGTTGTTGCCTTTTCTTGTGATAGTCGCTCTCCTACACCTGATTGGCTCAATTATACTGAAGAAGGAGGTAATGTTGACGCAGAAAAAAACAAATTACGAAAGGCCACAACATTATTACTATACATTAACAAGAAACTGAGTTGTTGTATAGCACGTGCCATACTGCAATGCAAAAAATCATAAAATCATACTCATATCAAACAACACGTCTTCACCTGTTGCAAGAAACTGACTTGCCAACCTATAATCATTTTTGCACGCCACAAGAGTTGAAACGGTAGTTCTTTCTCGGCGGCGCCGTATGTCGCCTTCCATGTGAGTTCCTCGGAACTAAACAGGACAGATTACATGAATTATATTCTCTTTAGCAATGATGTCATCAACTCAAAATGGCTAGCAGATGTTCCGTTATTTGATCACTTAGTATATGTAATGGATATCGGTGCAGATCACTCTTTGAGGACAGATCTGCACTCTGAACCACGGCCCTGTTAATCTTGCATTTATCCTATTGTACCCATGCCCGTGCCCAGAAAAAAATTTCGGGGAGGGTTTTCCACAAGTAGATCTCGACTTAACAGTACCCCACACAGTTACCCTGTACCTACTCCGTAGTATATAGACCTAACATGGATAAGAAAATTGCTTGGAGACATCATATAGACAATAAAAGCTCACCAGAATGAGGATATTCCACCTTACAGCACAAAACATGGATGTATGGTCACCCTACCTATGTAAGGCACAATATTAAGTTTCCCTTTTTCTTGTACATGTGCTACTAGCAATAGACCTACTGTTATCTAACAACATTTTCCCATATTTGTTTGCTATGAATTCAAATAAATAAAACTGCCAGAAGTTTCGGCCACTCTACTCTGTAGGCCCTGCCTACACCTAAATATTCATTCATTATCTGTTTAACTTCCTTACACCCCCAGGACTTACAGGCGGGTGCCTGGGGTCAGAGGCCCGTCGAGGAGCAGACACTCATGGATCAGACAGAACATCCAGGATGGGGGATCAGCCCGATGCCTGGTATGGGGAGGAAGGAAGTAGATGAAACGAAATGATGGTGAAATGGATGAAAGGAAAGGTGATGATGGAGTAGTTGGTGGAATGAATGGCGGGGGAAACCGGAGAACCCGGAGAAAACCCGCCCAGACATGCGGATCACTGGGATTGAACCCGGACCGCCTCGGTGAGAGGCACTCTGCCACGGCGCCGCCTCACCTAAATATTATATGCTGATATTTCATACTATAATACCTGTAAGCAACAACAATTCTGTAAAATGAATGTAATCACACTAAAACGCAGCATATATACATTTTACCGTGCATGATGCTATTAAGTATTACAAGTTAAATGTGTAGCCTTTGAAGAACGCCCGCATTTAATACCTTTCTTTTCTCCAATAATTGCGCGGTAATAAACATGCCGTCCAAACTAAAGGTTTGCGTTCTAAATCCATTTTGAAGCCGAGGCAGAATGGTCTCAGTTTTCGGTTTTTCCAAGAGGAAAACAGCTATTGGAAACGTCATCTGAAAGCTAAATAAGTGTAACAATTGACGCCGGAATGTATCAATTATTTTCTGAAACCTGTTATTTGGTGTGATGTTTGCATAATTATGGGAATATATCAACAATCCTTTGTCTAGTATTTATTCTGAAAAGCGATTTCCGAAGGAAGCTAAGCGGCGTTAGAGATATCTGGCAACGCTTGATATGGGATCATTTGCATATCCCCCTTCTTTTTAAAAACTAAAATGATAATGAGGCAAATCAGTAGTTTGCGGACACTCATGGTACATGGAATGAATATATACCAGAAACTATCCACAGGAAGACAACATAAAATTTTATATCATGTCTTTAGCGATAAAAAAGAAAAACGATAACTCTACCTGTGGTTAAGTGCACAAATGATCTGGAAGTAAGCAGGAATATCTTTATAGCTCAAGTTCTCTTTACCATGTATTAACATTTCATGTCTACCTGAATAACGCTATTTCAACAAAATCTTTATGACCAAGTTACAAATCACAGTAGTAAAATTATTTATGCTGTTTTTCAGTAAAATCAATACGCCGGTTTAACAGATACTGATTATTTTTCTAACACCTCATCAAAGATTTCGTGTCATATTTTGGAATTTAATTACTGCCAATAAGACTAACACCTTGCTAAAGTGTCGTTAACCTCATTACGTTAAATCGTCTGATGATGCCTTTACCCAGCGGAATGTTCTATATGCTGTATATAGAATTAAATTACAGCGGCATCATAACGCCAACAGTGTGTGTTATGCCAAACTATGTTTGGAAACCGAATGATCATAAGTTGCATTCCAATTATAGGTTAAATAACCCCGCAGAATGAAAAACTCCTAAAACAATGAAGAAAATGTAGAATATTTCAAAGATGGGAGAAATAGTGCCTCTAGAATCTTACTTGTGGCATAATTGATGTAATGCTTGTCTGCTATTTTGTGGATCGAGTTTCAACTGAACCAGACATCGCTATTTAATTTTTTCTACTACTATATTCTACCCAAGAATTTGATATCGAGGTTTCTCTGCAAATACATACTTTAAGCTCCCCTGTAGCGAGAAAATAGGACGTTAACTCAAAAGTGAAAAGTCGGATAAATACCAAACTTAATATTTAAATCCAATATAATTCCAGGACGAGACATGAAGATTTTCATGAAAATATTTCTATTCCAAACTACTCTTTACATAAAAAACTTAATGTTACTTTTTTATGTTCTCAAAAATTGTTGAACATTCTTGATTAAAATGCCATATTTTTTACGTACTGACATGTGGAATTACAAACATGCAGTTTGTTTCAATATTATTTTGTAGCTTAGCCGTTTTCGAAGTATTCCATTCTGTATGGTTAAATATATCTTTAGTTAATGAGGTAAGTAAGTGAATTTGTAATGGGTAAAGAAAGTTATATGACTGCACCGCATCAGACATGTTTTCTTTCTTTAGTAGTGTGTGTGTTTAATATTCATTGTATAGTTGGACTTTTTTTAAGATGCTGGGCCCACACAAGTGTGTACGTGTTTCGGATATTCATTGTACTAATTGGCCTATTTTTAGATAATGGTTGGGCCCACACAAGTGTGTGTTTGTGTGTTTCGGCTATTCATTGTAGTAATTGACCTATTTCAAGATTATGGTGGGGCCTACAAAGTGTGTGTTTCGGATATTCATTGTAGTAATTGGCCTATTTCAAGATAATGGTGGGGCCTACACAAGTGTGTGTTTGTGTGTTTCGAATATTCATTATAGCAATTGGCCTATTTTAAGATAATCGTTGGGCCCACACGTGTGTGTGTCGGTTTCGGATATTCATTGTAGTAATTGGCCTATTTCAAGATAATGGTGGGGCCTACACAAGTGTGTGTTTGTGTGTTTCGGATATTCATTGTAGTAATTGACCTATTTCAAGATTATGGTGGGGCCTACACAAGTGTGTGTTTGTGTGTTTCGGATATTCATTGTAGTAATTGGCCTATTTCAAGATTATGGTGGGGCCTACACAAGTGTGTGTTTGTGTGTTTCAAATATTCATTATAGCAATTGGCCTATTTTAAGATAATCATTGGGCCCACACGTGTGTGTGTGTGTGTTTCGGATATTCATTGCAGTAATTGGCATATTTTATGATAATCGTTGGGCCCACACGTGTGTGTGTGTTTCGGATATTCATTGCAGTAATTGGCATATTTTATGATAATCGTTGGGCCCACACGTGTGTGTGTGTGTGTGTTTCGGATATTCATTGCAGTAATTGGCATATTTTATGATAATCGTTGGGCCCACACGTGTGTGTGTGTGTGTTTCGGATATTCATTGCAGTAATTGGCATATTTTATGATAATCGTTGGGCCCACACGTGTGTGTGTGTGTGTGTTTCGGATATTCATTGCAGTAATTGGCATATTTTATGATAATCGTTGGGCCCACACGTGTGTGTGTGTTTCGGATATTCATTGCAGTAATTGGCCTATTTTAAGATAATCGTTGGGCCCACACGTGTGTGTGTGTGTTTCGGATATTCATTGCAGTAATTGGCATATTTTATGATAATCGTTGGGCCCACACGTGTGTGTGTGTTTCGGATATTCATTGCAGTAATTGGCATATTTTATGATAATCGTTGGGCCCACACGTGTGTGTGTGTGTGTTTCGGATATTCATTGCAGTAATTGGCCTATTTTAAGATAATCGTTGGGCCCACACGTGTGTGTGTGTGTTTCGGATATTCATTGCAGTAATTGGCATATTTTATGATAATCGTTGGGCCCACACGTGTGTGTGTGTGTGTGTGTTTCGGATATTCATTGCAGTAATTGGCCTATTTTAAGATAATCGTTGGGCCCACACGTGTGTGTGTGTGTGTGTTTCGGATATTCATTGCAGTAATTGGCATATTTTATGATAATCGTTGGGCCCACACGTGTGTGTGTGTGTGTTTCGGATATTCATTGCAGTAATTGGCATATTTTATGATAATCGTTGGGCCCACACGTGTGTGTGTGTTTCGGATATTCATTGCAGTAATTGGCATATTTTATGATAATCGTTGGGCCCACACGTGTGTGTGTGTGTGTTTCGGATATTCATTGCAGTAATTGGCCTATTTTAAGATAATCGTTGGGCCCACACGTGTGTGTGTGTGTTTCGGATATTCATTGTAGTATTTGGACTATTTTAAGATAATGTTGGGCCCACACAAGTGTTTGTGTGTTTCGAATATTCATTATAGCAATTGGCCTATTTTAAGATAATCGTTGGGCCCACACGTATGTGTGTGTTTCCGATATTCATTGCAGTAATTGGCATATTTTATGATAATCGTTAGGCCCACACGCGTGTGTGTGCCTGTGTTTCGAATATTCATTGTAGTAATTGCCTATTTTAAGATAATCGTTGGGCCTATGTCTGATGTTTATCAGTTTTTCATTTGCCAAGCTATGGCTTCTAAAGCAACGGTATCTAGATACATGAGGATGTAAGCAATATTTAAGATGTTTGCATCATTGCACACCCAATATACCAGGTGGCCCAACCGCGCCGTATTCGACGTATGCAGATAACCTTTCTAGCGTTTAGGTACGGGGTAATTTAGTAGGGTAATTCCAAGTAAACTCAGGTAAATGGGGAACTCGCGCATTAGTGTTCTAAAAATTTACCACCACCACCGTGACCGCCGACGTCGCCGTGGTTCTCAGAAACATCCATTTGGATACACGGAGACGGTTGGAACATCCTATCAATCAACAGGGACAAAATTTCGAACATCTATTCAATGAGCGAAGTCAACATAACAATACCGTTAGATGATGACAATAATAATGGTAGCAATAAAAATTATAATGGAAAGCGAAAAAATGGTAGTGAAAAACTGCGTGCTGCCATGATTGTTGCATACAGTCCGTAATGTTAGACAAGAGCAGCGTAAACACAATTAAAAATAACTATGGGCGGATAGGACAGGTCAAATGAAGACATTTTAATTATTTGTCAGTTTAAAAAGTAAGCTTATTCCCTTGGAGATAATGCCTGGTAACTGAAGTAGAAAATATTCTAAGTCCTTTTCGGGCTATTTTTGTCTATCATCACGATCTGTACACTCCATTGCAAGCTTGGGAAGTGCCTCTTAATGAGCTTGATCCGCTCATCGTCTTTGCTGATAGCAAGAGTCGTAGAACGAAGCTCGACTGGCCCCGTAGCTCAATTGGTAGAGCACCTGTCTGCTGTGCGAGGGGTTCCGGGTTCGATTCCTGGCTGGGGTGGGAATTTTTCTCTAGCCTAGATTATTCCCTATCCTCCCCAGAGACCGGCGGTAAGAATGAGATTGTGAATGAGAGTGTGCAATCTAATGATTAAAATCCATTACTAGAAACCCAAAGAAAACCAAAAAGTCTATAGGCAATAGTATGTACCAAAGGAAAGGCATAAACCGTTGTAATTAATGGCGGGGTGTAAATGGAACTTTAAAAAAACAAGGTTCGCTCACACTAATTCGCTAGTTCCTCACTGACCTGTGTTTACTTGGAATTATCCCGCCGAGTTTTGCAACTTTTTAACGCACGAAGGGTTATCCAGACACTGAAATACGGCGCGGTTGGGCCACCTGGTATAGACGAACGGATTGATGGATGGACTTCGCTACAGGGAGTGAAGCAGAAGCTATATTTAAGATTCTGGTTCTACTGACACATCAGACTACACACATTTCCTTGTAAGTCTTCTGTTTGAGAAATTCATCGACAAAACGCTTTTTCTGATGCCGAGAAATTACTTCGCCTATTCTCTTCTGAAATTCAATTTCTGCCGCCAAGCACATTGAGCAATCAATTCAGATACATCTCATAGTTGTATTTAATTGTTATGAAAAAGTTACTGCAATTACGCTCACTCAAAATATTTTGTTAATAAATGTTTCCGCAGCCAACGAATGGATGTCTCCTTAAACCAGATAGTATTTTTTACTGAGTCGTTAAAGTTTGAATACTCATTGATTAACTACATTTATATATATATATATATATATATATATATATATATATATATATAGGAGGAAGTTGGCCTACATCATCGTTTTAAACTATGAAAGAGCACATTGTTTTGAGTGTTCTTCCTTAGTAAAGTTTTTCCATAAAGCTTTCCGTTCTTGAGATAATTGCCTAGATTTTTTTATTTTGAAAGTTTATAGTCACTTAAACATATTAGCCATATCGCGGTGTTAATAATTTTAAAATACATATTTAACAATAAACAGTGAGGTTATTTAACATACTGGCAGTTTTGAACCATTACAATGTACTAGTATAAAATTACGATACTATAATTAACCAAACTAATTGACATTATATTAATTTGCTATTTTATTTTGCACAATATTGCGACACAGCAAATTCAGAGGGTTCACTTTACATTCAATTTTTAATTCTTCAGCTTTTGCTGTTATGGCAACGGATAAGTAAACACTTCCGGTATACAAATAAACGGAAAACTACATATGAATGTAACGTAACCTAAGTATCACACAGATTATGGAACTGAAGAAGCATTTACAATATTACGCAAATTATTAATAGGAACACTTATTTACAAAGGTAAATAAAAAGCTTGAGAAAACCAAGTTACAAGACTATGCTTCCTTTCTTTGTGAATTATATAACTCTGTGAATAATTAAAGCAATCCAAGAACAGAGAAACAACGAGGAACTTCTTTTTAATGTTTAAAGAAATTATTCAAAATGCGTACCCCTCGTCAACACACATACATTTCAACGTTTTATCCATTTGTGCTGCACTCTACGAAGAACGTCCGGGTTGTTTTTACTTTCTCTACTACGTATAGTAAGTAGGGGAAGTATTGTATTCACCCAAAAATTCGATACCGAGATTTCACCGGAAATATATGTTTTGAGACCCCTTGAATCCAAAAAAAGTATTTTTGGAAACATGTCCGTGTGTGTGTGTCTGTCGGATAAACATCAAACTTGGTATTTAGGTTCAGTATCTTCCAGAGATGCGACACGAAGGTTTTCAACAAAATCCCCCCACCCCAGATTACCTTTTACATGGAACATTTTGCGAAAATTTTAATTTTCTCAAAAATGGCTCTAACGATTTTGATTTAAATATCATATGTTTAAGATATTTTCATGACAAATGAAATGTATATCTAGAATTTTCTGAGAATGTCTCCAAAAGGATTCTTCATTGTGAACGACTTTTGCATAACTGGTGAACCATAAGAGATAGACAAAATTTTACTACACAAAAAATGTAGATCGCGTTAAAATACACAATTTATGTTATATACATTTTTTCTTGAGTGAACCATTTTCGGGATATTACTTGTTATTCCCTTAAATTTTCCAATAGTTATACTTTTTCTCAAATACGTTATTCATTTTTTATGTCCTGGTAATGTAAAGAGAATGGAATACTCCACATAGCAACCAGCTCTTTAAATATTTGACTATCGCTTAAAGCCTACCAATTCCCCTTGCATCTACAAGAAAATTAGCAATAATATTAATATCTCGATATCTCGATTAATGTGAAGCATATGGGGAATAAGCGTTTGTAAAAATAGTTTGTACAAGAGTAGGGAAAGTTATGTGAGTGCAACACATCAGATTTTTTAATTTTGCCGCTGCTCGAAATATTCCTTCTTGCAACGTTTCCACACTAGGCACTTCTGTAATGTATGCGCGAGTTTTCATATCGCCCCAAAGGAAAAAATCAATTGGATTTAGATCTGACGATCTTGGAGGCCAACTGATTGATCCATTCCGAACGATCCAGCATTCTACGTAGATGCTGTGTAGATGACCACATATGACTCTACGTATGTGTTGTCCTCCGTGGACTAGTGGTACCGTGCTAGCCTCTAGTTCCCAAGATCGCAGGTTCAAACCCGGCGGAGGGCGATGGGTTTTTTTCGGGCGTAAAGATGCTTAGCATGGCTTCCTTTGGAAGGGAAGTAAAGCTGATCCCGTGTCGTAGATTTACGGCACGTAAAAGAACCTCAAGCCTGATAAAGAGGCCTCTGAGCAAAATTACCGATCTTTCACGCCCAATATAAAATGGGACGCTAAGGACCATAGTAGTTAAACAGCGTCCATAAATAAAACTCAATTTAATTTAATTTAATTTAATCTACGTATATGCAAAGGTGCGCGCCGTCATCAGCTACATATCACTTCTTTCTGCCAGTGAAACATCTTCAAGCAGAACTGGTAACGTTTTTTGAAGAAACTGGAGAATATGACTCCTGTCCAAACCCAAGAAGAATCTACGGACCTATTAATGTGTTTCCTATAACTCCTGGCCAAAGCTCTCTTTCTTATTGTGTGTGGATTGTCGCAAGCCCAGGTGTGTGCATTATGGTATTTAGTTTCTCTATTTCTGGTAAACGTTTCTTCATCCATTGCAGGAATTTTAAGGGGAAAGTCCCCTCTTTGTTGAAGAAACCATTCGGAAAATGCTATCCTTTGCGCATAATCTGCTTCAGAGAGATACTGGAGTATGGTAAGGGCGCAGCAATTCCCTTTCATTGTTCTAAAAACAGTCCAATGGGATACACCGATAGAGCTATACCACAGCTGCTGCTTCCAGAATCTTCTTCCACCAAGGAGGAATTTCTTCTTGAGCAACATTTCTTTGACCAATTCCTTCAACATGAGGAAATACGCTTCCTGTATTTAAAATTCTTTGACAGATGGAAATAAATGTCCTATGATGTGGTGCTCGTCTATTTGGAAACCTCTTGCGGCAGCTGCCACATAACGACGTGTTTCACCGTAAATGAGTAGCATTTTAAGATACTGGTCATTAGTAAAGGGAGCCATTTTGTAACTTATAATCCGCTGTTTCGAAAACAAGCTATAAGCGCAATAAACACAGCTAAAGTACTTTTTTATAAGCAAACAGCTGAAGTGATGTTCTTTCGATCTTACAGTGATGCCATGTTGTGTAGTCTCGTGGCTAACGATGTATATTCATCTCAGACAAATTTCGAAAACTTAAACTACTAGTAAGAGTACGGATTTTTTAATTCAAAATGTACTTAACATCAGAAATCTTCAATCTCGTCTAAGGAATATTTGAAAAGTATTTAAGTTTCGTAAAATCTTCATTTAAAATAGAATTATTATTAAGCAACGTTCGCTTTTTTCTCAAAAATTATTTTAAAACAACAAAACTGCACTACGATTTTTTGTGCTGTTCATTACAGAGTTATCCTGTTCAAGGATGTTCATAAATCACCTTCCACCTGTATAAATCATACCTATAGTAGGAGATTAAAATACATCTCTTGCAAGAATGTCATTATAGAAATGGTTACATAGTTTTCCAAGTTTGCTATTCACAATTTTTAGAGCTATTTAATCTTACTTGGTAAAATATTACTTAAAATAGGTTCACCGAAATGATAGATAATTGAGGAAACTATATATATAGCTTGTAATTAATTTTCATAATTCACTCTGTTAGATGAAACATTATTAATAAGGTTAGCTTCTTCCCTATACATATCTAAGCCTACCGCGTTTAAAATTCCTACATACACGTAAGTCTAACCCGGAATCTATAATTTGCTGGAATTAACTGTTTTCCCACACAAGCCGTGGGCAGGACGAGGTTAGAAAGATAGAATCAGACGACTGAAAAATGTAACGCTAGTACGACATTAAATTACCCAACTAACTCACATCTTTACTTTCTCTACTACGTATAGTAAGTAGGGAAAGTATTGTATTCCACCCAAAAATTCGATACCGAGATTTCACCGGAAATATATGTTTTGAGACCCCCTGAAACCAAAAAAAGCATTATGGCTCTAACGATTTTTATTAAAATATCATATCTTTAAGATTTTTCATGACAAATGAAATGTATATCTCAAATTTTCTGGGAATGTCTCCAAAAGTATTCTTCATTGTGAACGACTTTTGCATAACTGGTAAACCATAAGAGATAGATAACATTTTACTACACAAAAATGTAAATCGCGTTAAAATACACAATTTATGTCATATCCATTTTTGTTGTTGAGTGAACGATTTTCGAGATATTGCTTGTTATTCCCTTAAATTTTACAATAGTTATACTTTTTCTCAAATGGGAATTCGTTATTCGTTTATTTTATGTCCTGGTAATGCAAAGAGAATGAAATGCTCCACTTAGCAACCACCACTTAAAACATTTGACTATAGCTTAAAGCCTACCAATTCCCCTTGTACCTACAAGAAAATTAGCAATAAGATTAACATCTCGATTAACATGAATCATATGGAGAATAAGCGTTTGTAAAAATAGTTTGTACAAGAATGAAGAAAGTCATGTGAGTGTAACACATCAGATTTTTTCCGGTAATGCACAAGGAGGTTTCAAATTATTTTGAAATGAGATACCCCAATGGTGACTTACAATATCGCAATACTCTATATAGGTATTAATTTCAACTCTAAATTACTTAAACGGCTAAGAAGACTTGGATGTCATGGGCATAAAGACACTGGATATGTTCAGAGATGGCGATTAGTAGTGTTTAACGCCCGTTCTTATTGCATACGGCACCACAGGCGTTGAACACTGATGATACATGAAATGAAATGAAATGATAATTTGAAAAGGCAACTTGTCAACGAAACGTCCCAGGCCTAAGTTTCGTTTTTGGGTTATGCTGTTTACACGCGTACACATACGGATTTTTCTAAAATTCTTTTTATTTGAATTCAGTGGGTCTCAAAACATGTATTTCGGTGAAATCTGGATATCAATGTTTTTGGGTTGAATGCATAACCTTCTCTACCTGCTATGTATGTGGTAGATAAAATAATAAAGCACAAAAATACCGTTCAGAAAGGAAATAAAATAAAATCTTGCTGCATGAATTCCGCACAAAAATATATCAAGGTAATGATAACTATAATGGTTAACAATCCGATTAATTGTTCATATAAACTTACAGGAAAGAGGGAAAACGAGAAAAAGAAAGCAAATCTAGCACGTAACGGTTACGTCAATCAAAGTTTAATACGAGGGCCATACTGAAAATTTTTAGAATGCTATGTTTCTAAAAACAAACGAAATTACTTTATATTTGACAGCTACTTTCTAATATTTTGCGAGTTGATTGCCAGTAGTTTGCTCTATTTGCTCTAATGTGTGTCTTTGAACAATATAATGCAAAAACAAAATGCTCGATAAATACCAAACTTGGTATTTAGATTCCGCATCTTCCTGAAATGAAACACGAAGATTTTGTAAAAAAAAATCATTAAAACAAATCCTCCCACCCCAATCTACAATTTATATGGAATTTTTTTCAAAATTTATTTTCTCATAAACGACTCTAACGACTTTGGTTAAAACGCGATATGTTTAAGATATTTATATGATATAAAATGTTCATCTTGAGTTTTCTAGGAATGAAGAGAGATGTGAATCCCTCTTCATTCGGAAGCAGTTTCGTATAATTTTGCATAACTGGTAAACCATTAGAGATACACAAAAACGCATAAACAATATAATTCTCTTTAAAACACACACTTCATTTCAATTAAGTTTTTTTGTGGCATTAACTATTTCCGAGATATCCGTTTTGATTTGTTTGAGTTTCTTAAAACTTCATTTTTAAGGTGCTTTCGTTATTCGTGGAATGTCAGGAAACAGTATGAAATTTATGGGCCAGCATATAGCGACCTGATTTTTAACATCTGGCTATCGATTCGGTTTCCTCTTTTCCTTCAAGGAAGTGTGTAATGAAACTATTTCTACAAAGGTTTACCTCGATTAGATATAAGATTTTGTAAGAATGGTTTGTAGAAATTATATGAAAATAAGCGATAGTATGGAGAAAATCATGTGAATGTAACACATCAGAATTTTTTCAGTGAATCAATATCTTACACTTTCTTACACGTGTTTGGTCTGTTAGATAAAAGATTCGAATAGTACTTACAATTTCAGAAATAATAAGACAAACTATTTTCTTTAGTACGTATTTAATGGGCAGAGAAAGTATTGAATTTCACCCAAAAATTCGATATCAATATTTCACTGGAAATACGTGTTTTGAGGCCCTCTGAATCCAAATAAAGTATTTTTAGAAAATGTCCGGTGTGTGTGTGTGTGTGTGTGTGTGTGTGTGTGTGTGTGTGTGTGTGTGTGTGAGTGTGTGAATAGCATAACAAAGAGAAAAGTCGGATAAATACCAACTTGGTATTTAGGTTCAGTATCTTCCAAAGATTGACACGACGATTTTCAAGAAAACCCCCCCCCATCCCAAACTATCCTTTACATGGAACATTTTTCGAAATTTTTTATTTTCTAAAAATGGCTCTAACGATTTTGATTAAAATAACATATATTAAAGATACTTACATCACAAATAAAATGTATATCTTGAATTTTCTGGGAATAGCTTATAAAGTCCTCTTAATTCGGAAGGAGTTTTGTATAATCTTGCATACTGGCAAACGTTAAGCGATAGACGAAAACGTACTGCACAAAAAGTATAGATCTCTTTTAAAGCATACAATTTATTTTAAATACGTTTTTTGTGGCATAAGCCATTTTTACTTTCTCTACTACGTATAGTAAGTAGGGTAAGTATTGCATTCGACCCAAAAATTCGATACCGAGATTTCACAGAAAATACATGTTTTGAGACTCCCTGAATCCAAAAAAAGCATTTTTGGAAACATGTCCGTGTGTGTGTCTGTGTGTGTGTGTGTCTGTGTGTGTGTGTGTGTGTGTGTGTCTGTGAACAGCATAACTCAGAAACGAACAGTCGGATAAACACCAAACTTGGTATTTAGGTGCAGTAACTTCCAGAGATGCGACACGAAGGTTTTCAAGAAAATCCCCCCACCCCAGACCACCCTTTACATGGAAAATTTTTCGAAAATTTTAATTTTCTCAAAAATGGCTCTAACGATTTTGATTAAAATATCGTATGTTTAAGATATTTTTATGACAAATGAAATGTATATCTCGAATTTTCTGGGAATGTCTCCAAAAGTGTTCTTCATTCTGAACGACTTTTGCATAACTGGTAAATCATAAGAGATAGACAAAATTTTACTGCACAAAAAATGTAGATCGCGTTACAATACACAATTTATGTCATATACATTTTTTTGTTGAGTGAACCGTTTTCGAGATATTGCTTGTTATTCCCTTAAATTTTCCAATACTTATACTTTTTCTCAAATTCGTTACTCATTTTTTTATGTCCTGGACATGCAAAGAGAATGGAATGCGCCACATAGCAACCAGCGCTTAAATATTTGACTATCGCTTAAAACCTACCATATTCCCCTTGCATCTACAAGAAAATTAGCAATAATATTGACATCTCGATATCTCGATTAACATGAAGCATATGGAGAATAAGCGTTTGTAAAAGTAGTTTGTACAAGAGTAGAGAAAGTCATGTGAGTGTAACACATCAGATTTTTTATATATCCGTTATTAAAGGTTGGAATTGTTCATTTCTTGGTCATTCTCTTAAAGTCCTGTCAACATTGTTATTTCTCGCGATTGCATGGAAACAATATGGAATTTTAAGGCCAGCGCATAGCGTCTGATTCTTAAACATTTGACTATCGCTGTTCTCTTTGTATTTATAACGAAATGTGTAATGTAGGTATTTCTGCAAAGATTTATTTGGATCAAAATGTAATAGATAGGAAAATAACCTTTCCATAACAGTAGTTTGTATTCCCTATAATAAACATTAGACCTTCTCTACACTCTCTGCATTAGAGTGTAGAGAAAATCATGTGAATGTATCACATCGGATCCTTTTACTTTCTCTACCACGTTAATGGCAGGAGAGAAGATTCCACCCAAAAATTCGATACCTAGATTTAACCGGAAATGCATGTTTTGAGACTCCCTGAATAAAAATAAGACATTTTTAGAAAATAGTCCGTGTTAGATAAATAAAGTCAGATAAATTGGTATTTAGGTTCAGAACCTTCCAAACTGCGACACGGGGATTTTCAAGAAAATCTCCCCACTCCAAACTTCCTTTTAAATGGAAGATTTTTCTAAATTTTTTATTTTCTGAAAATGGCTTTAACGATTTTGATTAAAATACTACATATTAAAGATATTTACATGACCAATAAAATGTATATCTTGAATTTTCTGGGTAGAGCTTGTGAAATCCTCATCATTCAGATGGAATTTTGTATAATCTTATGTAACTGATTAACGTTAAGCGACAGAGAAATACGTACTACACAAAAAATGAGATCTCTTTAATACGTGTAATTTACTTAAATAACTTTTTTATATCACCAGCTATTTCTGAGATATCGATTATTAATGGGTCGAGCTTAGCAATGCTTAGTCATTCTTCTAAAGTCCTGTCGATTAACACCTGTTTTTCACCGTGTCATGGAGAGAGTATGGAATTATAAGGCCAGCATATAATGTCGAGTTCTAAAACATTTGACTGTCGCTATTCGCTTTGTATTTTTAACAAAATGTATAATTCAGCTATTTACAGAAAGGTTTGTCTGGGTTAAAGTGAAGACGATAGGAAAATAAAAGTTCGTAAGAATGATTTGTATACCCATTAATAAGCGATAGAGATAGAGAAAGTCATGTGAATGTAACACATCAACAAATTATTTTTTTAATTTTCTTCTTTACGCTGATGCCATGATGAAAACGTGCGGTCGTGTATATCAACTCCATACTTCATTGTAGTATAAGAGGTAAATAATACCTTTCTAATAAAGATGATGTTATAATATACTATAAGGAAAACAAGTGCAAAAATCAATTTCTTTGCCACCATAAACTTTGTCTTTCTCATAAACTTAAAATAATAAATTAATTTAGGGTAGGCTCTGCAGAATGTAAGCTTTTTTCAGATCAAAAAGTTTGAAAGAAGCTAAACTTTCGCTCATGGTAAGGTAAAGTGGATGTGGCCGTGAAACAAACCTTAAAATTATGGTGTTCAGTATTCGAGCACATTCGTCCTAATTGCTTCCAACATTTTTCCCTGAGCTGGGTACGGTGTTATTTTCTTTGCAGTGAAGTTCTTCGTTTTGAACTGTGCCGCGCCTGACCAAAGTATGTTTGCATATTTGGTTTAGAGCCATTAATCGGGTGTCAAACAGAGGTCTGTAAGTAGACATGTTCCTTAATTTCCTTAGAGATCCAATTAATTTTATCACCGTCTCATATCACTTACGAAAGAGATTGCGTATTACCGGTGTCATAAATCTCCCAGTGATTGGTACGAGCAAAACAAAATAACAACCAACAGTAATTAGAGTTCTAAGGAAAGCAGCAACCACTGTTTACATTCCCAGTTGTTGTACAGGGTGGCCAGAAACTATTCACATTTTATATACAAGGTGTCTCTAAATCCGATAACACCTTTCTTAATTTATTACACAAAAACTAGAACTGATACGGCCTTCGTATATACGTCATATTAAAGAGGAACTCAAATGGTTTTGTTTTCAGTGTTTGATCTCACAGTTACTTGATATGGGAAGCATGTGTAACTCAGCAAACGATAATCAAACTTTTGCTACACTTTGGAATATGTCCTCAGATATAGTGGTGGCAAATTCTTCAATCTTACGCTTGAGTTATTCTAGATTTTGTGGTAATGGTGACACGTAGTACTTGTAGATCGCAGGATGCTCTACAAAATTATTTTTTCGGACTTCTTATCAATGCCTCTCTTACACGGTTGACAGTCTCTTCACTGAATGTAGAACGGCCGCTTCTTTTCTTAGCACACAAGCAGGCAATACTTACAAATTTGTCATGCCAGGCGTAAATAGACTTCCTGCTCGGTGCTTCTTTATCGTACTTAGTCTTGAACTTCCGTTGTACGTCTGTAGCACTCTTATTTTTGTAGAATTCCAATGCACAGAAAGCGCGCTCTTCGCAGGAAGTCGCTATCTTTACAAAACGCCATCTTTAAGCGGCAAATGCAAGAAGTACGAAGGTTGGCAATAAAATCCAAACAAACTCCTCTTTAATATGGCATATATAAGAAAGCAGTATAACTTTTAATTTTTGTGTAACAAATTAAAAAATCTGATGTGTTACACTCACATGACTTTCTCTACTCTTGTACAAACTATTTTTACAAACGTTTATTCTCCATATGCTTCATGTTAATCGAGATGTTAATCTTATTGCTAATTTTCTTGTAGGTGCAAGGGGAATATGGTAGGCTTTAAGCAATCTTTTAAGAGCTGGTTGCTATGTGGCGCATTCCATTCTCTTTGTATGTCCAGGACATAAAAAAAGTTAATAACCAATTCCCATTTGAGAAAAAGTATAAGTATTGGAAATTTAAGGGAATAACAAGCAATATCTCGAAAATGGTTCAATCAATAAAAGAAATGTATATGACATAAATTGTGTATTTTAACGCGATCTACATTTTTTGTGTAGTAAAATTTTGTTTATCATCAAATCGTTCACAATTAAGAATACTTTTGGAGACATACTTTTATTTGTCATGAAAGTATCTCAAATATATGATATTTTAATCAAAATCGTTAGAGCCATTTTTGAGAAAATTAAAATTTTAGAAAAATGCTCCATGTAAAGGGTAATCTGGAGTGGGGGGATTTTCTTGAAAACCTTCGTGTCGCATCTCTGGAAAATACGAACCTAATTACCATGTTTGGTGTTTATCCGATTGTTCGTTTCTGAGTTATGCTGTTCACAGACAGACACACACAGAGACAGACACACAGACTCACACACACGGACATGTTTCCAAAAATGCTTTTTTTGGATTCAGGGGGCCTCAAAACATATATTTCCGGTGAAATCTTGGTATCGAATTGTTGGGTGGAATACAATACTTCCTCTACTTACTATACGCAATAGAGAAAGTAAAAAGTGCAACTGGACATTAGATACACTCTGTATTTCACTAACACAAACATTTAATTTTCCTACACTGGTATTGCGAGGAAAGTTTATGGTTTTAAAGGAGAAACAAAGAAGTGTAAAAATCCTTAGACTTTCTTAAGCGATTACCAATTCCGTAGGCTAGAAAAGTAAATATTTTACCTACATCACAGTAATCATGATAAATATCTGAATTGGAATGTCTTCAATTTTCCGCTTGTCTCCTTTTTTACCCTCAAGAGGCTGAGACAACAGTTAACTGTTAATATTACATCCCGATGTATGCTAATTATTCAAAGGAATCCTCCAATTTTTATGAAAATTTCAAGAAACTTAACCGCTTTACATTCTCTGCCACGTTCATAGTACGTAGAGAAGGTATTGTATTCCATTAAAAAATTCGATATCGATATTTCACCAGAAATACATGTTTTGAGGCACCACGAATACGTAAAAGCATTTTTAGAAGTTGTCTGGCTTAGATCCAGAATTTTTTGTTTATATTTAGTTTCCTGCGTTATGCTTTTCGTAGAATGGAATAGAGCAAAAATTGCCTATTTTTCTTATAGGCGAAGGACATAGAAAGTAAAAACGAGAAAAATCTCAATTGTGCACAGTTCAGTAACTTAAGGAAAACATAGCTTAAATTTAAATACTTATACTTTCTTCTTTGATTTCGCGTAGTTATAAGCCAATATAAATAAACCTGCTGGGTGTTGTTTACCCTGAAAATGCATTGCACTATAACTTTGCAATAGCTATTTCTTACGTGTATAAAGTGAACAATTCGGATTGGAATGCTTTAAATTTTGACAACTTATAGCTGTTTATCTTCAGAATTCACGTTTTGATTTATCGCTTCAATATCTAGTGGTTTTGTTTTCTTTGTTTCTTTCTTTCTTTCTTTCTTTCTTTTTTTTAGTATAGCCAACTGTGCTGCCTGAGGCAGTATTTTTAACACTTAAAAATGATTTCAGTCGAATTATATAATATATAATTCAATAAGAGCCCGCCTTAAAGCGATATGTGCATGTAACAATATATAAAAAGTGTATATTACAGTCATTGTAAATGTTTATATTATTGTATACATGTTCAATAATGTTATGTGAATGTATTATGTAATTTAATAATGTAGGAGCTGCGAGAATAATAGGTTAAAAGTTGCTAACAATGAGGTAACAATGGGGTATCCTTGAGACAATAATGAATTTGAAAGTTTAAATGCTACTAGTCATTATTGGAGCAACAATAATGTAATTTTAGTGACAGTTTATAAAATAGCCAATCAACAACCAGAAAAAGCTTTAGTTAAATGAAAGTATTCTATTGGAGTAGGATTAGCCAATCAGAGACTTGAAATACAGAAATTTACAAATTTAGGCGAAAGAAATCAAGTCAGTTGCTTGTAGACAGTACTCATAACGGACGTGTTGGTTGTAGACAGTGTTCCTGACGCGATTTGCGTTCTCGAGAAGTATAATACGTATTCAGTGTGAGATAAAAATAGTTTACGTGTTAAAAAGTGGAAGTAATTAATTAAAAAAATCTCATAGCTCTCTCTATATCAATGAAGTGTTATTTAAATCGTGTCAAGCATTAATAAAAGGAGTGAAGTAAAATTATAATCTGTGTAAGCCTACATTCTTCAGTCGCACCACAACCTTGCAAAGAGAAACATGTCTCTTAACAATAATACCGACGCAGACGAGGCAAACATAAATATATAGTATTTAAAGAAACAGTCAAATTACAAAGTTAATATTTTTAAACATTTTTATGGGGGGGGCCAAAGGCTACCAAAAGTACATTTGGGGCGAAGGCTACCGGAAAGTGGGTACTATACGTGCGGTTGCAAAGAAATTCAAGTTCGGCTCCAAACAGTTGAATGATAATACAACTCTTTCAATACAACCTATTTCAAATTGGCTCCCAAATAACGTCTTCATGCCACGTAAATCATTTTAATGCCTACCTTAATTATTCCACTGTTAGCGGAAATTAAAACGCCGGACTGAATATTCATAATGGTATGTATATATTTCTTTATAATCTGTATTAATATTACAAAGAGAGAAAATGTTTGTGTAGGTGTGTTTAAGGTAATTTTGGAAGCCATTCAACTTATTATAAAACGGCTTGTTTTTCTCAGCGCAAAATAGTCTATTAGAAAGTTTCAGTTCCTAAATGAATAAAATATTAAAAATTGATCTAAAAGCCTGTATATTAGAATAGGAACATGTTAGAAAGAGAAATTACTTATTAGGATCGGTCCATGCTTACTCCCGTCGGCATCCGGATCTGGTCGCCCTTCGGGTCTCTCCCCTCACCCTGCCCTCCTAGGGGTCACGTTCGAAGCACAATGGTCTGACTGGCCTGCGTCAGTGCCCTGCCCCGGTGCCGGGGGCTCCTCCGTGATACGTACCTTGAAGAAGGTTATTTTAGGAGTTGTATTGTATTGTATTGTAGTTCCACTGATGGAGAGCCCAAAACTTGAGATAGTTTCTTGGAGTATTCGCCCCACGTACGATACAAAGTTTCCTGTGGCCTTCGCCCCAACGTTTAACAATCAACTTTGTATTTTTATGTTTCTTTAAATATTTTATTTATATATATATATATATATATGTTTGCCTCGGCTGAGTCAGTATTAATTTGTAGAAACCTGTATCTCTTTGCAAGGGGTGATGCGGCTAAAGAATGTAGGCCTACACGAATTATAATGTTTACTTCTCTTCTTTTATTAATCCTTCACACGTTAAAATAACACTTCACTGATATAGAGAGCTGTGAGATTATTTATTAATTACTTGCACTTTTTAATACATAGCTTTATAATATTCTCGCCGTAATGAATTTTCGTCTCACACTGAATACGTATTAAACTTCTTGAGAACACGTCTAGCGTTCGGTTGAGTACGCTGTCTACTAGAGACTGCTGTTTACCGCTTAAATTTGTAAATTTCTCTATTTAAAGTCTCTGATTGGCTAATCCTACTCCAATAGAATATTTTTATTTAAATTTTAGCTTTTCTGGTTTTTGATTGGCTATTTATAACCTGTTTTAAAATATTACATTATTGTCCAAAAATTACTAGTAGCACTATTAAACTTTCCAATTCATTATTGCCTCAAGGTTACCTCATTGTTAGCAACATTCGGCCTCTATTCTCACAGCATCTACATTATTAAATTACGTAATACATTCAGATAACATTATTATACATGTACACAATAATATAAACATATACAATGACTGTAATATACTTTTTATCTATTATATTATACACATATTGCTGTAAGGCGGGCTGTTATTATATTTTATATTATATAATTAGACTGAAATCATTTAAGTGTTAAAAATACTGCCTAAACCTTTTACTTATTAGGCTGGCTTTGGTTTTTGAAGTAGTTACTTCACCACTGAGAAACAGTGTAAAAACAAAAACAGATAATAAGCAGATAATATCACACATTTTATAGACAAAATGTATCAGCTAAGGGCGGCGCCGTGGCCGAGTGGTTGGACCGCTCGCCTCCCACCGAGGCGGACCGGGTTCAATCCCAGGGACCTGCATGTGGGATTTGTAGTGGACGAAGCGGCGTCTGGGCGGGTTTTCTCCGGGTTCTCCGGTTTCCCCCGCCATTCATTCCACCAACTGCTCCATCATCACCTTTCCTTTCATCCATGAGTGTCTGCTCCTCGACGGGCCTCTGACCCCAGGCACCCGCTTGTAAGTCCTGGGCGGTGTAAGTCCTACATAAGAGGAGGGTAAACAGATAATGAATGAATGAATGTATCAGCTAAGCCTTGAAGGAGCTACCGCAATTTGACACGCCTGATTTCTTTCTAAATCGGTATATAAGATATATGTTTGGTCGATAAAAACGTGGTAAAAGTCATTCTGCTAGCTTTTCGCTTGTCGCGAGATATGAGACTCGAAATTTGAATTCACGTATGCCGCTCGAACATGCACCTCGACTCTGGCCATGTCCGATGTTCATACTATCATTGTACTGGCACGTAGATTTTTTGTGACCTTTACACATGGGTTCATACGCCTTAATTAGCACTGATCTTGTCTCTCTCTCACGCACACACACAATGTGTAATAGGGAGCATTTTTTCAAGGAAATTACCAAATGTTTCCGCCCCCGTTTTTTAATAGTATCTTTTGCATATCTTTCAAGTTTGGGAAACCAAGCTGGTGGTATACAATAGAATCCAATTCAATTATAAAACCCCTATTATCTAGATTTTGCATTGCTTCTGTGGCTAATACCTTATTTCTGAATAGTTCTTCCAGTCTTCGGATTATAATTTTATACCTCTAAAAATATATACGCCTAGGGGTTGCACGAACCTTGTTCTTTTTGGAGGAATAATTTGAGTCACAGTTGTGTTGTGTAACTCCTTGTTGTTTCCTCGTCATTAAAGATGGCATTATTCACTCCAAAAATTCAAAAGGAGCAATGTGTCGTTTGTAACATCAGATCATCCGTGCCTATTCTGTAGGGTTTACGTGTTAGCGCAATACTGGAATCGTGCAAGCTTCGAATCATCATATCTCGAGACATATCTTGCTTTTATCTGCAAAACCTACCTATATAGCGATTTAGAAAAAAATAAGGACACTCCCAGTTGGTTTTACATCCCTTTTAGTTAACTGAAGACCGAACGAAACAGACAACAATCGAATCTTGAATATAACGGTGCATGTGTACCTATATTATATTTATACCTTTAATTGGCACGTTAACAAATGCTGTAGATGTATGTTGTGAGGCATTATCAAAACATCTTGTAACGTTTATTCTAATACTACAGAAATAGATAGGTACGTTTCTGGATGACAGTGTCTGTAAGTTTTACTGCATTTCCTAGGAATGTTGTAAACACATTCATTACCAATATATATTAAATATATCAGTTTCGTTCCAACACAAGGTCCTTGGGTAGTCTCTGATCAGTTCATGCGTTGGTTTGGTACCGATTACCGGTCAGAATCGGCACATGCCCTTTGCTATGTACTACTTTTGACGGATTTTGACTTGTTCAGAAGTTTGGAGAAATGCACAGCCAATCAGATGTCTTCAGCTCAAATTTTCAGGGATTGTTTTTAGAACAAGGCTATAAAGACATAAATTTGGCCAGCATAATATCAACAACTACTGGACCTATATTCACATTAATAAACACAAAAATTACTTTTCTCCAGAACTCAGACTATATTTCTAAATTCTGGGTTGGGTGTGGTAAATTCCTCATATCCACCGATTTCGTCCCTCTTTCGTTGAATACTGATATAACAGGATTATGGTTTCTCTTCATGTAAAAGTTTGAATTTAGTGATATTAAATAATTATGTGACTCAAAAGAAGGCACCAAATACACCTACTGTACCTATCTGAATATTCCCCTGCTATTTGTGCAATTGTTTGATACCTAAATGATACCTACAGGCTATAGTGCATTTCAAGATGAGGTTATGAAGGGAAGAAATACCACATGCGCCAATATTTTACTCATTAATTTTATGGTTTATGTTTCCATCTCATCGTTGGACGTCCTCGAGTTCTTTTTCTTGTTAGTGAAGTTAGTTCATCTCGTTAGTTTCTGATGTGTTCATTTTTCTTTTCATCTATTCTTTTGTAGCCCGCCACAGTTCTTAGAAATTTCATTTCTTGTTAGCGCCCAATGTTCGCATCCATACAGATGTTTTGTTTTATTTTTTTGTTTTTTTTTATTCGAGTGAAGGAGGAAATGCTGTCAGGCACTACCCCAGCCCCGATGGGATTTCGGGACTGAGGGTGTGGGACTCGCCAATAGTCGGCCATATCCACTAAAAACTTCTCCACCGGAAGGAAAAAAAAAAGAATGATCAAGATAGGAGTCAAAAGTGAAGGCAGCGCGGGCCCGCACAGCACCCGCGTTAGTATGTGGAAACTGTCGTGCTGCCGCCCAATGGGCAGGAGCGGATGAAGGATAGTTACTGGACTACAGTCATGAAACTCGACTGCAGCCTAGCGGCTAGGAGGTAAAAGTAGATAGGAATTGAAGGTGACATGTGGTGGTAGGATGCTTGATAATACTGTTGCTGATGGTTGTGCTCCTTGCATTTCTGCAAAGCGCTAGACGTTCTGAGGAGTTTTCTTGGTCGTCAGTTTCGATGAAGATGATTTTCGGAGAGAATTGTCGATGGTGTTGAGGAGTGCTGTGATGGCGTCAAGCTGCGTAGAAAGTGTAACTTGCCGCACAGATGACGTGGTTTGAAGGTATCTCATAAGTTTTTTCAGGGCTGTCAACTTCGCCGCCAGGTTCAGGAACTCCGCGTGGAGGTCCTGAAAGACGTCGTGTAGGTCTTAGATTTTTTCGATGGCTGGGATGAACGGCGCTGGTGTTCATGCTGTCCTCGGCGGTGGTTGTTGAGTCTGCTGTAGCTGCGTCGTTTGTGCTGGCGGCTTCAGCGAGGATGCAGGGGGCTGAGCTCCTGGCCGGCGAAATGTGTCGACTCTCGCAGGTGGCGCAGTATCGGCGGCGGCTCAGGTCGTGTTCCTTACACGATGCAGTGGTGCTAGAAGCGCCAAGTAATGGCACTTCGGTTCGGCGGAGCAGGCTATCTCGCTGTGCCCGTAAGCAGATTAGCGGCGGCAGGGAGCTACCCTGTCCTGTATGCTGACCTCAACACGCAACTGCCTCCCTAATAAGGGAAGGCTAGGCTCTAGCCAGCCTCCAGGTCGGCGAGGCTGGCTGCTCCACTCGAATCAGCGGCGTTGGTCCCTGGGCAGAGACGATCCTGGTGGCCCTCAATGCAGAGGGCCACTACTGCTGTGCTGCAGTCAGCACGAACCGTGCCCGCTATCACGACGCTGAAGCGGCTGTGTTTAGGGGGCGCAGATGCACAGCCATTGGCAATGCGGAATCAACCGGCTGGTGTTGCGGCGACTGCACTGATCGAGGCAAAAGAGGCTCCGGGTCGCGTCAGCGGTTCTCTCGCAGATGCCAGAGGCGCAGAGGAGATGCTGAGACAAGCTCGGGGAGACGTCGTTAGTTCTTCTTGCCCTAGCAGCGATCGAAGCGATGTGATATAGATGGTACTTACTGGTACTACATTTTATGAAATTTAGTATACTGTCTTTTCTGGTTTTGTTTAGTAGTGTTCGTTTGATTGTGCCCCATATATAATTAATTTTACCCCAATTTCCATAAATACCGGGGATTCTTGGTCCTTTATTACGAATATCTTGAGGTTCACAATACTAAGGTTTTAGGAATAAAGAGGAGGGTTTAGGATAAAGTCTTCTAGATCATTTATATCAACAATTCCATAAGCATTACAGGAGATGAAGTGAATGAAATCGTAATTCTAGATTTGAAAAAAAAACACGCAAATAACGCTGATTATGACAGCTAGTGATAAATGTTTCATAGTGTTTTTATGATTATTTGATTGGTGTAATTTTAATCAAGAAATAACAAAAAAGACAAAAACAAAGCAAGGCAAAAACAAAAATCTAACTCCACTTTCGTACAAGAAAAGTGTTGTAGATTTTATGTTACTACAATCAATTTTCCACCTTTTGGGGATGCAAATACGCGTGGCTGAAGTTAATTTTGGTTTTTCTAAATTTAATTTTAAGATTTTTATATTGCATTACGTTAACTGTACATTAGTTTCATTTAATAACACTGCATATTGGAGATTCTCAATAAATTTTTATTTTATATGTAACATGTACTTTTATTTTTAACAACTTCGTCTCGCTGATATGTTTTAATAATGCAGGCGTGGCGAAAAGGTGTCTCGTGATTATATTTGGATTGTCTTCGTCGCATCTCCTGTAGCCGACTTTCTGATTTCGCATGCTGCTAGCTAGTATTTTACATGTTGTTTGTAACCCTAATTCGGGGTATGAGGACTTTTTATCAGGTTTCTTTATAATACATTACTTTTGATACTCATTCATTTCATTAAGAAAAATCCGATGTGACGTATTCCTGACTTTATCTACCCTCTATCGTTTATTATACAAGCTATTACGTTTTAATTCAAATACACCTTTGCATAAATACCTGCATTACACATCTCGTTATACATATAAAGGAAACATACAAATGTTTAAAAAGTGGGCAGTAAATGCTAGCATTAAAATTCCGTGCTGTGTGCATGCAATCATGAGAAATAATTAATAGTGAAAGGACTTTGGAATGACCACGAAATGGACAATTCAATATTAATAACGGATATCTCAGAAATGGCTTATGCTACAAAACAACTTACTTGAAATAAATTGCGCATTATGAAGAGACCTGCATTTCTTGTGTAGTACGTTTTCGTCTATCGCTTAGCGCTTACCAGCTATACAAGACTATACAGAAAATTTAAGATATACATTTTATTTGTCATATGAATATGTTTAATATATGGTATTTTAATGAAAATTGTTACAGCTATTTTTTAGAAATTTTAGAATTTTCGAAAAATGTTTTTGAGTTATGCTGTTGCTGTTTACAGTCTCACACACAGATACACCACACACACATGTACCTTTTCTGAAAATGCCCTTTTTTAAGGGGGCGTAAATCTTGTATTTTTAGTGAAATCTCGATTGAATTTTTGATGGAATGCAAAACCTTCTCTAACTAATATGTAAGTGTAGAGAAAGTAAAAATATGCAATGGAACTAGTAATTGGCAGGAATCAATCCACGCACGTGTTACTTCTCCTTTCAAGTATTTAAACATTTTGATGAACTATTACACACCTATAAATTAATGTGGTTTTTAGGGAAACTAAAACATTCGTATTCGGTTTCGTTCGAGCTAACATTATTTAAAACACTTTCATAGAATAACTTTATTCTTATTACTTCTCCCACCGAGCACATGGCTTCGCGATAACGTGAAGCTCATGTTCGGAATGTTCCTGTTGACCACCCTCTCTGACCTCGGATTTTTCGTGGTTTTCTCTGGTGGGTAAGAAAGCCTCGTTAGACTGAAATGGCTTCTCCTCTACTGTGATTTCCATTCTCTCGTTTCCATTTCATTCCGTTTCCTTCTCATCTTTCAGAGATTTGTCGGTGCCAGATAGATGACGCAGATGCTTACTCTGAGGAAATATACACTACGTGATCAAAGGTATCCGGACAGCTGGCTGAAAATGACGTACAAGTTCGTGGCGCCCTCCATCAGTAATGCCGGAAGTCAATGTGGTGTTGGCCCACCCTTAGCCTTGATGACAGCGTTCACCCTCGCAGGCATAATTTCAATCAGGTGCTGGAAGGTTTCTTGGGGAATGGCAGGCCATTCTTCACGGAATGCGGAACTGAGGAGAGGTATCGATGTAGGTCGGCGAGGCCTGGCACGATGTCGGCGTTCCAAAACATCCCAAACGTGTTCTATAGGATTCAAGTCAGGACTCTGTGCAGGCCAGTCCATTACAGGGATGTTATTGTAGTGTAACCGCTCCGTCACAGCCCGTGCAGTATGAACAGGTGCTCGATCGTGTTGAAAGATGCAATCGCCATTCCCGAATTGTTCTTCAACAGTGGGAAGCAAGAAGGTGCTTAAAATATCAATCTAGGTCTACGCTGTGATCGTGCCACGCAAAAAAAGGGGTGCAACCCCTCTGCAGGAAAAACACGACCACACCATAACACCACCACCTCCGAATTTCACTGTTGGCACTACACACGCTGGCAGATGACGTTCACCGGGCATTCGCCATACCCACACCCTGCCATCGGATCGCCACATTGTGTACCGTGATTCGTCACTCCACACAGCGTTTTGCCACTGTCCAATCGTGTAATGTTAACACTCCTTACACCAAGCGAGGCGTCGTTTGGCATTTTCCTGCGTGATGTGTGGCTTATGAGCAGCCGCTCGACCATGGAATCCAAGGTTTCTCACCTCACGCCTAGCTGTTATAGTACTTGGAGTGGATCCTGATGCAGTTTGGAATTCCTGTGTGATGGTCTGGATAGATGTCTGCCTATTACTCTTTACGACCCTCTTCAAATGTCGGCGGTCTCTGTCAGTCAACAGATGAGGTCGGCCTGTACGCTTTTGTGCTGTACATGTCCCTTCACGTTTCCACTTCACTATCACATCAGAAACAGTGGACCTAGGAATGTTTAGGAGTGTGGAAATCTCGCGTACAGACTTCTGACACAAGTGACACCCAATCATCTGACCACGTTCGAAGTCCGTGAGTTCCACGGAGCGTCCCATTCTGCTGTTTCACCTTGTCTAATGACTACTGGGGTCGCGGATAATGAGTAACAGGCAGTAGGTGGCAGTACAATGCACCTAAGATGAAAAACGTATGTTTCTGGGGGTGTCCGGATACTTTTGATCACATAGTGTATCTCCCTTGGACACTAGAGGGCTGTACCACTCGCCTAAAGCCTTAATTACGAACATATTGTTCTCTCTCTCTCTCTCCCTCCGCCTCTCTCTCACTGCCTCTGTATCTCCCTTTTTCTTTCCCTTTTTCCGTAGCTTTCTTCCTCTGTGCAATATGCGTGTTATGTGGTGTTTTGAAAACCACCATAAAATATTCCTGGGAGTTAATAGAAAGTTAGTTATTACAGAATTTAATAATACATTTAATAATAAAGAGAACTGTGTCTGCTCCTGCTTATTATGCTATTTGGACATATTGTTTTCCGTGATAACCGGTTTAATTAAACGAACAACAGATACACAATATTAGTATAACTTCGTAAATATTCATTCAATCCAAATTTTTTAAATACATTTTCAGATACGCCTTTTATATGCCACATACACCTGCAGTCTTTGAGCAACAATTTTCGAAAAATTCAGTAATAAGGGATACATTTATTTTTTTGACTGCGTGACCCATTGAACCCCTCATTTGGGGCAACTAAGCTGCCATTTAGCCTATTGTCCAAGTGAAATCTAAGGTATATTATACACCGAGTTTCATAAAAGCCGATGGACCATGACTGAATAATATGGTAAATACACACACGCGCACATGTTACAAAAGTGTTAAAAATGAATGGTTTCATAATATATCGATAGTCTTTCTGCTTATCAGCAGAGCATCACTTACACAGATACTGTACAATACGAGGGCATTCTTGCATCTGGTTTAAGGCGGTGCCACCTTTATGAAATTAATTTCTTTTTAACTTAAAACGTTTCATGTTTCAATAATTGTGCTCCTCCCAGTTCATTCCGAACAGAACGGTCCTACACGCTTAGGCATGCTGTATGGGTACACTCGAATGGAGGAAAAGGTATGTTGCCTTATCCTTTAACTCAAAAATGTCATCATTGTCCGAGTATAAGCAATATGTAACGTGCACAACTCCACCGAACATTGAGGCAGTATTTTTAACACTTAAATGATTTCAGTCAAATTATATAATATGTAAATTTAATAACAGCCGGCCTTGAAGCAATATGTGTATATAATAATTTGTAAAATGTATATTACAGTCATTGCATATGCTTATATTATTGTATCCATGTTAATAATGTTATGTGAATATTTTACGTAATTTAATAATGTAGGAGCTATGAGAATACTAAGTTTAAAGTTACTAACAATGAGGTAACAATGAGGTAACCTTGAGGCAATAATGAGTAAGGAAGTTTAAATGCTACTAGTGATCATTGGAGTAACAATAATGTAATTTTAGTGACAGTTTATAAAATAGCCAATCAACAACCAGAAAAAGCTTTAGTTAAATGAAGGTATTCTATTGGAGTAGGATTAGCCAATCAGAGATTTTAAACACAGAAATTTACAAGTTTAGACGGTTGAAATCAATTCAGTTGCCTGCAGACAGCGTTAGTAACCAGACGCAAAAACTGTCCTCAAGAAATATAATGTGTAATGTGTGAGACGAAAAATAAGTTTACGTGTAAAAAAGGTGTAATTAATTAATAAAAATATCTCACAGCTCTCTCTATATCAATGAAGTGTTATTTAAATCGTGTCAAGCATTAATAAAAGGAGTGAAGTAAAATTTTAATTTGTGTAAGCCTACATTGCATCACAACCCAGCCAAGATAACTACGTCTCTAAAATAAATACTGACGCAGCCGAGGCAAACATAAATATTAAACATTTAAATAAACAGTTTAACTACAAAGTTAATTTTTTTTTAATTTGGGGCAAAGGCCACCTGAAAGTACACTTGGGGCGAAGGCTACCGGAAACCGGGTACCATATGTGCGGTTGCAATGAATTTTAAATTCGGCTCCCAACAGTTGAACTGTAATACAACTCCTACTTAAAAATCGGCTTTTTCATACGCAGCAGCAACTACCTACTTCAAATTGACGCCCAAAGGTGGTGTAAACAACGTAACAAACCATCTACTTCAACATGTAAAGTGATTAAAGAAATCAGGCCAGAGAGTCACAAAAAATCGCGGATCGTCTTTGCGCTACTCCTGTTTTAATGCAGCGGATAATGAACATATTCGGCGCTACTGGCAGAAGGAGAGAGAATTTACATCTTTAAACAGATCAGTTACGGAAGTGCTCCTAATCAACCTGGAATATATGAGCAAAGATAAGAAAATTTTGCAGAATCCTGTGATACTTTTTACATTGCTGTCGTCAGCGTTTTTCATAATCTTTGAGGCACAATTAGTTAGCATTTCCGTTTATTTAAAATATTTTTGTATTTACGTTACAGAACCTGCGAGTCAAAGCGGTTGATAACTATGCAGAGTATTCCAGAAATTGGTAGTAACACAAAGTTGTGTATCCTTAAATAGAACTTCCAGTTACTCCATTCCATACATTTGTAGAACTCCTCATCCTGATTCATATGCCATAAGAATTAATGTTATAGTTTTGTATTCAGTTCATTTATGCAGCAAAGCCACCTTAAAGGTAATGTACATATTCAACTGTTTCGTGGAAAGCATATACGAAAAGGTGAACTAAAATGAAAATCTTCGAATTGCTTTCCCTCTGTTACAAATGTATATATGTATTTCCAAATTATTCTGTGTTGTGTCCACTCTTTTGAAGTTTTCCTGAATTGTTCTATAAATTTCATATACGCATATTCATTGCTTGAACTGTGTTACAGCTTTTATGATCAACAAACTACTTGTTAAACGTCATGGCCTACTTAATACAACCTTACTGTGTAGTGTACGTTGCTGCTCTCTTCTGATTCCTTCGTGCGAGGCACCAATCGCAGGGATTAAATGTTAAAATCAATAAACACTAAATTGAAGAAACACCAATTAGGGAAGTTATGCGGGTTCAAACCCGGCGGAGGGCGATGAATTTTTTTCGGGCGTAAAAATCCTTAGAATGGCTTCCTTCGGAAGGGAAGTAAAGCCGGTAGTCCCGGGTTGTAGATTTACGGCACTTTAAAGAACCTCAAACCTGATAAAGAGGCCTCTGAGCAAAATTACCGGTCTTTCACGCCCAATATAGAATGGGACGCTAAGGACCACAGCAGTTAAAGAGCGTCCATAAATAAAACCCAATTAAAAAGGGAAGTTATGTGTTGCAATCAATTAGATGCACCTTTATGCCAAAATGGAAAATTCAATTAAATCGAGTTTTATTTATGGACGCGTACTGTACGTTCATACTACAGAGGTTATGTTAAATTATATTTCATCTCTACTATGAATTACGTTTTGTACATTTTATATAAATACATAATGGTTTGTGCCATTAAATTAACAACGTCAAGATGGCTAATAGATACTTAGCTGTGCAAAAAGGCACAAAGGAAAGTTTCGAACAATAACAGAATTCGATTAGCATAAAGCCTGATCAGCATTTAAAATATGGCCAGTTTTTAGGTTCAAAGTAGCTGAGTGTTGTTCTCTCTGTCGTCCTCCTTGGTGTAGTGGTTAGTATGCTAACCTCTAGTTCCCGAGATCGTGGGTCAAACCCGGCGGAGGGCGATGAATTTTTTCGGGCGTAAAAATCCTTAACATGGCTTCCTTCGGAAGGGAAGTAAAGACGTAGATTTATCGCACGTAAAAGAACCTCAAGCCTGATAAAGAGGCCTTTGAGCAAAATTACCGTTCTTTCACGCCCAATATAGGAAAGATCACAGCAGTTAAAGAGCATCCATAAATAAAACTCAATTTAATTTAAGTGTTGTTCTCAAAGAACATGTTTGAAGTTCACATAGAACTTTAACCCCATTTTTTAACCACTTTAGTCTTGGGATGTATAACTGAAAATAAGTTATACGTACTATGATTTTTGAAATCATCAGGAAAAGCTGATGTTAATATGTGAGTATTGTTTACGGAGAATTTGAGAAGGATTTACCATTAAGCAAACAGTACATTACTTCTACACAAACAGTGCATTAATAACTAATTAATATTAGTAGTAAGCCTGCCTCTATGTGTGGTGGTAGCGTGTGTGTCTCACATTCAAGAGGTCCCGAGTTCGAATCTCGATTAGGGTGAGTTACCGGCATAAGGTTTTTTCGATGTTTCTCTTATTCTGAGAAGATGAATGTCGGATAACTTTAAACGCTATGGATCCCGTGCTCATTTTAACATCATTTCACCCATTTTATTCATTTATCGTCCTATATAACGTACCAGATTAAAGGACGTTAAAACATAAGAAAAAATATTAGTTATTGGTTTAATCTATTTGGTTCAGCAGTTAAGATCTCAACTACATCAGGTTTGGACCATCGATCGTCTGCTGACATCGCTGTTACGGAACTCCAGATCACTCTCTCTTTGAAGATTCGTTAGTAAGAAGTATTGCTATACCATCCTGCCTGCACGTCTACGACACTCTACTGTTCTTTAAGTTTTCTGCTGCTTTACAATTGTGTAACTTTTATTAATTAGTTTAGACGACGGAAGAATAAATACGTTACACGAAGTGTAACACGTTTGTGTTCTTTTCTTTGGATGGGAGTGAAAGGAGCGATGTTTTTGCATCTAGGCACTAGTGTACTGTTTGTAGACAAGTTAGGATTATTCTTAGTTTTTATCAATTATGGATAATAGTTGAGATGATTTCACTAATAAATAGCGGTTACAAACGGAATTTATTTATACCCAGTTATAAACTTATATGCTTTGTTTTTGCAACTTAATAGTATATTAATGTTATTGGAACTACCTCAAATATTTATAACATAAGGTATTACACTATAAAAACGTACTAATCACATTAATTTAGATAATTCATATGAACTTGATGCCTTAAGTTTCTCAGCAAGTAGATGACTCTGGAGAATGTACTACTGGCATAATCAATATGCTCAGTTCGAGTCAATTAATCATCTATCACAATACAAACAAAATCGCTGTCATCTGTTTTTTTTTACGCAGAGTAAAATTGTAGCAAGGAATCTTTGTAGTTATTATAATAAGGAGAGCATTTTAGAAATAAACGCAATGAAAGTACTTGGTTATATGGCGGCCAACTCCCAATTAGTACATTTCTGTTAATGACTGCGAGTAATAAATGGACATTGCATGCACTCAGGATTTTAATTGCGCGGAATTCCAACAGAAAATATTTCATTCTGTTCAATTCAAGGATAGTTTCGCTTCATTTGTAACTAACAAGTTGCACCATTAAACAAGGTCAATTCAAAGGCAAGGATACTATGTGTAATCGGTTTGTATTATTAGTTACAGTAGTTACCTTCAGCCAATTAAGTACCAGGGTACAAAACCTTGAGTCAGTATTCAGCCTCCTAATAAGGGCATAAAGTTGGTCCATAAGATTGTATTTTATTTAACTGTAACACATGTTCAGGTTAAAGGTTATCTGTAAAAATATTATATGTGAGGGTTTTCGTACAGGCGCTCGTTGCATTTGCTAAAACTATTCCATATATTCCATATGCATATCTAAAATATACCAATCATGTGCAGTAATGTGTTAATGTTTACTAATGGGAGTCAAGACTCACTGAACATTTGTCGAATGGCGCTTAACTCTATTCGACTTTTACGTTGTCGCTGGTATACTTATACTGACGTGCATAAAACGTGACCCATAATGGAGGGTAGTTGTTTGTATTGGTAATGACAAATTTAGCCACACCTTCTACCAGCATGACCACCTCTGTTTCTGGAATATAATTCTAGCCAGTTTACCTCCCCCAAAACATGGCCGAACTGACGAAGGCTAACATTATAAGCTGGTTGTCTATTTCCTCACTAGGAGATTACCGTTAAGACAATGCTTCATTGTATTTTGGCGCAAAAATAAAATATAATAAAATCCTAGAAACAATGTCACCGATGAAAGATTTCATGTGAATGTCGAGTTGTGGTCCAGTTTAACGGCGCATGCAAATAATTCTTCATCACTTCCTCTAGAAGGCCGAATTATGTTGTCCTTTTGGTGTAGCAATCGTGGTGAAACTATTTTATAGAGATGGTATCTCATCAGCCCTTCATTTCAATTACACATCGTTCAATGGTTCGATTTTATGTCCAAGAATTGTTTTCTAGGCCAGTCACATAGAGAACTGATACCGGTTGGGTAGGGTCAATGGAAAAATGGAGGAAAAATTCTAGGGGATCTACGGAAATGGGCCCTTTTTATGCATGTCAGTGTACGCGCTTGAGATAATCTATATGTGTTCATAGAAACACTTACCAATGTATTTTCTTATTGTAAGTTTTCAGGTTCCTTCACACTTGAGATTAGATGGGTTCTCATTCCCGGCAATTTGTATTAGTTGCCAAGTTGGTTGTGATTGATTTTAGCAGCAAAAGTTCTAATAAAATGAGAAAATATGAGAAACGGTTGATAATAATAGCTATTTTTTTGTGATCTTCAACGTCCAGGAATAAATCGAAACTCACTAATGAATAGAGTCCGAATACTATTAACGTTTACTCCGTGCTATTATTGCATTTACTTACATATCTACATTCAGACGCTCTTCAAAGCTCTTCGTTTGTTTCAACTTGTATACCACCTACACTTACGAACGACTGAAACTCAAACGCATCAGTATAGACAGTTGAGCATCAAGCCGGCAGTTTTACTGATACAGACGATCAGCCTTGGATAGAAACACAGCCATTCTTAGATATAACTGTCAGTTTGAAATGCGTCACATATGCATGAAATATTGCAATACATCTTTATAATTCATGCATATTTTTATTATTTTAGACCATTTCATATCACACCTTTACAGACACTGATTGCCTACCCTATGACCCTTTGGAACCTTAAGTGAAATAAAGAAATAAACTACATATGCATTTAATCCCACAATAAAGCTGTAATCATACATTTGCTTGAATTTTGGATTCTGAATAAATTACATAGTTTAAAGTGTATAATATACCTGAAGCTACATTTTTTAAAAAAATATTTGTATGTATATATTGTTACATGCTGGGTAGAGGCCTAAAAGTTCACATGAAAATTAAATTAATTTCTAGTACCCAGCACGTATATTGAGGGGACGTATACTGACTTTGCTGCGGAGGACTGAAATGTGGTGTGGAGGTTAAGAGGAAGGCGTGGGGTTTTCATTGTACAAAACCCATAACACAAATCTACTTACATATCCCTAGATTTATTTCCCAACCGTTTGGGGTTTCTAAATTGTTAAATATGAAAGGTGAGAGGAGATGTCAACCGATCCAAAAGCCGGCTTGCACACGCAATCCGCTTCTCACGGAATCCTAACTAGACAGGCGCTATATCCCCCCACTCGTGGCTAGCAAAGCTACTAGTCAGGAGTGACGTAATCTACAATGTATCTGCTAATGACAATGTAGAACAATAATATGTCTGGCAATGACAATGACAATGTAACCCCACAAATTATTAATACGCCACATCATGTTACGTTTCCACTCCGAATGAATCGTTACTATGAAACTATATACTCGTATAACATATATATTTTAGCGAATAGATTATATGGCATATTACTTCTCAAAGCGGTTATAGTGGGGTAGAATACCTCCCTTATTATTGAAATTTAAAAATATTATGAATCATAATGTTTTAGAAAGTTTTGTTAAGGTAATATGCTAACTTAAAACGTTTAAAAATAGGAAATTGTTGTTTCGTGGAAAACATAGAGTATCATGTTTATTTTCATTGTACAAGCGCATTTACTTTTAAATATTCAATTTAATTATAGTTAACATTGTTTTTCTCTAGAAGATGGTAAAAGGGCTCTGGCAGAATTTTACTCACCTTTGCAATTATCAGGTTAGAAGCCCTGCATGCGATGTCTTTTCCTGGTATTTTCTTGCTTTAAAACTGTAACAACAACAACGTACGTAGAGTCTAACAAAGGACATGTATAAAACGTTAACGTTATTTTTACGTAATTTATAAATTTAATGTTTGGGTAACATTCCCTCCTCCCTCAAATGTCATAAAAAGCAAAACGGAAGCTTTCTCTCTCAAAACCTTAACTGATTTCAAAGAAATTCTGCAATCATATTTGTATATTAACTCGTTTTGTGTAATATAACTGACACAAAATTGCGAAACACTGAAATTTGTAGAAAATAGTTACATTAATTTCTGCATAGCACTTTAATACTTTTGAAAAATTGTTTTTTTAAGTTACTTCCAACTTCACATAATCCCTTATATACTGCAGTATTCATAGAAAAAGTGATTCTTCTACTTGACTACAAATAATCCCAAATTAAACAATATAGGCTTGGTTACATTTTCGTTAGTAGTTTGTTTTGGTTACATACACTATATGGAAAACAAAACACACATGCTCGCACATCGTAAGTCAATTTCCGTTTTTAATTTTTTTCAAGTACTCGCAAAGCCCCAATTAATTTTTGTGCTATAATTGGGAGGTCTGATTTGAGAAACAAATGATGGTGTTATAACTCGTTAAACAGTATATACTGACATTGGTTTTATTCGTTATCATTAAACACACTTATGTGTTTAATGATTCATACGTCACATTCATACCTTCATATTCTGTATAGGGTAGGGAGTGATTCTACCGACAGAAAACCTCCCCCAGTTCAGGCGAAATTGAAAATCTCAGTTTGTGTAATTTTTTGTTATCAATGAACCAGTGCGAAAAAATTATAATCGTGTAAAAGCGGGGGGGGATGTAAATGTTACAAAACAAGTTACTTTGCATAAATTGCATAGGTACTTCATTGAGCTCTGCAAGTTTTTGTCTAACTCTTAAGGTTTACCAATACAAAATTCATTCAGAATAAAGAAGACCATAGAATATTCAAATAAAATTCAATATATACAAAATTAGTCAAGTGAATGTCTTAAACATATAACATTTTAACCAAAATGGTAGAATTAGTCTAGAGGAGACAAAAAATAACAGGTATTTCTCAAGTAAAGGGTCGTTTGGAATGAAGTATTTTTATTTATAATCTTCGCCTGTCAAGATTTAATACTGTCTGACTCAAACATGAAATTTGGCATTTATCTCATTTTTTCTTTTTGAGATATAACTGTTCAGACAGACACGAGTTCTTTTTTTGGGTGCAGTTGACCTCAAAATATGTACTTCTGGTAAACTACCATTATAGAAGTTTCTGTTGCACTCAGTACTTCGTCTACTTACTCTATATAAGTGTTAAAGAAAGTAAAACACGAGAAAATTACGCAAAGTAAGCATTTGCTATTAAAATAAAGTAGGAATTTTAAATACAGTATTTAACAACTGAAGTGTAAAAACTAATTTCAGAGCAAATGGATTACGGATGAATCCAACCTTCACAAACGCGTAAGCTCAAATCAGATAATTAGATCTAATGCTTTATTGAATGTGTTAAAAATAATAAAAGTGCCACACTTACGCTGAGGAGATTTGATCTAAAAAACACACGGCATCATTACACTTTCAAAAACATTTACTGAATTTTAATTTTTATTGCAAAATCACCTGGGAACATGAATTAAGGTGTCGAGTCCATCCGGAATTTATGAACAATGGTCTTTAAAAGAAGTACATAAATGATTTAATTATTAGTTTCTGCGACATTTGGCTCATTAGCAATGACAAACTGCTACTGAAAGCAGTAATTTCTGTATGTGTAATGTTAATTAAAATATTATTGATACTTAAATTTACTGATGTGTTTATATGTCCATGACAGATAATAATTATGCAAATTAGAGATATACCATTTACTATCCACTGGTGGGTATTTATCTTCGTTTACTAATTACTCCTAAGGCATATTTTCCTGTTTCCCAGCACTCTGTTTCATTGAAAACGTTCAAGTTCAACCACAACATGGCAGTTTTTGAAGCTGAATTGTACGTAAAGTTGCATTTTAATGTTTGATTCTAAAATAATTATGGTTACTCAGTTCTGTTTGGTGTGTACTTAGCAAAATTAATAATCGTTATTCACCGTGGCTGTAACCCCAGGAAACTAGTTAACTGACTTTACCTTCTCTAAAATCTATTTATAGTAGATAGAGGTATTCTATTCCACCCACGAATTAGATGTCCAGATTTCACGAAAACATATATTTTGAGATCTACAGAAATGAAAAAAGGAGTTTTTAGAAAACAAGAAAGTCCACGAATGCACATTGTATGCGTGTGTCTGACAACAGTATGAATCAGCAATTAACAGCATAAATAAAAAACGAAAGAAAAACCTTAGTTCAAAATTTTCCAGGATGCCACACAAGGATTTTCGATAAAATGCCCTCACCCCAATTAAACTTTACATGGAAAGATAATCGCTATTTTGGATTTTATAAAAATAGCTCTATCGAGTTTTATTAAAGTACCATTTGTAGAAGATATTTACATAAAAATAAAATGTATATCTTGAATTTTCGACGAATATGTGATGACTATTAGTATAAATTTTAAAAATGGTTAACCATAATAGGTAGATAAAAATTTACTGTCCGAAAGTTGTATATCTAGTTCAAACACATAATTTATGCCAAATTATTTTTTTTGGGGGGGAGTGAGTGTTAACCGTTTCTTAGATATTCGTTGTTACTGGTTTGATTTTCCAATAATTATACATTTTTTTATGTGTGTCGTATTTCATTTGTTTATCGCGATTTCATGGAAAGAAAATGGAATTTCAATGCCAGCATATAGCGAAGATGATGCAATAGCCTGAATTAAGAAATACTTAAAGAGAGGCTTCGGTTGAAAATATATATTTTTGATGTAAGAAAGTAAAGGGTTCTGAAGTTCTTTGGAATACACCAGTGACGAGAATCTTTAGTTGCTCAGTCCATTTCCTGTGTTATTCGCTTCAGCTTCGCTTTGCTGTGGCAACTGGTGTATTGGTATTGTTTTAATGATTGGACTATCGGGATCGTGGGTTTATGTTCTGTGTGTTTTGTCACACTTAGTAAGTGTATGATGAGCAGACGGTCTTAGCGGTTTAGTTGCCTTCCTGTAGCATATGGTTTAGTTCTATTTATTTTATTCGGGCATGTTTACTGTTTTCTTAGTTACTAGATCTTAATTATGTTTTAAACGAAATATCTGCGGGTTTTGTCTTATTTTGCATGTATGTTCTGTAGAATAACAACTACCTCTACTCCACGGCATTCTCAACGAGAAGTCTAAGCCTTCTTCGTAAGCATTTTCCTTTATGGCAACAAGTGTTCGAATTTTAATATCCAGGCATTGTAAATTATTTTCAGTTTTTTTAGTTACCTAGGGTTTGAAATTCGAAAATGTCCTATAGACCATGTCCGTCGGAAAGAACAGGGGTTTTCAATGGTTGAATAATTATCAAAATCATTTGAGATTACCTTAAACTCGCACACGCACGCACATACACATACGCGCGCGCGCACACACACATATGCCGTTCTCCGTGGTGTAGTGGTTACCATGCTAGCCTCTAGTTCTCGAGGTCGCGCGTTCAAACCCGCATGGCTTTCTTTGGAAGGGAAGTAAAGTCGGTGGTCCTGTGTCGTAGATTTACGGCACGTAAAAGAACCTTAAGCCTGATAAAAGAGGCCTCTGAACAAAATTACCACTCTTTCACGCCCAATATAGAATGGGATGCTAAGGACCACAGCAGTTAAAGAGCGTCCATAAATAAACCTCAATTTAATTTTCACATGCACACATTCATTCATTCATTATCTGTTTACCCTCCTCTTATGTAGGATTTACACCCCCCAGGACTTACAGGCGGGTGCCTGGGGTCAGAGGCCCGTCGAGGAGCAGACACTTATGGATCAGACAGAACAGCCAGGATGGGTGATCAGCCCGATGCCTGGTATGGGATGAAGGAAGTAGATGAAACGAAATGTGGGTGAAATGGATGAAAGAAAGGTGATGATGGAGCAGTTGGTGGAATGAATGGCGGGGGAAACCGGAGAACCCGGAGAAAACCCGCCCAGACGCCGCTTCGTCCACCACAAATCCCACATGCAGCTCCCTGGGTTTGAACCCTGGCCGCCTCGGTGGGAGGCGAGCGGTCTAACCACTCGGCCACGGCGCCGCCTACATGCACACACATTTTCTTTAATTATAAATTAGTTCACATAGGTTAATGGCACCTCGGCAGAAGGAGCTAAATGCGTTGGTTTTATTGTTATTTGAAGTGGTCCCGTAGCTCAGTCGGTAGAGCACCAACTGCTGTGCGAGGGATCCCGGGTTTGATTCCCGCCTGGGGAGTGGCAATTTTTCTCTTGCCAAGATTATTCTCTATCCTCCCCAGAGTCTGGAAGTATGAATGAGAGTGTGAACGTGTGTGGGATCTAATGAAAAAACCCAAAGGTTTACCAGCAACCCAATGACAAGCGAATACGAGTTAACACCTTACCAGGCAACAATATGTTCCAAAAGAAATTCCGCTGATAAGACCATTGCAGCTAAAGGCAGGTATATATGCCACTTAAAAAAAAGTTGAGCATCTGCATTTGATTGCTATTGTTTATGGAATGGTAGTAGAATGGTGGTCCAGTTATCGGCGAGATGTAATTTTTATGCACCCTAAACATGTCAAACATACATCTAATTGTCTGCAGCTTGGTTGATGATTATAAGCGCTCTTTTATTTTACATTTTCTCTAACATCTCATAGCGCGCGCCTGGAGATGCCAAGTGCAGAGGCAAAGCGTGCATTAAGGCTGTAAGGCTGAGCCTGTCCTAAAATATCAAATCCACTTATTTTTTGCTTTCATTTTAATACGCTCTAAATATCTTATTTTTCTCCAATTGTAATGTCTGATTCAATGCCGAGTTCCGTCCAATTCACAGGAAAGCGCTGGTGGCAGCGGGCAGCTAATCAAGGCACGCGAGGGCAAAATACGGTTTGCGTTGTTCATGCATGCGTCCTAGTGCTCAAAGTTTTGTCGATAGGAGAGAGGAGGCGTGTTCGCTGTTGCTGCCTGCTGCCGTGAAGGCAAGCCTAAAGCTCCGTGTACACGATCAAATTTTTGTCAAATTCAATGCTTTACAAGACTTTTCAAGAGTTGTCGTAACTTTATAACTTTTCTCGTCAAATGGCTTCCAATACATTTAAAGTCTTGAAATTAAATAAAGATGTGCTCTAAACGGTCAAAGAGTTGAGAATGACTTTGTGGCTTTGGCCAATGAAATGTGAGTATTTTCGTTACGTCACGAAATCTGCAACATGGCTGAAAGAGAAGAGTATACAGAAATGGCTACCTGAGCAAGGGATGTTATTCGTGAGTTGATTCGGCTGTATGAAACCTGTCATGTCTGTACGCTGTGGGCTCTATAGAGTACCACAATAAGATGAAGAAGACGAAGGCGTATGAAGAAATTGCTAGGTAGATTTCCGAAGTAAGTATGCAATGTTATATGATGTAGTTAACCTATCAACCCGCTTAATCGTAATGTGATTTCATGAGCTAAAATAAGTGCAATGCTGTGTAATCACACAAAGAAGAATATTCCATTGCAAATTTTTATACCATGATGTTAATAGTAAATTACTTTGCACGAGATAAACTAATAAATCAACGTGTGTCGAAGGGATTCAGTTTGGCAAAAAGACAACGTTTAAATACACACACGAAGTATGAATTATTGTGAATGGACTCTGAAAGTGTTCCAATTACTTCCGTAAGTACCCATGCCACTGTTACGGTTATTCATAATCACTTACTAGCACTAAACAGTTGCATTATACTAGTTTTACTTTAAAGTGTAGGGTGAGCAGGTACACAGAGCGCCAAAGAACATCTTAAGCGGATTTTGTATCTTTTCTGGGGTCTTTTGAGGCGTGTCCTTCACCTTGCCTATCGCAAAGCGTGGTGGCTTAACACGGCAATAACGGGAGGTTAATGTCTTTGCTTCTTCTGGTGTTATTGAAACCCAAACATTTTATTGTCTCAGAACCAGTCATGCCGTATACTAGCGAAATTTCTCGTGGACGTATGTGGGGGCTAGTCACACTGTTACAGCAATTGCAAGAGCAGTGCATAAGTGTTTTTATAGTAAATTACTGGATAAAAATATTCCACGAAAGTGGGGAAGATGGTCTACATTCTCTTCAGAAAGTGGGCATTCCCCGTAAAACTTCCGCAGATGATGATATTCGTTTACTAAATGCAAATTACTCTTTTGTTATAATTGACTGGTCATGCTTAGAAACTAGAGATAAATATGTATATGATTTACCGAATATGACATACATATTATGGCAATAAATTTGGGTTGTACTTTTGTCTATAAACCTGTTGTATTGCTGTGATCAGCAATATGTTAGTAAAGGTGTATTAACCAATTATAGCTCGAATTAGAGAGAAAACATGCTGCTTTATTTATTTACTATTTAGTTATGTTTGCTTCTATGCAGCAAAAAGCATTGATGTCACTGTGAGAATACAGTTCTGTTTATTTTTTGTTATAAAGTGCTGCCTTGCTACGTATTTAATGAATACCATTCAAGCTTTAATTTGCACACGCTGAAAATCTTCTCACACTACACATTCTACATTTCGCTAACCTGGGCGCTCATCAAGTTTTCCCGTTAACTTTTAACCCTTTCAAAGGCATGTCCTGCACTAGCCGATAAAGTATGGATTACCAATTACGATAAGAGGTCTGTATGACAAACTGAATGCACTCACTTTCTTTCTCTTTTAGCCAATACGATCGTGAGCGTAAACATATATTTCGTTTTTACGCCATTTTGTGACCTTTGTTGAGGTTATTGGTGTAACTATTTAGCAGATAGACTGGCGTACTGTTGCACCGTGGTCTAAAGCAACCAATGAAATGGCCATGGCTTCGCAAGGCCACGTACAACGATAAATAATGCAACATAGACGCGAGGTGCAGTGAGATTTTCTTTGGCGCTCTTTGTACAAGGAACTACCAGTTTACCTTGGGCATCATAATTTATTATGCCACTGCAATTTTATGAAAGGCATTATCCTTTGGTATAAATAAATGCAATAACTTCTGGCTTTCGTACTGAAGTACACTTTCTCAATTTTTTACAATATTAAGATATTTCTTATGATCTTTTTTTTTGGGGGGTGAAAAGCAACATTTACTACGTGCAATAGGAAGGAGTATTAAAAAGTTATTTATTTAAAAAGATTCAATTGAAATGTGTGCAGAAGAATTTTGTTTTCAGCTCTGTTCTATAATGTATGTATTTCATATAGACAATGTACTCTTTACCTCTGGTGTGCATATTTATATATTTGCATAATCTCTATGCAGAGGATTTAGTAATTTTCCAAAGTGCAGAAATGCCTAACCTTAAGAAATCCATAAATTGCAAAACACTGACACTGGTGAAACTGAATTACATAGTGTGGAAAAACACCATGTAGGAAACATGGAATACCTAGCAGTCAGAGTAAAATGATGGAAATGTGATGGAAGTATTCTGAAAGAGAATTTTGTAGCCCACTTTTAAATATCAATTCTCACCATTCTTTTTTCTGAAAACACGTCGCAGTTGCTTACTATAAATTGTAATGAATTAATGCAGTTTGCAGATGTTAATGTAAACCAAATCAATTAATAATAATAATAATAATAATAATAATAATAATAATAATAATAATAATAATAATAATTCATGTAGTAGAGTCGAGTAATGGCTATTACACTCATGACGTACAGTATGTTGCAAAAATAAAACAAATATGGTGACTGTGTTTCTTGTATGCCATTTCATTCTTTCGCCACCCAATTTAAATGTTGTAAGCAGTTACTTTTGCCTTTAACCCACTTCGCTTCAGTAAACCTTTAGGTAATAATAATCTTTAAAAATGAGTGGTAGTACTGGGGTACTCTAAATAAACTGTAGGTATGCCTTTTGACATGTTTTTGCTATGTTATTGACTATTTTGCAAATACATCACAATTTAACTATTATTAGTATAGATTTAATGTAGCATACCTTTATTTTCTGACGGCTTACATATCTCTAGCCTGCATTTACATACTGTTGTATATTTTACAGATCAGACCTAGTACTACCCTAGATGACATCAAGTCCAAAATCAATGAATTGCGGACACACTTTTTCTTAAAATTAGGAAAATAAAACAATCGAATGTTCCATAGATGATATCTATGAACCATCATTGTGGTGCTACCAAATGTTTCTAGTTACTCACCAAGCAAAGGAACAGCTCATAACTCCGCAGCAAGACACGTGTGTACGTATAAGTTCCTACTTAGCAGTTAGCTACTGGTGCTGAGAGTGCCTTTAACTGTCTCTCTGCTATTTTGTTATAACTTGTGTCTGCCATACTACACTCCTAGTGGAATTGAAGTGGTCCATAAGCACATTTCTGATCATAATAACATTGTCTGTAGAGCGCAGCAGTTGCCCATCTGATTTGTTGTAGAATTAGGAATTTATGAATGAGTTCAGTTCACTTTCGTTTGGCATGTAGCTGCTCTCTCTTTCTGTTCATAAGAAATTTTATGGAGTGCATGCTGCTAGGGTTATAAGTTAAACTTTTCTAGTGACAATGCAATTGTGGTAAAAAGATGAGGAAACAGGTAAAATACCAAAGGCATTTTCAACGGTACGTTTTGCTCTGTTCAAACGATAATTGAAAATCCGCTTCTCTTGTGATAAATTTCGATTAGGAAATGGCTTCATAATGTGCATCTGTAGAGGGAATACATCATCAGCTACCATTACATATGGAATTGGTGTTCCCCCTCGTACCAAAGATTCATTATTTGGCAGATAAAGAGATCCCGCTTCCAGGGTTCAGCTAAGTCACTCTGTCTGAACACTCCTCCATTAGAATCAGATGACTGAAAAATTCAATGGCCTAGCCAGGATTTGAACCACGAATCTCCCGGTCTCCGTCCGGTTGCGCTAACCACTGAGTTACCGTGGCAACATGCCGACACATTAAATTCTTCAACTGATTCGCATTTTTCCCGGTAAACCACAAGAAGATCTCAAATTGTATTGATATGTCATAGCCCAATGCCGACTTACATTCTTTGTAAGTACGTAAGTCCCGGGCTTTATAGTACAACCACTATAGTACAACCGGGAGATCCATGGTTCAAATCCCGGCTATGGCATTGAATTTTTCAGTCATCTGATTCTACCTTTGCAACCCTGTCCAACACACGGGTTGTGTGAAAGAACAATTAATTCCAATCCTCCATTACTTACTCTACCATTTACTCCAACATCGACATATATGAACTTATAGTTGGAATGTGTTAGTCCAAGAAGTACAATGCTGTGTGTATTCTTGTAATTGTAGAAAGTTCAGCCAGCACTCCTTGGAGGCCGAAATTCTATGTGTTTGACATGTAGTTTTGTTGTTTGTTTCCGCAGCAATTTTCCTCGAACCATCAGTAGAATATGGCATCTGAAATCAATTGCAAAAATTAAAATTAATAATCATTAATCTTTATTTCAGAACGAAGAGCCTCAAGTAATAGTTGTACAGGAAGAAAATTTTGAAACTCAGCTGAGTGCTACAGAGTCAGATGTCATTACACTGCCTGAACAACCAGGTCCAAGTTTTATTTCAAACACAAAGAGGAAAAGGAAGGAAGCTGTTGCAGAAGGGTAGTTTCCTCATCAGAGCAACAGAGCCCCTCAAAATATCCGCCCCTGCTCCAACACAGAGAGAGGGAGAATGTGTGTTCGGAGAATTTGTGGCCCAAAAGTTAAAAGTAACAGTAAAAAAGAAAGTCAATGATAGAAATCCATCAGATATTACACCGATTTCTGTATGAGGAGAATGTTGGTTTTGGGTTTATTGCAATGAATTAATGTGAATAAAACAAACTTGTATGCATTTATTATGCTCCTAATTACCAATTTTTCCTTTTGAAAGTTCGTTATAAAGTGTAACTTTCAGCATAAGCTTCAAATGGGTAGGTGTATACCAAGCTGCCATGGTGTAAGTAATGATATGTACAGTGGTGTAGCCAGGATTTGTAGTTCTAGGAGGGGTTAGAACATTTTAGAATTTAAAGATTAGTAGGTGAGAAGCTGAATGTATACAGCTGAAATTTTGCATATCAAGGTATGAAAAACGTATATTAGTCTTTTGAATCTTGACTGAGATTGGAATAAAATTAAGGGTAATTCATAGGCTTGTAGTAATAGTTGATAATTCAAAATGCTATCTCCTGGTTGACATATTTTCAAATGAGATGAGCGGTAGCTACTTATTTGAACTCTGATTACTTCTTTGTGTAAATGGGTTTAGTTTATTCTTCCTCATTCATGGGATAATACGAAATAACGGAGAAATGTTTGCTAATGTCCATCTGCATTTCTCCCATTTTAATCAATTTCAGACTTAATGTTCTGTATATGGGCATCTGGGAATTCAGGTTTTTGTGCTACTAATCCACTGGGTAGCAGTGTGCTACTTCAGTTTTCAGAAATATCATTGTTTTATGAATTAAGGCAATGCATGAATGAGACTTGGTCAAAGAATAGCAAAGAAATACTTATTTAAATATTTTTTACTTTCATTGCTACTAGTTTCATGGTGAATTTTCATTTTTGGAATTATTTGAATATTTATGGCATGATGCTAACCGAAAAAATGTTTGTTTTGCAGATTAATTTTGTCTGTGAATAAATAAGCCTAAAAGAAAGGCACTCCATAAAGGCGTTGCAGTCACCTTCAGATATCTGTCTTGGAGACCATAAAATGTAGGTTTACATACTTCTGGTATGTTTTGCTATAGTTGTAAACGGTATTCTGGTGGTGTAATCGAACAGTGAAGGTTTCACCTGTAGCAAGAAATCTTAAGGTTAGTGCTTGTCTGATATGAGCTGGTATGCTTTCTCGCATTACGGTGTTCTGTTTGGTAATCCTATGCTCAATTAAAGACAGTAATAATTCAAAATTAGATTTATCCATGCGTAAAAAGTTTTTGTAACAGCTTGGATCTTCCACTTCCAGTTGTTTGTACAGTAACTCAAACATTCCCCTGCTTGTCCTACGTTGTATTCAAGGTCTTGTCCAACATTTCCTCTGCGTTATCCTTTTATTTTTTAACCTATACCCACAGCCACTCCAAGAGCAAGAAAAGCAAACCGTCTTGCCTCCATTTTTAATTTTTGACTTCTTAAAGTCTTGTCTAATGTTGTCGAATTCTTGAATTGAAAAAAAAGTTTGATCATGTACAAAGGGCTTAAGCAAGCATTAGCTGGTTGCCTTCAGCGTTTAGCAGGAATAGAGCAAGTACACTTGTACTTGTTGTGATTGCGAGGTATCATGGTATTTTCTAAAGAATAGATTTACCGGAGGATATTGTGGATCTTCTAATACTCGGTGCAACTTATTTTTCAGATTAAATAATGAAGACAAGTTAGGAATTGAAGGTTAAAGACCAACACCTAGTTTAATTATGGAACAAAAAGGTGGTAAATATGTGAGGCGATTGAAAACACAATGGCACACAACAGAGGCGAAATAGACTCTGTTGTTTTTATTCTTTACTTTTTGGGAAAGACAACACAGAATGGTGTGAGCTAGGGATAGGGAAGGGGAGTTTGAAAATGTTGCCGCGAAAACAAATAAAAATGAGTCAACCACAGTACACATTACAGTTGCTGTTAAATTTAATGAGCTGGGAAAAACTAAATAGAGCATGCAGTTTCAGCAGTCGCGCGTCTTGATGCCATAAGGCACAATGAGAAGGTTTATAAAGAGGCTAATTTCGACAGTTTGCTTTCCGTGCGACAAGAACCAGCATTTCGTAGTCATGATGAATCCTAATCATCTATAAACAAAGGGAATTATTTACACTTTTAGCTGAGGAAGAAAATTACTCGAGAGACCAATTGAATAGTACTTGTACTTTATTTAAGGGCACTTCTTCTGAGATACAGAATGAGCTGATTCAATATGTTACTGATGTAGTTAATGAACAAATTTTGTTCAAAAGTGAAAACAATTATTTTGTATCACTTCATGCAGACGAAACGACCAACATGTCTACCAAGAGTCAAATGAGTGTAATCTTGCGTAATGCTAGTCTGGTGAAGAACAAGAATATTTGTTGGATTTTATGACATTTCAAAAGAACAGCAAAAGGTTTAGCAGATGTACTCTTAAAAGTGCTAAACACTTGAAAATAGAGGAAAAACAAGCTAATGTTACAAACATTTGATGGTTGCGCGGTACTGGCAGAAAGGTCTGGAGGCGTTCACATCCTTATTAAGGAACTCTACCCAAATTCATTGTTTATAGTTTGCTATTTTCATCAGCTAATCTGGTCTTGTTTCATTGTTGTAAACAAATGACAGAAATAAAATTATTCATTGTCAGTCCTACTGGAATACACACATTTTTCAGCCGATCTTCTAAAAGAAGTGAATTGCGTAGAGAAAGGGGTGTTAAATAACTTAGTCCCAGTGAAACAAGATGAAACTACCGTTCAGGGGTGTTATGACAGTTATAGAACACTATGCTGAGTTACAGGTGGCTTTGAAAAAGGTAATTAAATCTAAAGTTTGGGATTCCAATTCCATAAATATTGCTTTGACAATCATTAGAAATTTTAATAACCGTACATTTGTGTTTTTGCTGCATTTCTTTAACAGAATAATTGTATATTCAAGTACTTTGACGTTCTCCAGAAGAAGGGTGCAGATATTAATAGATGCCAAATTGAAATACAAAATTGTCTTTCGCCTATTAGATAACTCAGATAGTGAGGAAGTGATTCCTAACTGCATAGACAAATCTGTTAATCTTCTGAAAACAGCAATTCTCACAGAAAAGACAGTGAGGACGAAGGAGAAATTAAATTCACGCAGAAACATACAAGCAGATTAATAAGACAGTCTTTTGAAATATCGGATTGTATCGCAGTTCAAATGGAAGTAAGATTTACAGATTTCCAGGAAGTAAATTTCATTGAAAATTTGAAGGAAGGAAAGTTAACACAATACAGCCATCCAAAAGGCTTTACGGAAATTGCTGTTTGAAAGCTTAATTAAGAAGCACCCATTCTTCTTAAAATATAAATTTAAAGGAGAGTAAACATACATGTATAGTTGCGAGGATAACGATTAGCACCCAAGGATCTCTTAAGTATTTGATAATATGGATTAAAAGAAGTGAAACTGTGACACTATTTTCCTGGTTTTGAGCATTCCAACAACGACAGCTTCATTTGAAATTAATATTAGTACTTTGAAGCGTGTGAAAACATATATTCGAAACTAATGTAAGACTGTCTAGTTTGTCAACTTCAGCAATTGAGGAAAGCACAGTTAAGCCTTCATCTAGGAGCCACGAACTTGTGGAAAGGATCATCGAAGTCTTCGCAGAGAGAAAGAAAGGAAGGCCTGGGCTCGTGTACAAACATATTTAAGGTAACTAAAGTTAATTATTGTATTAAACTTTAAGTTATTTCAGTTGTAAAGTAGTCTTAAGCAAGATCAAATGCCGTTCTCCCAAAATACTCATAATAGAAGGGTTGAGATTAAAAAAATTTGATATGTTACACTCACATGACTTTCTCTACTCTTGTACAAACTATTTTTACAAACGCTTATTCTCCATATGCTTCATGTTAATCGAGATATCGAGATGCTTGTAGATGCAAGGGGAATTGGTAAGCTTTAAGCGATAGTCAAATTTTTAAGAGCTGGTTGCTATGTGCAGTATTCCATTCTCTTTGCATTACCAGGACAAAAAAATGAATAACGAATTCCCATTTGAAAAAAAAGTATAAGTATTGGAAAATTTAAGGTACTAACAAGCAGTATCTTGAAAATGGTTCACTCAACAACAAAAATGTATATGACATAAATTGTGTATTTTAACGCGATCTACATTTTTGTGTAGTAAAATTTTGTCTATCTCTTATGGTTTACCAGTTATGCAGAAGTCGTTCAAATGAGGAATACTTTTGGAGACATTCCCAGAAAATTCGAGATCTACAATTCATTTGCAATAAAAATGTCTTAAACTTATGGTATTTTATTCAAAATCGTTAAAGCCATTTTTGAGAAAATTAAAATTTTCGAAAAATGTTTCATATAAAGGGTAACCTGGGGTGGGGGACTTTCTTGAAAACCTTCGTGTCGCATCTCTGGAAGATACTGAACCTAAATACCAAGTTTGGTGTTTATCCGACTGTTCGTTTCTGAGTTATGCTGTTCACAGACACACACACACACACACACACACACACACACACACACACACACACACACAGACAGGTACACAGACTCACAGACACACACACGGAAATGTTTCCAAAAATGCTTTATATGCATTCAGTGCACCTCAAAACATGTATTTCCGGTGAAATCTCGGTATCGAATTTTTGGGTGGAATACAATACTTCCCCTACTTACTATACTTAGTAGAGAAAGTAAAAATTATACTAACAACTAGACAGCACTCTTTGGGGGTATGTTGTGGAAGTAGGTTACTACATACACGATAACGTCCGAGCGCCAGCGTTATCTGATAGTTCAACTATTCTTGTTTGATTAGGAATAGCCAAGCTACGACCTTCAGTCCGATAATGAGCTCGGTCGACTCGTCACTATGACGTTACGTGTCCTTTGTGGCTCAACCAATTAAGTGCGCTGTCCAACAACTCTTCTTAAAAAACACCGTCCATGTGTGCTGCATTTGCGCTAGCAAAATAGAGCAATTCCATTCTATTATACTTTTAGAACAAGCTATGCACTTTTAGAAGGCACAATATGACTAAGATTATTAACTTACATTTGCAAGACATTCAGCCTACCCATTATACAAATCCACGCTTCGTTAGGCCAAGTGTGCTTGGGCAACTCTTATGATGTTTTCGTAGTTTAAAACAACGCAAAAGTTACCACTAAAAGTAACTAAAACATTGAGGAATCTTGGAGCAGCAACAAATATAACAACAAATAATAATAAAAGGAGTGGTGTTAACTGAAATGAAATATAATAAAAATATATGTGGGTTACATTCACACGACTTTCCCTAGTCGCTCTTCTACACATTTTTCTTACCAAAGCTTATTATTCTAGCTACTTCTTGTCAATCCATAGTCATATTTACACATTTCGTTGTACGATACAGCGATAGTCAGATTTTTAAAGAGCGTGTCGCGAAGTGATAGTTTTGAAATTCCATATTTTTTGCATGACCATGAGGGGAAAAAACCGAATAGCGACTTCCAAATTGGAAAAAAGTATAAGTATTTGAAAATTCAAACAAATAACAGTTAATATCTCGGAAATGGATAATTCAAAAAGAATTGTTTGACATAAACTGTGTGCTTTAACGAGATCTACATTTTTTGTTTAAAACGGCTTTATCTATCTCTTACAGTTTACCAGTTATGCATAACTCATTTAGAACGAAAAAGATTTCCAGGCTATTCCCAGAACATTCAGGATGTACATTTCATTTGTCATGAAAATATATTAATCATATGGTGTTTTGATCAAAATCGTTACAGCCAATTTTGAGAAAAAAAGATAACGAAACATTTTCCATGCAAAGGGTAGTTGTTTTTTTTTCTTGAAAATCTTTCTGTTGCAACTTTGGAAGATACATAACTTCCACGTTTGGAATTGATCGGACTTCTCGTTTTTGAGTTATGCTACTCACGGATACATACACGCGTACCTTTTTCTAAGACTGTTCACCCCCCTTGGGTTCGGGGGCCATTAAAACAGTGTTTTCGTTGAACTCTCGGCATAGTAAACATTGTGGATACTATGTATATGTATGTATATTTATTTCCATAATGATATACAAAATTCTTACAATTTTAATACATTACTTTGAGTTGCTATTTTTTCTTTCTTTGGTCCATCATGCATTTTAACACCGGGTTATTTATGCATGGTGGGTCATAACACATTCATATTGCGTTATTCTTCTAAAACATTTTTCTCTTACTCTCCCCATATATTCTCCTATTCTTTTTAAATCCCCCTCCTTTTGTATTTTCATTATCCTAATTTTTAATACTTCTTTGTTAGCATTCTCCCATTCTTTAGGTAAAAACTGATCTCTCCACAACTTAGTTTCTTCACATTCAATTATATAATGTGTGCTACGTTAAGTTTTGTTAATTTAGTTTATGGAAGACAACAATAACAAGGTAAGCCAACATAGCTCCTTTTCCTGTACGATGCATATAACATTTTTATCATCTCTACATCTCGGAAAGAAAGTGCGTATATTTATGAGAGTTAAAAAATATAAAGGTAATTAAATAAATCTTATGTGTTACTTTATCGTTTATTTTTATACAACTTATTCACCACACTATTCTTATAAAGCCTATTTTTCTATTTACTTCATATTAACTGAGATAAACCTTTGCAGAAATAGTTGCATTGCATATTTGGTTATAGATACAAGGGGGGAAAAGAACACCAAAGCGGTAGTCAGATGTTTAACAGCTCACCGCTGTAACCGGCCTTGAAATTACACACTTTGAATGAAAAGGACTTCACAGGCTATTCATGAAAATTCAATGTATCCAAAATATCTTTTGCGTAGGCTATTTTAATCAAGATCGTTAGAGCCATTATGGAAAACATTTGAAGTAGATTTTTAAAAAAAATATTCCATGTAAAGGGTAGCTTGAGTGGAGGCATTTTCTTCAAAATCCCTTTGTGCATCTTTGGATGATCCTGGCCTTAGGTACCAAGATTGATATTTATCCGACGTTTCGTTCTTGAATTATGTTGTTTACACACACACCAAACACGCACTTTTTTTCTGCAAAAGAAATCCATTTATTCAGGGGTCCTCAAAGGAGGTATTTCTGGTGAAATCTCGAAATGAACTTTTTGGGTAGAATACAATACTTCCTCTAGCTGCTAGGCATGTGGTAAAGAATGTAAGAGTTAATAGCAAAAACTCTACTAATGACAATAAATTGGTTTACCTGAAAATGCTCAGTTTATGTCAGAAAACATTATTAGCAGCCATGTCAGACGACATTTCGCACGGTCATATGAGGCGTTGGGTGTCATCAGCCGAATGTTTTCTGTAAAGCATCCTAATGCTCAAAGCTTGTACTTAATGAAACCTTGAGTATTTGTCTTCTAGCAGGGTCGCAAATGAGTACCTTTCTCAATGAGTATGCAGGATATTCTATACTTGTGCCAGTTCCAGTGTTATGACTATTGATGAAATATGGACAGTTCATGCCCGGATTTACACGCAAAATACATTGTATATATAACGTAGCTACAAGTATACGGAATATACTTTGTAAATTACACCTTGACATACAATTTGAGCAGTGTTTGACTTGACTTAACTTGACTACCGTAGTGATTGAGTGGTTTGTAATTGTTCTTAACAGTGAAACCTAAGGGTTTATTGTATTATCTCCTATCACTATTGTTTTAGTTAAATAATCCTGTGACTTTAATTAGGGACAGTAGCTTATTAACTAAGTTTTCTTTAGGAAAATCATCATTTGGGTTTATCAAACCCAAAGGTTCATATCTTTTCCTTCACATTTGAAGATTATATGAAAGGCTACATACTGGTTCCTCTCTAAAGATTCCCATTCTATGCAGGTGTTTCCTAATCTACAATGTCCTATCAAGAGGCCGGTTATCACGTTTATTAAGTGCGTGAGGAGGATACTGAGCTCAATATTCTCTTACTGTGTTTGCATCCCTCTGTTTGAATCCATTGCAATTTGTGGCAATGATTAATCCACTCAGAAATGGTTCCTCGAACAGAGTTTAAGACTATGCCAAAAACTGGTTCAGATCCACCAAATGTTTGAGCAGCATTTTCTTGCCAGGATATCTGCTTTTTCATTGACTAAAATTCCCTTATGTACAGCTACCCATCCAAGATTAACCTTGTGTTTTGGCAATTGCATCATAAGCTTTATTAGGCAGTTCCACACTAACGTAGATGTTATCTGATAACTTGCAATTGCTTTTAGCCAGCCTGACTGTCAGAGAAAATCCAAATGTTGCTTCCTTTGTTGCTCCTTTTTTAGATTCTGCCTGATACAGGTTTCAATTGCATAAACTTCAGTTTCAAATACAGTGGTATTGCAACCAAGAGCGACATAAACATCACACTTTGGTGCTTCACCATACATAGCAGCTCCAGATCCATTCTCCATTTTAGAGCCACCTGTGTACCAGATTCGGCTACCATCAGGACATCACATCTTGTTATGATTAGTTTCAACATTACGCTGAGTGACTTATGAAAACATAATTTTCGTAACATATAATCCCTACCCATCTCAAGATTAGGGTCATTAATTATGTTTGTGATTCTCTAATGCTCTAAGCCAAGGTATTAGGGTTGTAACAGTTTGAGTTTAGTTTCAGCCGATAAGCCCCAGCCTAGGACTCCCTAAATACTCTCCATGTTTAATAATGCATATAAATGCAAATTCCACGGAAAATTTTAAAATTTTAATGCAAAAATGCATGTTTTACTCTTGACAATTGAATTATAACTGTCCCCCTTAGCTAACCAGTAATTACTAGTACTTAATAAAGCCTCAGCAAACAACATAACTATAATATAAAAATTCGACGTATGTGTGTTCCAGCATAACTCTGGAACGCTTGAAGTAATTTCGACCAATTGATACGAAATCGATGGTCGTGGACTTTGAAACCGTTTACTTACCTGCGTCGTTGTTGATTCTTCTGCCGTGATCTCGTAGCTCGTGCTGCTGTCTCGTGCGCCAGCTGCTCCAGGGGTAAGCTATGAGATCTTTCTATCAGGGTATACGTGGGAGTATTGTTAAAGGATAACACCAGACTGAGAAATTTAATGTGATCTAATACTTCAGCTATTGAAACGAGTTGCCAACAGTTTGAAGATAATGGATAAAACTGATTATGAATGGTAGCACTCGAAATTGGAACAACTAAACTATTATTATACCTGCTAATTTCTAGAGTATCAAAGTTATGGTTTGAAATAACTGTTTCTGCAATGAAAAAAAAAATAGCGTAACCTGTCGTGAGTCGCTAAAATGATTGTCGATGAGACCTCTCGCAATACCGCGAAATATTACTTACACAAGCACTACGCACTTGTAATATCGCACAAACAGTAAGTACCAGTGCCGGTACCAGAGAGAAAGCGAGCAACAAATATATACACAACTGTGTGCACGAAAGACTATAAGTACCACTGCTCCTACCAGAGGGAATAACTCTCTGATCTAAAATTACAAGACTTTATCCCTTTTAGCTCCACCTACATATTATTCTCCCTTCCAACTTTAGTTTACGCTCGGGCCAACGTTCAACTCTCTTCTTGCACGTCTCTTACTTTGTTGCTAACTGAGCCTTTCACTTTTCTCAGAAATTATTTTGCCTCTCTAATTTACAGAATTGTGTTACGTGACTGCAAGCGTACTGAACTTATAACCTAACCGAATTCCCAGAATCTTTAAGCTAATGCGTGCGCTACTTCGGCTGGTACAAATGACTTTTGCTAACCTGACTTTTTAATTACATCCATATTTCCAGACAAACATTTCATCTCAAACTTATTACATTATACAGTGATTTAATATACGGAAATTATTTATTAGAATTGTTTATCTTTCGTTATTTCTTTATTTCATTATTTACATCTGTCCGTCAATAATTGCGGTATCACAATCTCGGCACACATATGACTTACAATATGTAAAACAGTACTGTAGGGGTGGGAAGGGGCGAAGTGTAGAAAAAATACTGCAAGTTATTGATATTAGTGTCAAATCCATAGTTTTCAGGGTCTTTGAGAAGAATACAGACACCCCCGATTGCATTTGAGTTCATGTTTAGCTCCATCAGTATGAGAAGGGGTGACAATACACAAAATGACCTAGATTAGTGTCGCACCCATATTTTTAAAGTCGCTGAGATGAACAGATTTGCTTGCAACCGTTTTGAATCCAGCTTACACACAACACACACACATATATACACACACACATGCCTTTTGAAGTGATATGATCCGCTCGAAGAATAAATAATAAATAATAACGAATAATAAGAATAATTAATAAGCATATAATCAAAATAATAAGAAGGAATACTAGTATGAGGGAAGAATAAAAGAGAAAATTAAGAATTAGAGAAAGTGGGAATAAAATCATGAAGAGAAAAAAATGTAGAGAGTAGATATTAATTAATAAGAAGAATATGAAATAAAATGTAGAAAACGTGTAGTTGAGAACGCTCAAGCTTGGCGTAAATCGCAGAAAGGTTGCAGACGTATTCAAGAACAGGAAAAGCAACATTAGGAATCGCTTTAGTGACAATAGGAAAGATGTATTACACGCAGGATGTCAGGACAACGGCCAGGAAATCGAAGCCAGCCAAGCGCACAGAAAATTCAGTAAAGCGAACATAATTTGTTAATGTTAGATGCGAGCGAGGCTCAGGCAATGAAATTGAGAGCCAATGGTAGATGGAGGAAAAATTCAGAGATGTAACCAATCAGAATAAATAAAAGTCACGTGAATAGCAAAAAGTGAGGGAGAAACTGGAAAAGCAGGCGTGAAATAGAAAATTATCTATGAGGCAGAGCGACGTTCAAACGTGCGTAAGATACTTCACTCTGTGTCGAAACGTCGGGGAGAGAAGAAGTCTCTGTGTAGAAACGTGAGGGAAGATGAGCTGGGGGAAAGAAGTAGATTTTGTGTAGGAAACGTGAAGGAAAGTAAGAAAGATCTAGAAATTCAAAATATTTATATTAAAGAGGGAAACAGTGCAGCGGTCTTCGAGTAACTATTTAAGTATTGAAAACCAGTTTAAGGCAAACGTGAGTAACAGGGTAGCTAGGGAATGACGAAAGGAAAAGTCATTAGTGTAATATTGTAACATACTTCAACTTCGCAAAGTAATTAAGAAAGGGTAAGAGCACGGAAACAGTAGCAGGGGTGACAGGAAAAATCGCGTCTTGTTTGGAAAGGAGATTCGTACGAGGACATCAACTTCAGTGTGGATCATAAATAAACGGGCCATCTGAGAGGAGAAAGTGAACTTCATTTATCTCCCATCCACGCTCCCTGAGGTAAGAGACTCTACCTGAGTATCTGGCAGCAACAACGATCCTCCCGTATTAGCAGCCCAACCACCAAGTACCTCACCATTACAACCTTTTCCATTCCCAAACCCCGCTACACGAGTCAAATCTCGTGTTGAATTCCGAAACCATAGCATCCTGCGGTTTCACTGCGACCATGCGTTAACAGTGACGAAGTATAAGAGCCAGTTCTCGTATTGGTAAGAAATTACGCACAAAACAAATAGTTTATTTGATTTTTGTTCATTTGTTTTTACATAATTATGGTGCATATATTTTTACATTTTTACTTTCTCTACTACGTATAGTAAGTAGGGGAAGAATTGTATTCCACCCAAAAATTCGATACCGAGATTTCACCGGAAATACATGTTTTGAGACTCCCTGAATCCAAAAAAAGCATTTTTGGGAACATGTCCGTGTATGTCTGTGTGTGTGTGTGGTGTGTGGTGTGTGTGTGTGTGTGTCTGTGAACAGCATAACTCAGAAACGAACAGTTGGATAAACACCAAACTTGGTATTTAGGTTCAGTATCTTCCAGAGATGCGACACGAAGGTTTTCAAGAAAATCCTCCCACCCCAGAGTATCCTTTACATGGAAAATTTTTCGAAAATTTTAATTTTCTCAAAAATGGCGTTAACGATTTTGATTAAAATGTCATATGTTTAAGGTATTTTCATGACAAATGAAATGTATATCTCGAGTTTTCTGGGGATGTCTCCAAAAGTGTTCTTCATTCTGAAAGACTCTTGCATAACTGGTAAACCATAAGAGATAGACAAAATTTTACTGCACAAAAAATGTAGATCGCGTTAAAATACACAATTTATGTCATATACATTTTTTTGTTGAGTGAACCGTTTTCGAGATATTGCTTGTTATTCCCTTAAATTTTCCCGTACTTATACTTTTTCTCAAATTCGTTATTCATTTTATTTATGTCCTGGACATGCAAAGAGAATGAAATGCTCCACATAGCAACCAACGTTAAAATATTTGACTATCGCTTAAAGCCTACCAATTCCCCTTGCATCTACAAGAAAATTAGCAATAAGATTGACATCTCGATATCTCGATTAACATGAAGTAGATGGAGAATAAACATTTGTAAAATAGTTTGTACAAGAGTAGAGAAAGTCATGTGAGTGTAACACATCAGATCGTTTTGTACATACTTATATGCATATTTTACTATTTGATTTGCATACAAATATGAGCTCTAACAATCACAGATGCATCATCCAGGATTCCTCTGTGTTCTAATGGGTTCACTATGAAATCGTCTGACATCGTGTTGTGACAATGGTTTAGTATGCTGAATATGTCGTTTCATCATGTTGTGCCACAAGAGTATGCGAGAATTCCCTCTTTCTGAAACAGCACTGACGGGTTCGTTATCCGTCGACGGCCCACACTGACCTTGGGTTTTTCGTGGTTTTCCCTGGTCGGTAGGCGAGTCCTGTGAGAGTTTCTCATCTATCTCGATTTATTTTCTATCATTTCCCTTTCATTCCGTTTTCTTTTCATCTTTCAAGTGTCCTAGGTTTCTCGGCGTATGACTATGTGGGGCAGATGCTGTGTCCGTGGACACTGGAGGGCTGCTTGGTCGTCGGGTCTCTAGGTACCTCCAGCAGTGGGACGGGTCTTCGAGCCTGGAACTGTTAGGGACTCCACGCGTCTCTGCGGCCTGTGATCTGGGATTAAAGCCACAATATATAGTAGGTCGCAGTGTAGGTCTAGGTCAATCAATATCTATACCTATACACAGCACCCACAACCAAGTGTTTAACATAATCATTTTCTCTGCGCAAATGGGCGCGTCTCCTATGCAGCAGAAATTAAGTTTAAATTATTGCAGCTGTGTTCTCCAATTATGAGTTCCTTATAGCTTCACTTGAAAGCATTCCTCTCCTAATGGTAATTCATGCTCAAGCGTAGTCCAAGCATTTAGGCGTCCCAACACTCTGCTTTAAATAAAACACTCGGCTGACTTCGCCCAATAGCTATTTGCTTTTAGCAGATGGCGTAGAAAGGAGTTATCAAACATACCTACTAGCTACGGTTGTTGAGGTCCACAGATCAAAGATGCAACCCAGAAGAGAATGATGCTGCGCCCAAGTCTTTAGATGAAGTAGCATTCTTCATCACAACAAATTGTTGTTATTATTATTATTATTATTATTATTACTATTATTATTATCGTCATTTACATCAACGCCAAAAAATTAGAAAACGAGTTCTCAGTGTGTGTTTGTATATACAATTTATTATTTGTATTGTAGTGTATTCCAGAGTAATGCAACCTTTTACAACCATCTACTGTAGATATCGACTGATGCAAGGCTCTCAAAAACCTGCTTTCAAAAAACATGTACGGTAAAATCTTTTCTCTTAAGATTAGATGCTGTTTTATAAACAAAACGGATATATTATACAGAATCTTTCTTCTTAAGATTGGTGATTGTTTTGTAAGTAAAATGGATATATAATACAGAATCTTTCTTCTTAAGATTAGAGATTGTTTTGTAAGTAAAATGGAAATACTATAGAGAATATTTCTTGTTAAGCTTGGTGATTGTTTTGTAAGTAAAATGGATATATTATACAGAATCTTTCTGCTTAAGGTTAGAGATTTTTTGCAAGTCAAATGGATATTTTATACAGATTGCTTTATAAGTAAAATGGATGTATTACATAGAATCTTTCCTCTTAAGGTTAGAGATTTTTTGCAAGTCAAATGGATATTTTATACAGATTGCTTTATAAGTAAAATGGATGTATTACATAGAATCTTTCCTCTTAAGGTTAGAGATTTTTTGCAAGTCAAATGGATATTTTATACAGATTGCTTTATAAGTAAAATGGATGTATTACATAGAATCTTTCCTCTTAAGGTTAGAGATTGTTTTGTAATAAAGTGATGTATTATATATAATCTTTCTTCTTAAGATTAGAGATTGTTTTGTAATAAAGTGATGTATTATATATAATCTTTCTTCTTAAGATTAGAGATTGTTTTGTAATAAAGTGATGTATTATATATAATCTTTCTTCTTAAGATTAGAGATTGTTTTGTAATAAAGTGATGTATTATATATAATCTTTCTTCTTAAGATTAGAGATTGTTTTGTAAGTAAAATGATGTATTATATATAATCTTTCTTCTTAAGATTAGAGATTGTTTTGTAATAAAATGATGTATTATATATAATCTTTCTTCTTAAGATTAGAGATTGTTTTGTAATAAAGTGATGTATTATATATAATCTTTCTTCTTAAGATTAGAGATTGTTTTGTAATAAAGTGATGTATTATATATAATCTTTCTTCTTAAGATTAGAGATTGTTTTGTAATAAAGTGATGTATTATATATAATCTTTCTTCTTAAGATTAGAGATTGTTTTGTAATAAAGTGATGTATTATATATAATCTTTCTTCTTAAGATTAGAGATTGTTTTGTAAGTAAAATGATGTATTATATATAATCTTTCTTCTTAAGATTAGAGATTGTTTTGTAAGTAAAATGATGTATTATATATAATCTTTCTTCTTAAGATTAGAGATTGTTTTGTAATAAAGTGATGTATTATATATAATCTTTCTTCTTAAGATTAGAGATTGTTTTGTAATAAAGTGATGTATTATATATAATCTTTCTTCTTAAGATTAGAGATTGTTTTGTAATAAAGTGATGTATTATATATAATCTTTCTTCTTAAGATTAGAGATTGTTTTGTAATAAAGTGATGTATTATATATAATCTTTCTTCTTAAGATTAGAGATTGTTTTGTAAGTAAAATGATGTATTATATATAATCTTTCTTCTTAAGATTAGAGATTGTTTTGTAAGTAAAATGATGTATTATATATAATCTTTCTTCTTAAGATTAGAGATTGTTTTGTAATAAAGTGATGTATTATATATAATCTTTCTTCTTAAGATTAGAGATTGTTTTGTAATAAAGTGATGTATTATATATAATCTTTCTTCTTAAGATTAGAGATTGTTTTGTAATAAAGTGATGTATTATATATAATCTTTCTTCTTAAGATTAGAGATTGTTTTGTAATAAAGTGATGTATTATATATAATCTTTCTTCTTAAGATTAGAGATTGTTTTGTAAGTAAAATGATGTATTATACATAATCTTTCTTCTTAAGATTAGAGATTGTTTTGTAATAAAATGTATATATTATACATAATCTTTCTTCTTAAGATTAGGGATTGTTTTGTAAGTAAAATGATGTATTGTACATAATCTTTCTTCTTAAGATTAGAGATTACTTTGTAATAAAGTGTATATATTATACATAATCTTTCTTCTTAAGATTAGATATTGTTTAGTGAGTAAAATGATGTATTATACATAATCCTTTTCTTAAGATTAAAGATTGCTTTATAATAAAATGTATATACCATACAGAATCTTTCTTCTTAAGATGAGAGATTGTTTTGTAAGAAAAATGGATGCATTATAACACCTTACCATTACACAATACCAGCAGCCTCTAAGGCACATGTGCCTGCTGACCATTAACGTCAAGATATGATGTGGTTTCAGCGCCTCGGGTCTCAGCCGCTCCTAAACAAATTAATATAAACATCTGTCAGTGCCCACACCTTTCAGTGGTAAAATGTGATACAGCGGTCATAGTGTGGTCTTTTTTCCTTTATTCCGCTAAATTCAGTACCGGCTGTTTCCTTATTTCCTTATCTTTGATCTTCGGCTATTTTTAACTTCAAGGGCTCTGCATTAAAACCGCACATTATTTAACGATCTGTCAGTCTTAAGCTCCGCCTTGTGTACCTGACGTTTAACATTAACTTCCTGTTTGTAAGGAACACCTATGAAGGGTCCGCTTAGAATTATAATGAAGCGAGCAGATCAACTATATGAAAAGAGTTATGAATAACTGAATGTTCTGAAAACCAATCCGGATCCATAAAATATGAAATTGTAGTAATAATGTTTTATCCTGGCAATATTAATACCTCAAACCGAGCGGGATGGTTCAGGCGATAATACCTATGACCCGTATTTTGGAGATCCCGGGTTCAAAGCTCCGGAACCGGCCAATCTGACCGAAAGCTTTTTCACGGATTTTCTCAGTCACTAGGTGAATGCTGGTTTGGATAATTTGATCTGCGAATTTTCCTATCATCTCATTCATCACTACATTTCATTTCCTCCTTCTTCACCGTACCCAGCATTGGGCTGATCACCCATCCTGGATATGTTATGATCCAGAGTTACTTGCCGGTGGTCCCGTGTCGTAGTTTACGGCACGTAAAAGAACCTCAAGCCTGATAAAGAGGCCTCTGAGTAAAATTACCAGTCTTTCACGCCCAATATAGAATGGGACGCTAAGAACCATAGTAGTTAAAGAGCATCTATAAACAAAACTCAATTTAATTTTAATTTCCTGACACAAGGATTAGCTGGCAAGTCCTGGGGAGCGGGAAATCGTTGGTCCTCTTGGTTGATGCCTTCTACTGCAATGTTGTGGTCTCCGGCTACCTCTGCTCAGCGGCTGATTATTACTCCGTTCCTAATAAATTACCTATCTAACTAAGTTCACTGGTCTCAGGGTTTTCGTAGGCGAGGCAAATTAAAATACACTGCGTTTCCCTTAAATGTGGTTTATTATCAATAAAATACTTATGGGTGGCTAGCTTTTCCCATCGGTAACAATTCCCACCATAATCTAATTGCACACGCTTCCCACCCATATGCTCACACGTGCATCCGTCGTCCAGAGAGTATCACTGTGTATCGACGAGATTCTATAAGAGAGTGAAACTCTGGGCTTTCTTCCCCCTTTTATACCCAAATTTAGTGACACTCACCTTCGCGCTTTAGAATGTAACGATATTTGTAATTGGTCCTCAGACCGCGTTGCCTTATTATGTATGAAAATATTCTGCTCCAAAACTTTTCGCACACGCAGCCACTGACGCGTCCGGAAGCGGATTCAATATCTCTGTCTCTTTCTATTTCTGGTTGTTGCTCATTAGCTTGGTGAAAGGTGGTGGGCTTTACCTAGAATTACCTTTTACCTGGAATTAGCTAGCTCGTCCTCCCATACTTATCTAAGTTACATTTCTTTGCTGCTAAATATTCTAACATCTTTCTTTCTGACTTAAGTTATTATGTGCAATTCTTGTTTGATATTGATTTATATGTCTATATATATGAGGTATATTCCCTTTCACCTATAATGAGAAGCGTAAATTTGAAAAAGGCTATTAATACCTCAGATCAATCGCACTCATCTCATTTCATATATCCCAATTAAAACTTTTATCAGTTACTTTTACCTGTTTATCCTTCCGTAAGAAATCTTGTGAAGGTTTTATTGCTTTTTAAAGGTTTACTTGCACTTTTCATAAAACTTATAACTCCCTATATTGGTTACAAATTGCAAAAGTAACCATAATAAGGTATCAATGTGTAAAAACTCACTTCCTTTATAAATGATTTTCTGAGTGGAGGTAACCTATATTGGAGGCGAAAAATTGCAATATGAGATAACAGGCAGTGCATCTTGAGTTTCTCTAAAAATCTTCCAGCTGCACATTATGCTTCTCCTGTCTTTCCCTCTCGCTTTCTGGCTTCTCCAGAATCACATTTTCTTCATTTTGAACCTTTTACATGACCAGTTGCTGGCTCAGCTATGAAACTATCAAACTTCTTCTGTTCAATAAAAACGTTACAACTCTATAAAAAATGAAAATATCGATTAATCAGACAAAATTAACCTGTTATGCAAACACAACACAAGTACTACTTCGGTAAATGGATTTTGGCAGACTTGAGCAATTGGAAATTAAATAATTTCCTTACCTAAATTGAAAGAAAATTCTGGACTAGTTCTCTTCCTTTTTTACTTCTATCCATCCGGAATTAAACTCTAAAGCCCCTTTCGATTTCACATATTACCTTGGTCTTCTTACATTTCTTCTTCCATCGATTTATATTCCAAAATTAGTTTTATTAATCTTTCTGCAGGCATACGCAGAACACATTCCACCCATCTATCTTTGTTCTGGGTGGCTTATTCAATAACTGACTGTAACCCTAATTCCATCCTTTTACTTTCGTTTCTTGTTCTGAGTTGTCTGGTTTATGGATCTCAAAAGCTTCATTTCTGAAGTGTTTATTTGTGGTATACAGTTTTTCCTAAGTTTCCACCTTCTGATCTACATAATACTTAATGCGGTGAGGACCATAACTTTGTAAAATTTTATTTCGGGTCTCCCTCCTTGCCCTTTCATCAAGTGTTCTTATACTACTGCACGTTTTCTGATAATCTTTGAAATTGCGTATTTTATCTTCTTTGTATGTTATGTCATTACCCATAACGACCTATAAAATCTGATTAGGTAGAACAATTTTTGTTCTCATATACTGAACTTAAATTCCAAGTGTGATATTTATCCAACTTATCTTTTTACCTTCTCTACTACGTATAGTAAGTAGGGGAAGTATTGTATTCCACCCAAAAATTCGATACCGAGATTTCACCGGAAATATATGTTTTGAAACCCCTGAATCCAAAAACAGCATTTTTGGAAACATGTCCGTGTGTGTGTCTGTGTGTGTGTGTGTGTGTGTGTCTGTGAACAGCATAACCAGAAACGAACAGTCGGATAAACACCAAACTTGGTATTTAGGTTCAGTATCTTCAAGAGATGCGACACGAAGGTTTTCAAAAAAATCCCCTCACCCCAGATTACCCTTTACATGGAACATTTATCGAAAATTTTAATTTTCTAAAAAATGGCTGTAACGATTTTGATTAAAATATCATATGTTTAAGATATTTTCATGACAAATAAAATGTATATCTTAAATTTTCTGGGGATGTTTCCAAAATTATTCTTCATTGTGTACGACTTTTGCATAACTGGTAAACCATAAGAGATAGACAAAATTTTACTACACAAAAAATGTAGATTGCGTTAAAATACACAATTTATGTCATATACATTTTTTTGTTGAGTGAACCATTTTCGAGATATTGCTTGTTATTCCCTTAAATTTTTCAATACTTATTTTCTCAAATGGGAATTCGTTATTCATTTTTGTCTTGGATATGCAAAGAGTATTAATCTGTGACGAAGAGAACGGTGCTGCACCTAGCAATCAGCTATTAAGATATATGTCGATGCTTAAAGGCTACTGCATTTCTATATTGCCCTTGTAATTACAAAACAAGGGGAACGCCTTAAGCGATAGTCAAATATTTTTAGGACTGGTCGCTATGTGTAAAATGTAATTCTCTTTGCATGTCAAAAGATTGTTTCTGCAAATGTTTATCTCGATTAATATGAAATAGATGGAGAATAAGAGTTTGTAAAAATAGTTTGTACAAGAGTAGAGAAAGTCATATGATTGTAACACATCAGATTTTTTGAGTCATACTGTTCTCTTTCTCTTTCACGCACGCACGTACGTACTCGCGCGCGCGCACACACAGACGGACATTCTTTTAAATGTAAAACCTTTTCTACATACGTCCTCCTTTGTAGGTACGTGTTAGATAAGGTAAAAATGCTTTTTTAGTCAAGGAACAAAAGTTTTTCCATTAAAAATTCAGTATAGAATTTGTAGATGAAATGCTGTACCTGCTCTACCTACTATGTACGTGGCAGTGAAAGTAAAAAGGCTTTTATTTATTTATGGGACCTCAAAACATATATTTCCGATGAAATCTTGGTATCAAATTTTTGAGTGGGTGTAGCTACCTCTGCAAAGTTTTGCCTCGATTAAAATGAAGTAAACAGAAACAAAGCATTCATAAGAATAGTTTTTATACCCATTAATAAATGATAGAGAATAGAAAAGATAATGTGAATGTAACACATCTACTAGCTTTCCTGTTATCTTAAACAGACTTTGAGTACATCCAACCTCTCTGAACCATTGTTTTATTTAATTACTCATTAGTGATACTTATCTCATTCACTGTTACGTAAAAAAAGACTAATAGCTCACTGGATCTTTATTAAACATTGCTTTTTTTATACAAAACGCCTCAAATAGTGTATTCCCAATGAAATCTTCATGTCAAATTGTTTGTTTAAATAAAATAGTTATTTCGTGTATAAAGAATAACCTGTTTAATAGCAAATATTTCAGTATGTAGAAGATGGTAGTTTGAAAATTTCTGAAATGAGACTTTCAATATACGAGGGGACTGCAGAAAGTAAGTTACACACTAAGACCATTGCTCAACAAGAGTGGCGTTTTGTTAGAAGAAAGCTCATGTTCCGGGCTTCATGCAGACACACTTCCACACACGGTACTGATAAGTGCATCACAATGGGCGAATGAAATGGCGCGTCAACTGGAAACACACTTCAAAGTTGAAGTATGCGAAACATTACGATTCATGTGGGCAAAACATCGAAATTGAGAGATTCGCCGTAAAATTCTTTCGGTATATGGACCAAATGCAATTTCGCGTCCAGCATAGGGAAATGGTGCCAACAATTTGACCAAGGCCGCACAGACATGGGTGATGTTGATCGGGAAGAAAGGCCATCAACATCGACCACAGACGACAATACTGAGGCAATCGATTAAGTGATTCGCAGCGATCGCAGAGTGATCGTCGAGGGCATTGCTCAGTAGATCCGTATCTCAATAGGCAGTGCTCATTCCATCTTCCGAAATCGTCTGCAATATTGGAAATTATGCGCACGCTGAGTTCCGCGATTACTCACACCTGCACACAAAGACTCATAGTTTATGTCTTCTCTGGAGTTCCTTCAGCGTTACTTTGCGGAAGCCGTATTATTACGGGCGATGAGACATTGGTGCATCATTTCACACCTCAAACAAAGAGAGCGTCAATGGAATGGAGACTCACTCCTCGCCTGGGCGGAAGAAATTTAAAGTTGCGCCATCAGCAGGGAAAGCCATGGCGTGGTGTACGCATAGTTTATGACAAAGTGCACAACTATCAACGCCGATTCTTACTTGGTCGCTGCGCAGCGCCATAAAGGAACAAGAGTCGTGGAAAATTAAGCAAAGGCATTGTTCTCCTGCACGATAACATCTGCAAACCCCCACACGGTGCGATAACACAAACTTTGCTTCAACGTGTTTGATAGGAGGTGTACAGTCCAGATCTTGCACCATGCGGTTTCCATCTCTTCGGCAAGTTGAAAGAACATATAGGGGAAATGAGATTTTCCAACGATGAAGAAGTTCGCACAGCGGCTCTCGAATCTGTGACCAAGAGCGGATTTCTACCGCCGAGGAACCGAACGATTGATAGAATGTTCAAACCCTTGTTTAGGGAGACTTGGTGACTATGTTGAAAAATAGTGACATGTATCTGCGTCACTTTGCAGTGTAGTGTACCATTCAATAAAAGTTACTTGGCCTGCCATAATCATGTGTAATTTACTTTTCGAAGTCCCCTCGTAGAAGGCAGCACCCATTGAATTATTTTCCAACCATTCTGAACCATCCGTATATATTACAGTGGTTGGACCGTACATCCGGTTAACATGAAGTGCATCTAATAATTTTTATTTATATCAATTTTACACCTAACATTTATACTGGATGAGAGAAGTGTCTATTACTGCTTCATGTATGAGTGTCTCAAGGAATATGAGATGTAGATAGTTGTTGAATTTTTTTCAAATAAATAAAATATTATCACTGTAATTCAAATATGCCTAATTTTATAATTACACCTTTAATAACAATAATTCCCTTCCTTTTCCCATCCTTTTCATCTTAATTCTGGGAAATTCATCTCTGGCTGTAATAGTTACCCAAGTTCCACTTTTCTAACCTATACAGGTCTATGATGATGATATGTAATAAAGCTAAGCATACCTTTACTCCCACTTAGAGAATAAGCCATTTGGCGTTTTGGCAATTTCCCAAAGTGAGGGACGTCCTCCGTGGTGTAGTGGTTACCATGCTAGCCCCTAGTTCCCGAGGTCACGGGTTCAAACCCGGCGGAGGGCAATGGATTTTTTCGGGCGTAAAAACCCTTGCATGACTTTCTTCGGAAAGGAAGTAAAACCGTGGTTCCATGTCGTAGATTTACGGCACGTAAAATAATCTCAAGCCTGATAAAGAGGCCTCTGAGCAAAATTACCGGTATTTCACGCCCAATATGGAATGGGCGCTAAGGACCACAGCAGATAAGGAGCGGCCATAAATAATAAACCCAATTTTCAACCCAAAGTGAAGCTGTAAGGAGACACACCTAAAAAAACCTAAATAACAATTATTTTTATATAATTTGCATGGTAAAATTGTAACCCTTTGTCAGGTGTTAATACTTAAAACTTTGTCGGATAATGTTTAGAAAATAACATGGTTTCCCTTATTACTATGTGTTATGCACAAAGACAGGCAATTTTATACAAACAGTTTACGCGTGTTTTAATGTTTATTAACATCCCAGAAACGGACACTAGCTTTTAATAGCATATGCGTTGTACTGCAAATTGTAATATGGTTCAAATCGAATGACTTGACAATTTCTCTTTTGTTTGAAGTTGAGCTTCCCTCGCTCCTAAAATTAACTTTAAAATTCGAGCCCAAGGAATGGAAAACAGGGCACTGGGATTAGTGTACCTGGGCTTAGATAGGTAAGGCCTCCTACCGTGACGTCATACGCGCATGTTGCGTCTTTTTCTTAGGATGTGTTGAATGAAGGCGTTTGTCTCCCCATCTGGTTGTAACGTCAAGTAAACTCCGGAGAGCTTATCCACGCGATTCACGACCGTGGCGCCCTCACCAACAAAACAATGCGAGGAGCAACCAGCACCAGGCGGAAGGAAAGAAAACTAATGTAACGCGGGGATTTAAAACAAACTATAAAATTGTGCCGTGAGAAAAATAAATTTGATGTGCTGTATTCACACGTCTGTTTTTACTCAGTCTTGTAAAACTATTCCTACAAAGCTTATTACTCTAACTACTTATTGTTAATCCAGATAGACTTTCAATTAATACACATTTCGTTGTAGGGTATAGTATTGGGTCAAGCGATAGTCAGGTTTTTAAAGAGGGTATTGCTGTGTAATGGCTTAGAAATTCCACGTTCTTGAATAACCACCAGAAAAATCTGATTTTACACACTCATATGACTTTCTCTACCCACTATCGAGAATTGGTGGTTATACAAACTAATCTTACTAAGGCTTAGTTTGCTATCTGCTTCATTTTAATCCAAATAAGCCTTTGCAAAAATAGCTACATTACACGTTTCGTTACAGATACAAAGATAATAGCGATAGTAAAATGTTTAAGAAGTGCACGCTATACGCTATACTTTAAATTCCATATTTTCCATGCATTCGCGAGAAACAGCTGAATGTTGAACAGGGCTTTAAAAAAAATGACCAAGTAATGAACAAATCGAATCATTAACAACGGATATCTCAGAAATGGCTTATGCCACAAAGAAGTTATTTGACATAAATTGTACCTTTTAAAGAGATCCAAAACTTTTGTGTATTACGTTTTTGTCTATTGCTTGACGTTTAGCAATTATACAAAATTATACAAAATTTCTTCTGATTGAAGAGGACTTCATAGGCTATTACCAGAAAGTTTAGGATATACATTTTATCTTTCAGTAATCATCTTTAATTTATGATATTTTAATCAAAATCGTTACAGCCATTTTTAGAAAATGTAAAATTTCGAAAAGACGTTCCATGAAGGGTAGTTTGGGATGGGAGGATTTTATTGAAAATTTCCGTGTCGCATCCTTGGGAGGTACTGAACCTAAATACCAAGTTTGGCTTTTATTCGTGCTTTCATTTTTGAATTACGCTTTTCACAGACAAACGCAGACACACACAGTCCTTTTTTCTAAAAAAGCTTTTTAGGATTCAGGGGGCCTCAAAAACATGTATTTCCAATGAAATATCGCCATCGAATTTTTAGGAGGAATGCAGTATCTTCTCTACCTACTGTATACGCGGTTATAAAAAAACAATCTGATGTGTTACACTCACATGACTTTCTCTACTCTTGTACAAACTATTTTTACAAACGCTTATTCTCTATCTACTTCATGTTGATCGAGATAAACATTTGCAGAGTCTATCTTGTTGATAATTTTCTTGTAGATGTAAGGGGAATATATACTTACAAGGGCAATATAGAAATACAATAGCCTTTAAGCACATACATATCTCTTAATAGCTGGTTGCTAGGTGCAGCACCATTCCCTTTGCCACAGATTAATACTCTTTGCATATCCAAGACAAAAAACTGAATAACGAATTCCCATTTGAGAAAATAAGTACTGAAAAACTTAAGGGAACAACAAGCAATATCTCGAAAATGGTTCACTCAACAAAACAAATGTATATGACATAAATTGTGTATTTTAACGCGATCTACATTTTTTGTGTAGTAAAAGTTTGTCTATCTCTTATGGTTTGCCAATTATGCAAAAGTCGTTCACAATGAAGAATACTTTTGGAGACATTCCCAGAAAATTCAAGATATACATTTTATTTGTCATAAAAATAACTTAAACATATGATATTTTAATCAAAATCGTTAAAGCCATTTTTGAGAAAATTAAAATTTTCGAAAAATGTTCCATGTAAAGGGTAATCTGGGGTGAGGGGATTTTCTTGAAAACCTTCGTGTCGCATCCCTGGAAGATACTGAACCTAAATACCAAGTTTGGTGTTTATCCGACTGTTCGTTTCTGAGTTACAGAGAGACACAGACACACACACGGACATGTTTCCAAAAATGCTTTTTTGGGATTCAGGGATCTCAAAACATGTATTTCCGGTTAAATCTCGGTATCGAATTTTTGAGTGGAATACAATACTTCCCCTACTTACTATACGTAGTAGAGAAAGTAATACATCCCAGTTCAGTAAGTACTTGAAAATTCCAACCAATAACAAGGAATATCTCGGAAACGGATAGCCCCAAATGAGTATTTGACATAAACTGCGTGCTTTAATGAGAGCTTTAGTTTTTTGTGTAGTAAGATTTTGTCTCTATTTTACAATTTACCCACCAATTATACAATAGTCATTCAGAATGAAGAGGATTTCAGAAACTTATTCCAGAAAATACAATAGAGGCATTTCATTTGTCATGAAAGTATCTAAAATATATGTTATTTTAATTAAGATCGCTAGAATATTTGTCCATTTAAAGAGAGTTTGGGGTAGGAAGTTTTTTGAAAGCTTTGTGTCAAATCGTTGGACGATTCTGAACTTAAATATCAAGCTTGGTATTTAACCGACTTTATTTAGAAACACTTCTTTTTTATTATTCAGGGATTCTTAAAGGTGTATTTCAATGAAATTGCTGTATAGAATTTTTTGGATGCAATGCAATACGTCCTATACTTACTGTATATAATCGGCACGGTGTGAAAAACATAAACTCATAAATTTCACACAAAGCTCGGAACGACTTTCCGATCCTGACTGTAAACCTTACTAGTGCAATATACAGCACACTGTCCTCTGTCAAATGTACGCCTTGTTAGTCCAGTGCGATTGTATAGCAGCGTGGTTGCTTCATCATTTCGAATGGTGCCCATTTGCACACAGAAACCAGGCTAGAGTACACTTAGACTTGTAACCATAAGTTAGGCACTAACAAGAGAGGCAACAAGAACTTTTCAGATACAAACTCCACCACGTTCATGCTGAGCTTAACGTTGATTTATCGTTTTATTGATATTACAGCTGCGTGTTTTATTCCTTCATTAACTTTTATTTATAAGAGACGTTTTTGCATGTAAGCCAACTACCGTTTTGAATCTATAATAATTTATAACCAGCTTTCTGGATGTGTAATGTTCCTTCTTCCGAAGAATATATGTTCATTTTTGTCTATCTAAATTTTCTTAGCCGGGAAGTGCTAAATCATTAAGGGATGCTAACTAAATAATTCTGATGTATTATACTCACATGACTTTCTCTTCTCTTGTACAAGCTATTTTAACAAACGCTTATTCTCCATCTACTTCATGCTAATAGAGATAAACTTTGCAGAAACTATCTCATTGCTAATTTTCTTGTAGGTGCAAAGGGAACATGGTAGGCTTTAAGCGACAGTCAAATCTTTTAAGAGCTGGTTGCTATGGGAGCATTCCATTCTATCTGCATGTCCAGGACATAATAAAAACATAGTGAATTCCCATTTGAGAAAAAGTTTAAGTATTGGAAAATTCAAACAAATAACAAGGAATACCTCGGAAATGGTTCACTCGACAAAACAATTTATTATTGCATAGTTGTGTGTTTTAATGAGGTCTACATTTTTATGTAGAAATACTTTGCTATCTCTTACGGTTTACCAGTTATGCAAAATTCATTCAGAATGAAGAGGACTTTTAGGGACATTCCCAGAAAATTCATGATGTACATTTCATTTGCCATGAAAGTATCTTAAACATGTGATATTGTAATTAAGATCGTTAGAGCCATTTTTGAGAAAATTAAAATTTTCGAAAAATGTTGCAAGTAAAGGGTAGTCTGGGAGGGATTTTCTAAAAATGTTCATGTCGCATCCTTGAAAGATACTGAACCTAAATGCCAAGTTTGGTATTTATCTGACTTTTAACCTGACTTTTGAGTGATGCTGTTTACAGACACACACATGGACCTTTTTCTAATTTTATTCAGGGGGCCTCAAAACATGTATTTCGGTGAAATCTCGATATCGAATTTTTGGGTGGAATGTAATACTTCCCCTACTTACTATAGATAGTAGAGAAAGTAAAAAGCCTTGATATTTCATGACAAATGTCTAAAAATCTTCAGATATCTTTATAAATGAAATGAAATTATGCTTCATACATACTATCAGTTTATAAGCATATTTCCGATCAAATTTTGAAATTTACAAATAGTCTATAGGAAGAATATTTAAGAAGTTATAACAAATGTTCATCTTTATATTGATGTATACAACTCAGTCAGAGCTATGTAATTCTGGATACCTTAGTGCCATGTGTTTACCACGGGGAACAGCAGAATTTGAATCGCACAACAGGACTACGAAACATGCAAAAATGCTGCACTGTTAAATAGTTTACTTGTGTTCTAATAATTGTTTAATTTTTATTAATACCCCACAAAAGCTGTCTTACCACCGATTTTTTCATAATGTGCACACTAACAAGAAACCATAGTTACATTGATGTTAAGATCGAGCTGGAATTTTTGTAGTGAAAGTGTCTCGGCTTTCTCTCTCAAAGGAACAAGTTTGACAAGAAAACAAGTATTTAAAAATTAGAACGAAACACTAATAATATATAATTCCTTGTATATATCGGTGTTTAAAAAGTATTAACCATTCCACTGTTAATGCTTGCAATTTTTCTTTCTTCACTTTTTTCTTGGAGGCACCCATTACTGGGGGGGGGGGATGAAAGATAACTGTGGACGATTTTCTGTTCGCTACATGAAATTTGTGTGTAAGTTACCTTTAGTGCGGTCTTGCGCGCAGATACTTATAGCCTGAGTGCGAGGCAAAGTTTATTATCCTGACCCATCCGCCGTTGTGTTGATTAATTGACAAAGGATATTTTCTTGCCATTAGTTCTACAAGGCGTGTTTTTAAAATAAGTACCGATAATTTAAAGAAAAAACATTATTTTCCAAATACTTTATTATCATTTATTACGCTACACCTTACTCTGCTTCTCCACACAGTCATCGCCGTTATTCAGGTACTTGTCGTAACGGGAAACCAGTTTGTGTATGCATTCGTCAAGGAGTAATGCCGCCTATGATGAAAGCCAAGTCTTCACTTCTTGTTTCACAAATCATTGTCGTTGAAATGTTTTCCACCAAGAAATTTTTCAGATGAAGAAAAGATGAAATTCGTTTGTGCCAAATCCGGACTGTAGGGAGGGTGTTCGAATTGTTCCCAACAAAATGATGCGATCAGATCTTGAGTTTGTTTGGCTGCATGTAGTCGGACATTGTCATGAACCAAAAGGATTCCACGCGAAAGCGTTCCATTGGCCTTTTGTTCTGTATTGCACAACGAAGCTTTCTTAGTGTCTCACAATAGACGTCTTTGTTGATTTTCGAATTCCTGGGCAAGCATTCAACCAGCAGAACACCTTGTTTGTCCTATAAAACCGTGCACATGATCTTGCGAGTGGAAAATTAAATTGAGTTTTATTTATGGACGCTCTTTAACTGCTGTGGTCCTTAGCGTTCTATTCTATATTGATGGTGAAAGACCGGTAATTTTGTTCAGATGCCTCTTTATCAGGCTTGAGGTTCTTTTACGTGCCGTAAATCTACGACACGAGACCACCGGCTTTACTTCCCTTCCGATGGAAGCCATGCTAAGCATTTTTACGCCCGAAAAAATCCATCGCCCTCCGCCGGGTTTCAAGCCGCGACCTCGGGAACTAGAAGCTAACATGGTAACCACTACATCACGGAGGACGACTTGCGAGTGGATATCGTCTGCATTTCTTCTTCACGGGAGATGTTATTTGCCTCCATTCCACGGATTGTTGCTTTGATTCAGGAGTGACGTCAGAGTCTCATCATTTGTAACGATGTGCGTTTGCAAATCATCCGCCTTCTTCAGCATATCGCCTAAGAAAAGGCAGTGCAGTTACATATCGCTTGTTCTTGTGGTCATCAGTAAGATTTATGTGCACCCATCTTGAGCGCAGTTTCCGAAATCCTAAGCGTTTTATCACTATGTATACGGACAACACCGATATGCTGAAACGTCTGCTTGCACCAAATCGTCCGTGATCACAGACAGTCGGCCGCTCCGTTTTCACGACCTTCATTAAATTCCTCACCGTTCCATCACTCATTATTGTTTCCCCACAAACCTCACACAATTGGCGATGAATGTTTGCTGGTGTAACATTTCTCGCATTCAAAAAATGAATCACGATCTAACTCACAGTCAGTGGATCGTTCGATTGTTTCGAACATTTCGAAACGCTCTAACAACAGGAAACACAAAGTGATGATCGTTCATAGTTGTATTTGGCTTCCTAATGAATGGAGGAAGTGATCAGGAATGCTCTAAATTGAGGCAGTATTTTTAACACTTAAATCATTTCAGTCTAATTATATAATATATAAATTCAATAACAGCCCGCCTTAAAGTAATATGTGTATGTAACAATATATAAAAAGTGTATATTACAGTCATTGTATATGTTTATATTATTGTATCCATGTTCAATAATGTTATGTGAGTGTATTACGTAATTTAATAATGTAGGAGCTGTGAGAATAATAGGTTAAACGTTGTTAACAATGAGGTAACAATGAGGTAACCTTGAGGCCATAATGAGTTTGAGAGTTTAACAATACTGCTTCTGATTCTTGGAAGCAATAATGTAATTTTAGTGACAGTTTATAAAATAACCAATCAACAACCAGAAAAAGCTTTAATTAAATGAAGCTATTCTATTGGAGTAGGATTAGCCAATCAGAAACTGAAAAGGAGAAAATTTTACAAATTTAGAGTTCAGTTGCCTGCAGACAGTGATTGTAACCGGAGGCAAGATGCGTCCTCGAGAGATTTAATACGTATTCGTGTGAGACGAAAATAGTTTACTTATTAAATAGTGCAAGTATTTAGTAAAAACATCTCAGAGCTCTCTCTCTCTCTCTCTCTCTCTCTCTCTCTCTATATATATATATATATCAGGTGTTATTTAAAATCGTATCAAGTATTAATAAAAGGAGTGAATTAAAATTATAATCTGTGTAAGCCTACCATCTTGTCGCATCACAATCCTGCCACGATATCCATGTCTCTAAAATAAATACTGACGCAGCCGAGGCAAACATAAATATATAATATTTAAAGAAACAGTCAAATTACAAAGTTAATATGTTTTTAAACTTGGGGCAAAGGCCACCTGAAAGTACATTTGGGGCGAAGGCTACCGGAAACTGTTTACTATACGTGCGGTTGCAAGTACTACAAGTTCGGCTCTCCAACAGTTACATTATAGTACAACTCCATCAATACAAACTACTTCTGAAATTGGTGCCCAAAATGTGAAGCGAAAAAGCGATTCTCAAAATCGCGACTGCAGTGGCAAAATATTAAAACGGCACTTACCTTAAAAAGCGCGCCTCGAATGTCTCCATAAAACGTGATGTGTATTAAGCCTCCCTAAAGTTCAATTGGGGAATAAACATATTAATTATGAATGATCCAACTTCTGAAACTTCCGAATGTGCACGTTATGTATATGTATGTTAACTTCAATTCAATAATACTCTATTTGTTTATAAGGATGCATTATAAAAGATTTGTCTAGATTTGTTTTAATATAAACTACGTTTGAAATATTTTTTTTAAAGTTTAAATAAGTACGAAAAGTATTGATAATAAATCTTATTTTTTCTAAATATAGAGAAAATTTAAAAATTCAATGCCACAGCGCGGATCTGAACACGGTTCTCCCGCTGCCCCTGCGGTTGCTCTAACCATTGAATTCCCCAATTGACTCAAGTTGTTTACTAGAATGAGGTTTTTCACCAAGGCATCTCACTAGGGATGACAGTCTCAGTGGCGACCTGCCATCACAAGTACTTTCATACTGGGTGCTTAAGGTTTTATTTTTAATTATTGTATATTTAATTAATTGAAATTAATTATACTTTTTAGAGACCTTAGCCTGGTCTTGGCAAGTTTTTAATATAAGCGCACCATAAGTAACCAGTATGAAAGTACTTGCGCTAGCAGGTCGCCACTGAGATTGTCATCTCGAGTGAGATAACTTGGTGGTCTGTCTGGGAAACAACTTGAGTCAATTGGGGAATTCAATGTCCCACTGGCATCTTGTCACAATGGTTAGACTTAGAGCAGCTCTACGGAGAGCGGAAGAACCGTGTTCAAATCGCGGCCGTGGTACTGAATTTTTCAGTTGGCTCTGTATTAAAAACTTTCCAAGACCAGGCCAAGGTCTCCAAAAAGCATAATTAATTTAAATTAATTATATACATACATGTATAATTAGAAAGTCTCTCATGTTCAAATTGTGCCCAATTTCTGATATGAAATCTGTTTAAACATGTATAATATTATATTTTCAATTCATGTTTCACACCTGTCAGTCCTGAATTCAATATTGCGATTCTTGAGAAGTACGACCTTCACTTCCCTTGTATACATTTATTGCAGCGTTTGGCATAGTAGGCAGCTGATCGTTGAGTGAAAGACAGATCTAAATTCAGAGTTATAACTTAATACTTTATAATTTTTTCCCGGTGAATAAGGACCTACGGGAGAGAAAACTGAGACAGGGTACTTTTGTGTTCCATGTATTTTCAATGGAATTTCGCAGCTCAATCTGCAACATCAGTGTGACAATGACCCCTTTGTAAATATAGATAGATAACTCAACTGTAGAAGCTGCTTTCAGAACACCTAAACTTGTTAACATAGCTGTTTCGCTCTGTATTTCCACTCGAAATAGTCTGTCGAAACAGATATGCGAGTTAATGTCGAACTAATAGTACTTGTTGCTAAATGAACTGTGAGAGCGTTTGCCTGTTATTCGTAGCTCAATTGGTTAAAGCCGCCACGTCCTTTTTGTTTGTTTGTTTTTCTTTCTTTTCTTTCCTTCATAGTATTGCAGTTGGTTATTTCAGAGCATTGAGAGTATAGAACAATATAACAACTTGTATATTTTCATGATCATTCTCTATTTATTATCACTATAGTTGTAATAACAGTAGGCTATATAATTATATCCTTAATAATAAACACATTTATTGATCGACATGTAATAGATGGACAATATTTAGAAATTCTTTGAACAGTATTATGTTAGTCCAACAATTACCACTTAACTCTTGTAGGCATTTGTGCGCTTTCATCCTGCCTTAAAACATTTACAGAATGTAATTAAATTCAATGCCCAAACCTTTGGTGACGATGGAAGAGACCAAAACAAATATATTATGGATATGTAAGCGGGATGCACAGCTACCTGGCTCGCCTGCGTGCGTTTAATTGAGGACAATAACGGAGGAATTGTAAGGCAGGGCTAGATAACCTTTAACCACATCTCAATGCCACCACTCTTTTATTTTACCATTTGTTGCTAGAGATTAATTACTTTTAATGCTAGCTCCTATTGTTTTGATAAAACACCGTAAAAAGTACCCATGCACACTTGGCAGCCCCAAGCGTTGTGTTAAAATAAAGGCCCAAGCCTCCGTTGTGTTAAAATAAAGGCATTAAATCAAAATAAAAGAACACTTATGATCTTCAATCAAATTTCACATGATTAGGAATACATTTAACCCATTAGGCTGTATAAATATTATACCTCCCAGGTGACGAATCGCTCGCCGGTTCCCCAGAGACAATAGATTCAACAATAGCTACTACACCACTGGTTACCAGCGGTCTGTCATCTACTAGCACTCCGTAAACAAATTACATTCCAATTCAACTTTTGTATCATGCTTCCATTCCGTTTCTAATGACAATAAAAAGAACTTGGGTAGTTCCTCCTGCCGAGGTGCAGCCAGTTTCTTTGGAATACGTTACGAGATGCGTTACAGATTTCAAAACTGAAGTAGCGGAATCATCTTTTGGAGATTTGGCATTTGATCAAGCGCAATTGCGACTGTATTTCAAGCAACCCATAATTTTCTTCTTCTTGTACATGTTTAGCATGGATGGGTGGTAGATATCCGAAAAATTGAAAGAGAACATTAAAGCAGTCAGCTTAGATTAGTTTCTGAGTTATAGTCAGAACTTTTGTGTATAAATAAAAACAAGATCTGATGTACTACATTCTGTCTTCTATCGTACTACATCACGATGACGCGCCAATTTTGCTCGTACCCCAATTTTGATGTTGTCGCTAACTTGTAGCTCCTTCTGTTGCCTCGTGCACCAGCTGCTCCAGTGGTAGAGCTATGAGTACTTTTCTCTCAGGGTATGCGTGAGTGTATTATTAAAGGACACCAGTTTAAATTGACTGAGCAATTTAATTGGATCTAATACTTGAACTACTGAAGTGAGTTGCCGACCATTTGAAGAAGAAGAATGAAACTGATTATGAATCGCAGCACTCGAAACTATAACAACTTGCTAACTTCTGGAGTATCAGTTTTACGGTTTGAAATAATCGTTTCCACAATAAAAGAAACTAGAAGCGTAAATTGCCGTGAGTCGCTAAAATGGTTACCGACAAAACCCCTCACAATAGCCGCTAAATCTTACTCACACAAGGGCGTCACTGAGCGCTTAAAATAACACACCAGTAATCACCAGATTAAGTGACTAATTTTCAAGAAAGAGTGTCACGAACGTATGCACGAATGTGTTCATGAAAAGAGTGCATGAATGAATGTGTCTAACTAGATTACACGGCTTCTTATTACATAAACTCCGTCTACTTTGTTATCCTACGTAGTGTAGTGGCTACCATGCTAGTATCTAGTTCCCGAGGTCGCGGTTCAAACCCGGCGGAGGCGATGGATATTTTTTGGGCGAGAAAAATCCTTAGCATGGCTTCCTTCGGAAGGGAAGTAAAACCGGTGGTTCCGTGTCGTAGATTTACGGTACGTAAAAGAACCTCAACCCCGATAAAGAGGTCTCTGAGCAAAATTATCTATCTTTCACCCCCAATATAGAATGGGACGCTAAGACCACAGCAGTTAAAGAGCGTCCATAAATAAAAGTCAATTTAATTTTTCCATCTATTTTAGAACTACTCCCGTCAACGTTTCTTCTACATGCGGCGGGCAATACTTAAGAATCCTAGTGTGCGTCTCCTTGTCATGGAGGCCTGACTAAACTGTCAGAAATACCATTCACTTCTTTTTATCTGGTTTTCTGCTTACGTGACTGTTCAAACCTACTGAACTTAACTCTAAACTGCCTTTCAGGAATCCTTAAGCTACTACTTTAGCTCCTCAGCTGTTACTAATGAATGACTTTACACGCTAATTACCTTTCCTTCGGAAAAATCTTTCAACTAAAGCTTATTACATTGTGCACTGATTTAATATACGGAAATTATTATTTATTTTCTTTATTTCACTGTCTTACCATCATTTCTTTATTTAATTATTTATATCTTCCTTACAATAACCATTATTATCAACCATTTATTTTTATACAGTTTCTACAAACGGTTCGTTTGAAAGCTTCATTTTTGTATCTACCTCACGTAAATCGAGATAAGCGTTTGCAGAAATAGATTCGTTACACTGACGGTACAAGGGGGAAAGAAGAAACCGAATCGCTAATCAGATGTTTAAGAACCGGGTCGACATATGCCGGCCTAGAAATGCCATACCGTATCCATGTATCGCGAAAAGCAAATGAAAAGCGACAGCACTTTAAAAGATGACAACAAGTAATAAAAATTCAAATCAATAACACGAATATCCCGGAAATGACTGATGCCTCAAAAACATCATTTGAAATAAGCTGTCAGTTCTAAATTTTTTGTGTATTACGTTTTTGTCAGTATCTTATGGTTTAACAGTTATACAAACTTATGCAAAAATCCTTCCGAATGGAGAGGCTTCACAGGTTATTACCATAAAATTCAAGATAATATTTTATTTGCCATTTAAATGTCTTAAACATGTGGCATTTTAATCAAAATCGTTAGAGCCATTTTTGAGTAAAATGAAAATTTCGAAAGATATTCCATGAAAATGGTAGTTTGGGGTGGAGGGATTTTTTTAAAATCTTTGTTGTATCCTTGGCAAGATTCTGTTGCGATTAGAATATGTTGATTTGTTTCTGACATCCCATATTCCTGCACTATAAAAGATTATCATCCTTACCAAGGTTCTTCTTAGTTCCACTGTTCATTCTCTGCTCCATAATACTAAATTCAATGTCCTCGTTATACTTCGTCTTTTATTTATCCTGCTGCATATTTTATCTTAAGCGGTTGGCCTGTTAAGTAAAAGCTTTTCCTAAATATTTAACTTTATTTAGATGCCCTATTTATCTCAAACTAATGTAACATTTTCCACCTTATTATTCACCACTATTAGATGTTCACATTTCCAAAATTAATAGGTAGACAAGCGTCAGTATAGGCGCCCTCTAGGTTCCTGTAAGTTTACTACAGGATGATTTATGAAGAACTGACACACTTATTTCTTTAATTGTTTCAAAACGAGTTATGCTAGCGACAACTTATTATACCTAAAATGCAGAGGAATTTTAGAAGATTATTTAACTCTATAGCAAATGTTGAAAATGCCCTCTATCCTGCATAAGGCACAACTCAACACGTCGTTCCATGCTACTGACCACTCGTTGGAGGACTCTGTTGTCAATAGCTTGAATCTCCTGTGTAATGTTGTGCTTCAGATCGTCCAATGTCTGGGGACGTGTGGCATAAACCCTGTCTTTTAAGTAACCCCATAGAAAGAAGTCCGGCGATGTCAAATCCGGAGCTCTCGGTGGCCACAGGTTCTTGGAAATTATCCGGTCATCAAAGAAACTTGCAATTAGTGCCATGGATTCATTTGGTGTATGGCATGTAGCGCCGTCCTGCTGAAAATATTCTTGACTCAGCTCTACATCGTTTAGTTGCTCAGCAAACTCCATGAAAATCCGTCGGTACTCTGCAGTGTTCACATTGTTTAAAAAAAAATTGTCCCACTATTCTCTCTGTGGATATTGCGCACCAAACTCCGATTTTAACCGCGTGGATAGGTGCTTCATGAATAACATGCGGATTTTCGCTGACCCAATAGCGTGAGTTATTTGGGTTCACATAGCTGGATTAATAGAACCATGTGATGGACAATATGGCAGGAGTTTGCACAATGAATTCCTGAAACCAACGACAATAATTCAGTAGTCTATCCTTATTAGTTCCTGTAACTGATGGACAACCATAATCCTATACGGGTTTAGGCCTGCACTTTTCACAGCTCTGTGACACATTGAGTAGCTGTCTCTTGCGACAAACGTCTTAATGATTTTTTGAGTGACTGATCCAGTTATGCTCTTACGTCAACAACGTGGGAAAACTAGATGAACGAGTTTTGCCTTTTTCACTCACCAGAGATCCAGTTGTTTCCAATTTGTTTACCAGTCCCAGTATTGTGTTTCTTTGGGGAGTATTCCAAACACCAAATTCTCTCTGGTATGCCCTTTGAGTAGCTGTAAGTGAATTCGTAATCCAGTATTGCATTACAAGGAAGAGTCGTTCATTTAATGTGTACTCCATTTTCACGTTAACTAGAACAAAACCTTAGTCGCCCGCAATAAAACACAATTATGAATAAAGCATGAACATCTACAAATCTAGTGACAGGTAATCGAATCTCCAGAACATTCTGCTTAATTTGATGCTAAAATTGGGGCATTGAGTGAATTTCGAACAGAATAATTAAAAAAAGAAATGTGTCAGTTCTCATAAATCACCCTGTATATTTTATAAAAATAGAGCGAAATGTGCATATTTCTACATAAATATTTGATAATATACTAGAAAGCATTTTCTGGAAGTTCTAACCTATCCTACAATTGAATATATAGTGTAAGTATACTAAGTTAAATTCTGATACGATGATTTATAATTATGTGCCTGAAATAATAGAAGAGGAAATTTTTAAAGTCTTAAGTAGCATATCACTTTCACTGGGTCTTAAAATAAAATTTCCATCGTTTTGTCTGACGCATGCAAAGTATATATCTCGACAACTTCGTTGCAGTTCGGTGATATGAACACGTTAGAAGAAGATTCTTGAAACTATCTTAAAAACTAATCCCATTAGGAAAACAGTACCTGCTTTTCAATGGTTAAGAAATTATGAAAATCGATTGAGTGGTTACTTGACAGGCGGTCTCACACACACACACGCACACACAAGCGCGCGCTCACGCACATATACACACACAAACTTCGTATTTAGGTTCACTACTTTCCAAAGCTGCGATACGAAGATTTTGAAGAAAATTCCCCACCCCAAGCTACCCTTTAACATGAAATTTTTTTTTGAAATTTTTGATATTCTAAAAAATGAGTTTAACGATTTTGATTAAAATACTGTATATTAAAGACATAACAAATAAAATGTATATCTTGAATTTTCATTGTATAGTCTGTGAAGTTCTCTTCATATGAAAGGAGTTTGTATAATCTTTTATAACTGGTAAACGTTAAGCGATAGACGAAAACGTTCTACACAAATAATGTAGATCTCTTTAAAACACATACTTTATTTCAAATAACTTTATAAGCGGCATCAGCCATTTCCGAGATATGCGTTATTAATTGTTCGATTTATTCAATATCTTATCATTTTTTTGAGTCGCGTTGTCAGTTTTCTCGCGACTTAATGGAAACAATATGGAATTTTAAGGCTGGTATTTAGCGTTCAGTTGTTAAACATTTGACTTTCGCTATTCCCTTTGTATCTGTAACGAAATGTGTAATGCAACTATTTCCACAAACATTTAACTCGATTAAAGTGAAGCAGATAGGAGAATAAACTTTCGTAAGAAAAAAAATCTGATGTGTTACACTCACATGACTTTCTCTACTCTTGTACAAACTATTTTTACAAATACTTATTCTCCATCTACTTCATGTTAATCGAGATAAACATTTGTAGACTCTCTTATTGCTAATTTTCTTGTAGATGTAAGGGGAAAATATATTTACAAGGGGAATATAGCAATACAGTAGCCTTTAAGCACATACATATCTCTTAATAGCTGGTTGCTAGGTGTAGCACCATTCCCTTTGCCACAGATTAATACTCTTTGCATATCCAAGACAAAAAAATGAATAACGAATTCCCATTTTAGAAAATAAGTATTGAAAAATTTAAGGGAATGACAAGCAATATCTCGAAAATGGGATTACTCAACAAAAAAAATGTATATGACATAAATTGTGTATTTTAATGCGATCTACATTTTTTGTGTAGTAAAATTTTCTCTAACTTTATGGTTTACCAATTATGCAAAAGTCGTTCACAATGGAGATTACTTTTGGAAACATTTCCAGAAAATTCAAGATATACATTTTATTTGTCATGAAAATATCTTAAACATATGATATTTTAATCAAAATCGTTAGAGCCATTTTTGAGAAAATTAAACTTTTCGAAAAATCTTCCATGTAAAGGGAAATCTGGGGTGGGTATTTTGTTGAAAACCATCGTGTAGCATCTCTGGAAGATACTGAACCTAAATACCAAGTTTGGTGTTTATCCGACTGTTCGTTTCTGAGTTATGCTGTTCACAGACAGACACACATACAGACACACAGACACACAGATAAGACAGACAGACAAACACACACACAGACATGTTTCCGAAAATGCTTTTTTTGTATTCAGGGTGTCTCAAAACATGTATTTCCGGTGAAATCTCGGTATCGAATTTTTGGGTGGAATACAATACTTCCCCTACTTACTATACGTAGTAGAGAAAGTAATATGTATACCCACAGAGGTTGAAATATTCGCCCGGGAGAATAATAATTAAAGAGTAAGGCAATAACAAAATACTATAAAGAATAAACGTTAAACAAAATAAGGTGCAAATGAAATAAAGCTATACAACAGAAAGGTAATAAAAGGGGAATATATAAAAATAAAATAGAATAAATATTACAATATAGAGGCAATGTGTATTCCAGAGAAATGTGAAAGGTGTTAAAATGAAGCAACTTGGAAATGAACATTTAATTTTTTTAAGACTACCAGTGAAAGGGTCATTGCAGGCAGTTGATATCAAAAGCTTGTGTATGTGGAAGGATAGGCCAGTTGAGTAAGATGATCAACACCGTGGAAAACCAGAACTTTAAAATTCAAGTGCACAAAAAAGCTAATCAGGCATAAATAATGGATAATTGAAGAGCTAGAGAGAAGTACATTCTATATAACTTTAACCAATAAGCGTATAGTAAAATTTTTTGAAGGAGCGAATAACAGATCCAAAAATCACGTGACTAGAGTAAGAGCATGACGAAAATAGAAAATTGGCGTAAACCAGAAGTTTGTCTAGTCCAGGAGCTTAGTTTCAGACGTGCATAAGATCGATACTTCGTTTCAAACCGCGGTCCTGTCAGCGGAGGGGGGTGATTTGCGTCAAAAGTGTCGGCGTTGTAACTTACAAAGAATATGTTAAGTGGCGAACATTCGAACATTATTACTGAATGAAATTAAGGACGAGGGAACGCTGTCAGGGGATGGGAACAAGGAATAACGAGTTTAATGTGATCGCGGGATCGCGTAATTCTTGTGTGACGGGAACTAAAAAGGGATAATTATTTTATATATCGTAAAGGGACCGGTGAAGGAGAAATGGACTCTTATCATTTATCTCCTGTCCACACTTCCCAGAGAGGGGAATCTCATTCCTTGTAAATTACTCATTCCTGACAAAGCCAGCCGAGGATCTTTTCCTGATCACATCACCTTTCCTGATCATTTTTCCCTCACACAAACAACCACCAAACTTCCCACATCACAACTAATAAAGTATATATGGTAGAGAAGGTCATGTGAATGTAACATACCAGTTGTTTTACTTTCTCTACCACGTACATAGTAGGTAGAGAAGGTATTGCATTTCACCCAAAAATTCTATGTCGAAGTTTCACCGCAAATACATTTTTGAGGCCCCTTGAATCCAAATAATGCATTTTTAGAAAAATGCCCGCGGGGTGTGTATGTGTGTGTGTGTCTATCTGTGAACAGCATAACTCAAAAACGAAAAGTTGAATAATAGATTCAGTATCTTCCAAAGATGCGAGACAAAGTTTTCAAGAAAATCCCACACCCCAAACTACTCTTTAAGTGGAACATTTTTCTAAACTTTTATTTTCTAAAAATAGCTCTAATGATTTTGATAAAATACCATACATGAAAGATAGTTTCATAACAAATAAACTGTATATATTGAATTTTCCTGTATCCTATGAAGTCCTCTTCGCTCGGAAGGAATTCTGTGTAGTCTTGTGTACTACACAAAAAAATTAAAATCTCTTTAAAACAGACAATTTATTTAAAATAACTTTTTTCTGACATCAGCCATTTCCGAGATATCCGTTTTTAAAGGTATGAATTGTTCATTACTTAGCATTCTTTTAAATTTCTGTCGATTTTCAGTTGTTCCTCGCAATAACACAGAAAGAGTGTAAAATTTTAAGGCCAGTGTATAGCGTCCAGTTCTTAAACATTTGACTATCGCTATTCCCTTTTGTAACTATAAAGAAAATTGTAATGCAGCTATTTCCGAAAAATTTTATCTCGATTAAAATGTTTTGCATAGGAAAATAAACTTTCGTAAGAATAATTTGTATACCCGCTAAAAGCGATAGAGGTTAGAGACGGTCATGTGAATTTATCACATCAGACCTTTAAGTGCCTTTTTAGAGCTTACTATAAACCAAAAGAAAAACTGTAGTTCAGATACTAAACTAATTTGACCGTAGTTCTGTTTCGTTTTTATGGCTCTATTAATTTCTTAGAGTGTGCTTAACATGCCGTCAAGGTTATCACAATATGTATTGTTATAAATTCAGAATATAAAATGAATGAAGACGTTGTGATAAATAATATTAAACTTTCTTCTTTTCATCTAGCATACTGCCTGACGGAAATTTTGATTTTTATAATTCTATGCGAATAACATACAAGACTGTTCAGATAACAGATTACATTAAAGTAGGCCTCACAAGTTACAGTTGTTTTGCTTAGATATGTGACGAACACAACACATTAATTTGCTTCATCATACAGAAGTTGGCCTCCTATGCAGAGGGCGAAATAATGTATATGAACTCAAGAAAGCAATCTGCAATTATTTGAGCAGGAGAAAAAACAGAACTTGTTTCATTAAAAGAGGACTCTGATGCACACAGCTGGCTTTCCGTTCTTACGTAATTCACTCACTCGAAAATACAAGTTCTAGTCTACGAGACGAGCAAAAATCTCCTTACCGTTATAGAAGATTTAAGAGATATGGTGTAGAAGCAATTTTGAAATGTTTCCATTGATGTCTAAACATGCACTTTTGTCAATGGTTCATGACTTTTTAGTGCAGTTTTATTAAAAGAGATGCTGAACAAATTCTGACGCAGTAACGGGCCTCGGTTGTCGTGTGCAAGGCGACAACCGATCGAATGGCCGGTTGAAGAGATATGGAGAGACAAGGGGCCGAGGAGCGCTATCAAGAGAGAACGGGACGAGAGCTTCTTCCCCCTCCCTCTCACGAAGCTTCAAGAAGCTCTCGTAGTTGTATATGGGCGTACGTGGTCACGAGTGAATGAGTGAGTGAACTGTTCTTGATGTCATATAAAGTGCGAAAGTTTAGCGAAGTCATGTGTTCGATGTCCATCGAATGAAGCGGAAGGAAGGAGATGCTGCTTGCGCGTGATTCAGTTCACTGCTGCGCTCGAGGAAAAATAACGTGACAGTGAAAATTAAACTAAATCACATTAATGAAGTGACAGACAAAACTGAATAAAGTGACAAAATATTATCAAGCATAAACATAACCCAACATGATAAGAAATAATTTTGCAACCTTCAGCGCTTGCAAGCTTCAGTATACTGAAGAGAAGGAATGACAGACTGCAGAACAACTGCAAATTAAAACTTAAGCACCAAGAAAGAGATTACTGCAGCTTATGGATTTCTCTCAACAGGATTTTTCTCCCCTAGTGAAAGATCTTTCATTATTTTGCTGCAGAAGTGGAAGTTTTAAAATGTCATTGTTTCTAATCCTACAGGCCTATGACCTTCGGGGGATACCTCATTGCACCAAGGGACGATTGGACACATTTCTGAAGTGGGCGGTATCCGTTGCCTCGATGGTAAGGTGACGATGAGGATAGCAGTAAAATGAGAGGACCAATAGTTTTTACCGTGGACTCCGAACCACGTTGGGCCTTGGGGATACTTCACATGAGCAAATCGGAGATGAAGGGTGGATAAGGCTGATTTAAAATCGTCACCCTAGAGCCAGGAATCGAACCTCGGACCCTCAGTACGACAACCGGAAACAAAACCGCTGCACTACGCCGGCGCAGAGAATTTATTTCCGAGTCGATGCAAGGAAGATTTGTAACCCTCGCGAAGCCCATTTGAGTTATTGGGATATCATGCGAAGGTTTAATTTTTCAATAATATTATTAATGTAAACGGCAAAGTATTGCACCTATATGTGTAAAACGTCGTGTAAAACTTGTTTACTAATAGAATGTCACCACGAGGAAACGTTTACAAAGTGTTAGCTTAGAGATTTCCAAAATGCTAAGTTAAAATTTGTATTACATGTTTTTTACTTTCTCTACTACGTATAGTAAGTAGGGGAAGTATTCCAGAAATGCGACACGAAGGCTTTAAAGAAAATTTCCCCACTCCAGATTACCCTTTACATGGAACATTTTTCGAGAATTTTAGTTTTCTCAAAAATAGCTCTAACGATTTTGATTAAAATATCAATATGTTTAAGATATTTTCATGACAAATGAAATGTATATCTCGAATTTTCTGGGAATGTCTCCAAAAGTATTCTTCATTGTGAACGACTTTTGCATAACTGGTAAACCACAAGAGATAGACAAAGTTTTACTATACAAAAAAATGTATATCGCGTTAAAATACACAATTTATGTCATATACATTTTTTTTGTTGAGTGAACCATTTTCGAGATATTGCTTGTTATTCCCTTAAATTTCCAATACTTATACTTTTTCTCAAATGGGAATTTGTTATTCATTTTTTCTTGTCCTGGTAATGCCAAGAGAATGGAATACTGCACATAGCAACCAGCTCTTAAAATATTTGACTATTGCTTAAAGCCTACCAATTCCCCTTGCATCTACAAGAAAATTAGCAATAAGATTAACATATCGATATCTCGATTAACATGAAGCATATGGGGAATAAGCGTTTGTAAAAATAGTTTGTACAAGAGTAGAGAAAGTCATGTGAGTGTAACACATCAGATTTTTTTATGTTCTGAATGACAATAACAACAATCGTTTGGAGATCAAGTTGCTCATTTTGTAATTTCATCATCACCATCATCAGCATCAGCACTAGCGCAATAACTTCACGTCTTTTGACCTAGTCCATGTTGAAAGGCCTTTACGTAAATAACTTCTCTCACGTTTCTGAATTTCTTCTCTTGGAAGTATATTGGTAAATAACGAATCTTAGATAGTACCTATGTTTCCTTTCTGTAAATGTGTACTATTCTCATTTACTTACTAATTGCAAGTTGTATTGGGCAGTTAGTGCAACTTGCCATAGAACTATACTGATATAAATGGGGTATTGAGCCGAGAAATATCATTTCTGCCGTTTATAATCTTCTGTTTATAAGAAGCTGCGCAAATTTCACTACAATAAGTCACTAATATGAATAGCATTAAAGTATCTTTGCTAGTCTTTTGGACCAGAATTCGCAAAATAGTACAACTTTCCGTTTGAAACCTATATAAACGTTTCTTATAATATATCCTAAGTACCTAAAAGAGGAAAACTGTTTCCTAATTGTATTACTTACCTCTATTATACACCTTCCAGGTCATTAATTTTGAAGTATCTTTGGTACGTTTAGATTACGTAAATCTGAAGACTGTTTATTCTTAAATGATGAGGCAGCATTTACTGCTGAATTAAACGTCAAACGGAAAACTACATATCTTCGTGGAAAGTTTACGAAACAGTAGATTATCTGTTTCGTAAACTTTCCACGAAGATATGTAGTTTTCCGTTTGACGTTTAATTCAGCAGTAAATGCTGCCTCATCATTTAAGAATAAACAGTCTTCAGATTTACCTCTTCCAAGGTAATTGTCTCTCTTCTCATTGGCTATTGTATTGTTAGTACATCATTTATTACACTAATTATATAGGAATATCATGTTATAGATTTTTCTAGAGTATTTCTCTCAAAACTACACCTTATATAATTTCAGAAATAAAACGAGATCTAAGCGTAATTGCGCCCGTTGACTGTAATTACCTCCTAACGAAGCAGTTAAAGAACAGATATCTGTGTATGCGTTCTGTTTCAAGGTTGGAATTAATCTTTTCAGCTTCCCGGGTGCCTTTATTGAACGCTTTTTGCCTTGTCGTTGCCGCAAAAGAAATAATTGAGTGAAGTTATTTTACTTTATTCAACTAGTGATGGCAGAATGGAAAAACACGCTGGATAGTTAATATAATATTAATTATTAAAAAGGACAGGTTTCCGAAGAACCTTCGTCTATGCAAGAAACACAGAGGCTGCACACAGCCAACCTTATTAATCAATGCACCAACAATCCCGCCGTTGCGTCACTTCCATTTTCCATGGGTAGCACAATGCAGATGACTGCTGAGGAAATATTACATACATACATTTTGCTTATGTTTTGTCAATGATAAAAGTGCAGTAATTTCAGGAATAGGCAACCGAGTAGTAGTGTTTAAACACCCCTTCTAAATGCAGATGGTAACGCAGGTGGGCGACATTGGTAATACGTGAAATAAAATTGGGAAAAAACGTTCCAGGCCTAAGTTTAGGGTACTTCCCCAGCATTTTCCAGTTATGAGGACTAAGGAAAATCAGTCAGAATGAATGAATCTGCTGGGATTTGAACAGTAGACCTCTCGTTTACAAGTCCGTACTTTAATAATCTGCTACATGGTCGCAGTGCCATTCCGTGGGAAGTGGTCAAGCCCAGAAGTATTACAAAGGAATTTTTTATTGTAATAGAACGAGTTTTTGAGTGCTTCATAAATGTGTGTAGATAATTTATAGGAACATAATTTTTCAATTGCCCACCTTTAGGGACGTAATTCATGATATGTAAAATTGTGACTTTTTGGGTTAAGTCAAACAAAGGAAAGGGGATTTAAGGAGTGTTTTAATTTTAACATTTACCAAAATTAGCAGATATCTTGAATGTTCCTTGCTGAATTAACCAAAAGCAGGATTTTCGATGTTATTTGCACATAAAGCGAAGATGATTATTGAATCCAAAACAGTTAAGTTTTGATCCCTTATTCATAACCAGGTGATCCGGCCATTTATACCTTATTGTGGCTGGTTTCTACCATCGATGAACGAAGGTTTACGGGCCAGGGCTCGTGTGGTTTTCTGAGAAGTTTTGCTTTCATCCTAAAGTCGCGCAAATCTAAAAGCTCACACTATAGAACTCTGTTGAGACAGAGTGATAAGTATGGACATGATCCTATTGCTCCCCAAATCTTGCAGCTCGTAATTATTTCTTGTGGCGTAGACTAAGGAGAAATGTGTAAAAACGAAATTTTCATACACTGGATTAACTAAACGTAAGCATTGGAAAACGTGAGAAACATCACTGCACTCGAAATTAACAATGATTATTAGAACGTAATTTCCCGATAATTCGCTTTTTTAGCTTAAGGAGGACGTAATTCTAACATATACTAAAGTGTAACGGTCAGCGGCGTGAAACACAGGCGCCGCCGGCTGCGGTAGGTTTGATACTCAGGACATAAAAAGTTGAATAAATAAAGACATGTAATTCACAGCTTCTGACATCATGAGAACTACAATCGTCTGTCTTCAAAGTCAAGATGCCAGAACCCTCTGCTGTGTTTACATCAGTTCCGACTTTAAGATTTCATTAAACGCATGCGCATACAATTCTGTAGTAAATCTCCTATAAGGGGGCTGAACATGAAAACCTAGTCAATTTCTACTATTTTTATCTTATGAACAACGCATTTTGCATGCATAGAATGTTGTATATACAGGGCAGTCCCAGAAGTACTCAACCTGATGTATACGTAGTGGTTGTTTCAAACAAATGACTGTGGTAGAAAGTACCCACCTTATAAAGCTTGAGTTTTAATTTTGACGATGCTACGCCATTTAGTAATTGCTTGGTAGCCATTAATAGTGAAATTTCTTAGCGAATTTGTAAACATGGATAAAACTGATCATCACTATATGATACAATACTTTCATTTGAAAGGTCTTAGTCCAACTAATATTAAAGCTGAGCTGGATTCTACTCTGGGGGAGTCTGCTCCTTCGTTTACAACAGTAAAATATTGGGTGGCAGAGTTTAAGCGAGACCGTAGGAGCTGCCAAGACGAACATTGCAGTGGTCGACTAAATGAGGTGACCACGCAAGAGATTGTGAGAAAAATCCACAAAATGGTATTCGATGACCGTCGAATGAGTGCGCGAGCTAGCAGATATCATAGCCATTTCAAAAAGTGCTGTACATAGCATACTGACTGAAAATTTAGACATGAGAAAGTTATGCGCAGGATGGATGCCGCGTTTACTCACAATGGGAAAAAAGCAGCATCGTGAGAATGTTTCAGTCGAGACTTTGGCGATGTTTTGCTGCAACAAAGCCGAGCTTTTGTGTCGATTCATAACCATGGATGAAACATGGGTCCATCACTTCACACCTGAGACGAAGGAACAGTCAAAACAGTGGATTGAAAGGGGAGAATCGGCTCCAAAGAAGGTGAGACAGTTCCATCTGCAGGCAAGGTCATGGCGCCAGTTTTTTGGAATGTGTGTGGAATAATTTTCATTGATTATCTTCAAAAAGGAAAAGCAATCAATGGTGTATTATGCAAATTTATTGCAGCATTTTAATGATGAAATCAAGTAAAAACGGCCGCATTTAATGGAAAAGAAACTTTTGTTTCATCAAGTCAATGCACCAGTTCAACATCCATTATCACCACGGCCAAAATCAAGTATTCAAAGTTCGAATTGCTTCCTCATTAACCCTATTCGCCAGATTTAGCCCCCTCTGATTATTTTCTATTTCCAAAGTTGAAGAAATAGCTTGGTGCTAAAAGATTCACCAACAGTGAAGAGCTGGACACTGCAGTTGATGGCTATTTTGCAGAACTCGATGGTTCTCAGTATAAACAGGGTAACGAAGCTATTGAACACCGCCTGGGAAAAGTGTATCGAGTTGAAAGGAGACTATGTAGAGAAAGATATATGTTTTTTCTCAACATTTTTGTGTTTTCTTTGTTAGGTCGGGTATTTCTGTGACGGCCCCCGTACATGCATGTGGTTTAAAAATCTAAAGGGATATTTTGATACAGCTGTTCGTTTGGTTACGGAGATTGATAAAAACCATTAAAGGCAAATAAACTAATTAAAACCTGTATTTATTTCTCAAGAGTCAATGTTTTATCAAATATTTACTATAACTTAAACCTATTCTGTTTATCAGTGCTTGACCTGACAGTTATTACTTTCTCTACTATGTATAGTAAGTAGGGGAAGTATTGCATTCCACCCAAAAATTCGATACCGAGATTTCACCGGAAATATATGTTTTGAGGCCCCCTGAATCCATAAAAAGTATTTTTGGAAACATGTCCGTGTGTCTGTCTGTGAACTGCATAACTCAGAAACGAACAGTCGGATAAACACCAAACTTGATATTTAGGTTTAGTATCTTCCAGAGATGCGACACAAAGGTTTTCAAGAAAATTCCCCCACCACAAATTACCCTTTACATGGAACATTTTTCGAAAATTTTAATTTTCTCAAAAATGGCTAACGATTTTGATTAAAATATCATATATTTAAGATACTTTCATGACAAATAAAATGTATATCTCGAATTTTCTGGGAATGTCTCCAAAAGTATTCTTCATTGTGAACGACTTTTGTATAACTGGTAAACCATAAGAGATAGGCAAAATTTTACGACACAAAAAATGTAGATCCCATTAAAATACATAATTTATGTCATTATATATATATTTTTTTTGAGTGAACCACTTTCGAGATATTGCTTGTTATTTCCTTAAATTTTCCAATACTTTCACTTTTTCTCAAATGTGAATTCGTTATTCATTTTTTTTGTCCTGGTAATGCAAAGAGAATGGAATACTCCACATAGCAACCAGCTCTTAAAATATTTGACTATCGCTTAAAGCCTACCAATTCCCCTTGCATCTACAAGAAAATTAGCAATAAGATTAACATCTCGATTAACATGAAGCATATGGAGAATAAGCGTTTGTAAAAATAGTTTATACAAGAGTAGAGAAAGTCATGTGAGTGTAACACATCAGATTTTTTTGGCTGTGTTCTATGTTTTCAAGTTGTTTAAAATAACAGAATTTTCGAAGTTCTCTTATTTCAGTAATTTTGCCGATTTTTCTAATCGAAAGCAATAATACTTTAGTTTATGAGATAGAGGCATAGCCCTGAAAATATCAAATCTCTAGGTCAAACAGATTCGGAGAAGTATGCTCAAAGCCTAACTTCTCAAGCACTATGAAATATACTAACAAAAACCCAACCACTTTCTCGCCAAAGAAGCCTTCTAATCTCATACTTTTTGGTTGTATGCCTCACTATAACAGGCAACACACTCAAAATAATGCATTATGGAACAAGACTATAATGTAGTAATTAAGATGCGAGTATGTTTGTGAAACGAGTGGTAGCGAATTTCATAATTTTGATACGAGTGTCTTAAATACTATTATAGACTTGTTGGAAACGACTGTTTCTGGTCGACCACACTATTATATTACAAAACTTGTAGTCTTAAAAAAAACATCTTACCTTCATAACGGTGTGTGGATAACTAAATGCTGATCGGATGTCACCACTGATGGCAGGACCTTGAGCGTGTTTGCGAGAAGTGCAACCAATGACAGCACTTTTAGTCCATGCCGTATTTATTGATTTTTGCAGGTAACGTGAAAGCAACACATACCGAAGCAAAGGAAATGAACTCAGTTTATTAGATTAATAAAATTACAATGAGCAGAATTTATTTTAAATACAAATATTTCATTGTTTATCTAGTGAATGGAATGTTTGAAGTTGGGACTGCTGCTTTGTAGATGCTAAAAGGTATGGGCGAAAAGGGAGCTGCGCGCGCCATCGAGTAACATCATGAGTCGCTGAAGTATTATGGATGTTGTTACGTCACATGTAATCAGCGTATTATAGTGTGGTCGACCAAAAACAATATATTACTAGAAGTAGAAACTCGTAGAACATGTTTGACAAGAAATGTTGTACAGTTAAAGAATGTTTCACATTTAGCAACTGTTTAAATACCTTATTTGGCTGGGAGTACAATAAATCACTAGTTTTGGAATCTTGACTTAATTAAAAAGAATTAAAATTGATCGTAAGCTTTACATTCCGGATCGTCTTAAAAGCGCCAGTGATGTTAACAGACATTTTGGTTGAGAACTAAATTAAAAGCAAAACAATGTCGTGACATGAAAAGTCATTTTGGGAAAAGTAGGCTTTACACGATTGACCTTGATGGAAACCAGCCTTCAAGCTCCCGTGGTGTTAAGAGAAACAATTACACGGTTCGTATGATAAACTGCGCCTGGTTTGAACGGTTCCAATGAGCAAGCTTGCTGCAATAATGGCGGTTATTATGTCCTGACCTCCATGTGGGACCCTCCAGCCTTTTGTGCCGTCTGCAACGCTAGTCTCAGTTCTGCTGCAACAACCCCGTTTTTATTTTAACGGAAGTATTTTACCCAGAGGGCCTCTTATTTGTGGTCGGCGAGTCAACAAGTGGGCTATAGGGGTAATTAAAAAATATAAAAATATTTACTGGTAATGGTCTTGTTGGAGCCAATATTTGAATTGCAATAAGGATAACGATGATTATAATGAGGCTTAGAAGCAAAACTCTCTTCTTATTGCTTCTAATTGGAAACATTTTGCATTTTTCCTTGGTTTTGCAACGGTTTATAGCAAACATTGGGTACACAGGATGTTCCGAGAAAACGTAATCCATTATTTGGAGAGGTTGTGGTTCCATCAAAACACCAAAAATATATTATAAATGGGTTTTGAAATTAATATTACCATCTCTGTAAACTAAACCTGAGAATAAAACAATGCATCTGTTTATCACTAAGATTATTCAGCATATCAAGGGGATGCTTAGTGGCAGTTCATAAACTCATACTGTAACTGTACTATTTAGGTAAATTAGTTTCAATGTCTTGTAACATGCTTCTTTTACTTTCCCTACTACGTATAGTAAGTAGGGGAAGTATTGTATTCCACCCAAAAATTCGATACCGAGATTTCACCGGAAATATATGTTTTGAGACACCCTGAATCCAAAACCAGCATTTTTAGAAAAAAAAAGGTCCGCGTGTGTCTGTGTGGATGTGTGTCTATGAACAGCATAACTCAAAAACGAAAAGTCGGATAATACCAAACTTTAGGGTCAGTATCTTTCAAGGATGCGACACGAAGATTTTCAAGAAAATTCCCCCACCCCAGACTACCCTTTACCTGGAATATTTTTCGAAAAGTTTGATTTTCTTAAAAATGCCTTAACGATTTTGATTAAAATATCATATGTTTAAGATACTTTTATGGCAAACGTCCTCTTCATTGTGAACGAATTTTGCATAACTGGTAAATCATACGAGATAGACAAAATTTTACTACACAAAAAATGTAGATCTTGCTAAAACACACAATTTCTGTCATATACGTTTTGTTTGTGAAGTGAAACATTTCCGAGATGTTCCTTCTTATTTGTTTGATTTTGCAATACTTATACTTTTTCTCAAATGGGAATTCGTTATTAGTTTTTACTTTCTCTACTACGTATAGTAAATAGGCGAAGTATTGTATTCCACCCAAAAATTCGACACCGAGATTTCACCGGAAATATATGTTTTGAGACCCCTGAATCCAAAAAAAAGCATTTTTGGAAACATGTCCGTGTGTGTGTGTGTGTGTGTGTGTGTGTGTGTGTGTGAACAGCATAACTCAGAAACGAACAGTCGGATAAACACCAAACTTGGTATTTGCATTCAGTTATCTTCCAAGGATGCGACACGTAGGTTTTCAAGAAAATCCGCCCCGCCCAAGACTACCCTTTACATGGAACATTTTTCGAAAATTTTAATTTTCTCAAAAATGGCTCTAACGATTTTGATTAAAATATCATATGCATAAGATATTTTCATGACAAATGAAATGTATATCCGAATTTTCTGGGAATATCTCCAAAAGTGTTCTTCATTGTGAACCATAAGAGATAGACAAACTTTTACCACACAAAAATGTAGATCGCGTTAAAATACACAATTTATGTCATATACATTTTTGTTGTTGAGTGAACCGTTTCCGAGATATTGCTTGTTATTGCCTTAAATTTTCCAATACTTATACTTTTTCTCAAATTCGTTATTCATTTTTTTTGTCCTGGTAATACAAAGAGAATGGAATACTCCACATAGCCACCAGCTCTTAAACGCTTAAAGCCTAGCAATTCCCCTTGCATCTACAAGAAAATTAGCAATAAGATTAACATCTCGATATCTCGATTAACATGAAGCATATGGAGAATAAGCGTTTGTAAAAATAGGTTGTACAAGAGTAGAGAAAATCATGTGAGTGTAACACATCAGATTTTTTTAATGTTCTGGACATGAAAAGAGAATGAAATGCTTCACATACCAACCAGCTCTTAAAAAGATCTGAATATCGCTTAAAGCCTACCATATTACCCTTGCACTACAAGACAATTAGCAATAGGATAGTTCCTGCAAATTTTGTTATCGATTAACATGAATTAGATGGAGAATAAGGCTAGTAAAAATAGTTTGTACAAGAGTAGAGAAAGTCATGCGAGTGTAACTCATTAGATCTTTTATTTAATGATTTTGGGTTTCTCCCTGCCTCACAGCAGATAAGCACGAGATGGAATTCTATTATTTCACATATGAAATGGCGGAATTTACTTTCTGTTATGTACTTAATTTGCTTGCTCATAACAGAAAACCATGTCTTTCATTTTATGTGTACATTCAACAGATACGAAAATTACTTTTAAATAAAATAATACTGGAGTATGTTATTTATATTCTCTTGTTACGAATACAAAGTTATGCTGAATAATGCTAGTGTGAGACAGTGTTACTTACTTTTTCTTCTTTCTTTATTTTCTTTTTCCCTAAAGAGCTCATGTTTAAAGATATAATACATTGCGAGCGTTTTAAAGTAAGGCCACAGACCGGCTATATCCCTAGCTCACTGTATGTAGTGACCTTTGTACTTTTCCGATGCGCAACTGCGGCGTTCAAGGATATTTTCATCAGCTTTACTTCAGTCGCTGTTTTGCGTTTGTGCTGTAAAGAGAGTTATGAAATGTGTATTTTAAAGGTGAAAGTTTATTCAAGACATACGGTTGTGTGTGATTTGCTTAAGAGTGTTATTGCCTTGTTATTAGTCCATTGTAATGCCTACCGACAAATTCACTCTTGAACAAGAGTTTTTATGTACGATATTACGTAAAAACCGAATCATGTAGACAGGTGTGTAGAAAATTTCAGGAGAAATTTCTTGGTATTCTAGCTCCAAAAAGAGAAACTGCTAGACGTCTAGTTAATACATTTAGGATAACGGGATCGCTAAACGCTAAACTTAAGAAGCGAAAACAAGATGTTCTAATGGGGAAAAATTGAAACATTGGTGCATCTATTTGTGGGGAACCCTAAAAAAACGTTTGTAGGAACAATTTTCACACCATAGACGAACTTGAGGACAATATAAAAACAGAAATTATGAACATTACGCAAGAAAAACTTATGCATGTGAATGGAAATTTCATTCGAAAGTGCCAGAAATGTCTTCACGCAGATGGACACCATTTCCAACACCACTTATAAACAAGGTGAGTACTCATTATACTGCATGTTACTATCGCTCATAAGTAATGCGGGAGTTACGTAACGAGAAACTCCCAGTGTAATTGTGTTCGGAGCAACATACGCGCGATTCGTGGCCTCACCATAAAACGACCGTCCTGTATTTTCTCTTAAGGTGATAGTAAACATTTTCTCCTATCTTCGAACCCATGTTTACTAATGCATTTTTCTTTCTCTGATTGGAGTACTTCCTCTGCAAATACTGGTAACTATATTCAGAATGTTCTGTATACTTTTTACCATATGTATTTTTCGTTTGTTGGAAAAATATGAAAGTTAGAAGAAAGTTACTGGTGTAAAAATCATTGACTGTGGTTATAAACCCTAGCTGAGTGGAGTTCAAGGTTCAGGGGAGATACAGGACAGTGTGTGGTGTGCGATTTTACTGCGAGCACCAATCCCGTAAATGTGCACCAGATAGGATGTCCGTAGACGATAATCATATCTTTTAAAACTAATAAACGCTTCTGCTGGTACAATAAAAGCTAGTAGTTGATTGCATGCAGCTAAGTTTGTACTGAATACAAGTAACAAATAGTATATCCTAAGTATTTTACAGTCCTGTAAATACGCACAAAATATTTGTACCATGTCCATATTCCATTAAAAGAAATACACTAATTACACAAAGAATGGTAAAACAGGATATGTTAAACACACTTATTCATAATTCTTTTAATTTATAGATACGCATTTTCTGTTTCGTTTCACAAATATTCTTTATTGTTTATGTGGACATTGAATAGCCGCATTCCAAATTTAAAGTAGAGCTTGAATTAACAGTGTTGATCGCTAACTTACAAACGGTATATTTGGACTTAAGCCTTGATAATAACGATAGAGCTGTCTAAGCTTCATGTTTTGTTTCCCTACACTCCAACAGGGATAAAATACCTGACAAAGTAGCAACACTAACGAGGTAATATATGATTTTCTCAAAACCATTGTATTAGCTTATAGGTGTAAGCATACCTGGTGATAATATTTTGATAATCCCTATTAGATACCAAAGCTCGAAACCTTCATACGCTGCAAATAGCTATTTCAGAGCGAAAGTTTTTCACTTTCTGCGACAGAAATAACTATATTAGTAGTATAGTTTCCTTTTGCAAAATTCTGGAAAATTAAAATGGACTTATGCTTCCACCATGTGTTAAATGCATCTAACTTGTTGGAGAGTACGTTCTGTAGTCCAGGAGTGACACTCAGGGTGTGTTTTGTAAACACATTCAATATTAATTTTGAACATTAACACCACAGCGCTATTTATTTCACAGTATAAAAAATCTGATGTGTTACACTCACATGACTTTCTCTACTCTTGTACAATCTATTTTTACAAACGCCTATTCTCCATATGCTTCATGTTAATCGAGATATCGACATGTCAATCTTATTGGTAATTTTCTTGTAGATGCAAGGGGAATATGGTTGCTTTTAAGCGATAGTCAAATATTTTAACGCTGGTTGCTATGGGGTGCATTCCATTCTCTTTGCATGTCCAGGACATAAAAAAAAAGAATAACGAATTTGAGAAAAAGTATAAGTATTGGAAAATTTAAGGAAATAACAAGCAATATCTCGAAAACGGTTCATTCAACAAAAGAAATGTATATGACATAAGTTGTGTATTTTAACGCGATCTACATTTTTTGTGTAGTAAAATTTTGTCTATCTCATATGGTTTACCAGTTATGCAAAAGTCGTTCACAATGAAGAATACTTTTGGAGACATTCCCAGAAAATTCGAGATATACATTTCATTTCTCATGACATTATCTTAAACATAATATATTTTCATAAAAATCGTTAGAGCCATTTTTGAGAAAATTAAAATTTTCGAAAAATGTTCCATGTAAAGGGTAGTCTGGGGTGGGGGGATTTTCTTGAAAACCTTTGTGTCGCAACTCTGGAAGATAACCTAAATACCAAGTTTGGTGTTTATCCGACTGTTCGTTTTTGAGTTATGCTGTTCACACAGACACACACACACACGGACATGTTTCCAAAAATGCCTTTTTTGGATTCAGGAGGTCTCAAAACATTTATTTCCGGTGAAATCTCGGTATCGAATTTTTGGGTGGAATGCAATACTTCCCCACTTACTATACGTAGTAGAGAAAGTAAAAAGCTTAACGCTTTAGGATAGAATGTTTAATTTCGTTCCATTTTGTTTAAACCTCTGTTTTTCATTTCTAAAGTGTATTAATAATAATAATAATAATAATAATAATAATACTTGTTACAGGCTCTTCAGATTATCCGTTTGGGATTCTATGCAGGGGGTCATATGAAAATTGTTATATCAGTTTAGCGTTCAAACACCTTTTTTCAGCAGAAAAATATTAGCTGTGGCGACTTTGTGTGACGTTATTGTTCATAAATGAATCGATTGAGACAAGCCTTTATGAAGTATATGATAGAACAGCAACTGATATACATAGCCTGTCTTTTAATTTCTTCCATAAGCGCCTCGTCTTCACAAAATTTATTTTGTGTAATAACTTGATTTGTGCTGGACTTAGGCTTGAAGGTTTCACATTACGCACTCCTCAGGCAGCTATTATAAGGCGCTATGAACAGCATCTCCAACAATGTACGCATTCTTTATTTGCTTTTATTGGATGTTTAAACGAAATTATTTACTTTGTTTTGGCTTGGTTATTTAAACTTTTAAATCTAAGTATTGGTTACTCTTGTATTGGTTTTCATGGAACTGCTTAGATAAGCAGACGATCTTTTATTATAATTTTAAGTCTACCAATGTTTTGGTTGTTTACTTTAAGTGTAACCGTATAAGTTAAAATAGTACTTTTATGTTATTTTAAGATGCCATTTTCATTGTTATTTCACGATCTGCGCTATATTTTAAATAATAATTAAGGTTGTAACTGCAAAGCAATGCTCGGAGGACCAGATTCTCTTCTTTTTTCTGAGGACGTAGATTGCAGAAAAAAGTGTTAAATTGTTATAAACAAATATGATGTGTACCTTTTACTCAAGTTGGTTGTATTTTTCACTTTGGTTTCATGAAAATACAAAGAATTGCAATATGTTACACTGTCTTTTCAATTAAAGATGGCAAATATTTTCTTGATAGAAATTATCTTCTTTCTCTTCTCATGTCTTCTTTCATCATTCAGTAAATATTCTTGCTGTACATGGAGGACAATGCATGTATGAGTAGAGTTACCATACTCCGTATTTAGAACGGACAGTTTGTATTTTTACCAAGCGTCCGTGTCCGTACCGTACTTTGCAAAAAGTGTTAAAATGTCCGTACTTTCAGGAGGATGTATAAAGATATAATATTTGTTTTGTTCTGTGAAATGCATGTGCTCCGAGTTTTAATTTGTAACCTTTGACAATACTTTGTGACTACTGTTTTTGAGTTGTTTAATAAATCTCATTGTTGGTCACGCCACACTATCTTACGATCTGGCGGTTAGAAGCTTCGCTTCATTCAGTTGACAGTCAGTCCTGCTGTACTGCAGTAGTATTATTATTTTATTATTATAACACTTCCTTCAATTAAGGGCTGCCATATAGACAAAGTATTGTTTAAAATGACAACGCCTTTTTGCCATTTATAAACGGATATAAAGTAAACACTTTTCACTCAATAAATACTTTAATTCAATGCACAGAAGAACACTGAACAGACAACAGTGTTAATTGTATAGGTATACTTTGTCTATATGGCAGCCCTTAATTCAGGAATTTTATTATTATATGAAACTAAAGGTAAGCTACACGGGGATCGAGTCCAGAGCGTGGAGCTCTAGTTACCGGCTATAGAATGCGCTCGGATTTGATACCACCCATGGAGGTCGCATTTTAATTCCCGGGTCTAGGACCGGTTCCTATAACATCGTGAGGAAGGTCAAGAGTAATGATAGGCAGTGATCCTGGCCTCGTGAGTCAATTTTCCGGCTAGGAGATGTGTGATGTTGACCACATACAATCTGTATGGGTTGGTATCTCTGCTGCGCGTAAGTGGGAGTGAGAACGGCAGTTGGTTTGGCAATCCTAGGCCCTTCAGGGTTGTAGCGCCACAGGAAATTTTCAGCTACTCTATGTCCACTGGTCCTTAGATTAGTCCTACCATCCTGTAATGCTATCAGTTTTTCCATCATTCGATGAGGTAATTTCAAGTCTGCACCTTTCATACTTTGTGAGACAACTGCACCTAAAGACAGAAAAAATTGAGTTACAGTTTAAAAATACTCAACATAATTTTATTTTATGTTTTAGAATTGCAATTAATACATTCTAGGCTATATTCTGGGTCAACTATCTCCTGTTATTCTCTCTTTGTTTTCTTGCCACGCTTTGCTTTTCTGGCTTCTTTTGTTTCTTGTTGAAGTGGGATTTCAGCAGATTTAAAACACCAATCTCCTTTGACAACGGATCTATTGTAAGAAATAAATGACAGAATTACGCTATTTGTGGTATTTTTGTTCCATAATGTTAACAGAGTTATGTCTTTCGCTGTATTGTTTTTTACGTAATTTTAACACCTCGTTTTCTCACATCAAAAATTTTAATGACATTATTACATGATAACATCACGTTTATTTACTCTCTGAAAGCAACAGTAGATTTTTAATTTGATTAAAGCTGTCAACTCTTTTTCCCACACACACACTCACACGCACGCACACACACACATATTTGGTACCAGTCGAACTGTTCTCTGGCGTTAAGACAGCCTTTATTTCACGGTCGGAAATATGATGTTGGTTAGATTCGCTGCGTGCTTTATGTCGCCTATGGTCCAGGATGAGGTCGGCCCAGATTAATCGATGGTATGACATTCCTGGATGATGACGGGGCAGTTAGAAGCACCCAAAGTGATACCTGTTTTGTGTATTTTCGAAACATATTACTATACTCGCCTTTTTACGTAATATCCGTTATACGGATCCCTGCGCCGTGCTACTGTGGGCTGGAGCTTGGAGCTCTGGTTCCCGGCTACAGAATGCACCCGGGTACGATGCCACCCATGGGGGTTGGATTTTAAGTCCCAGATGTAGGGCCGGTGTTCACACAGCATCTTGAGGAAAGTGAGGAGCTATGATAGGCAGCGATCCTAATAGGCAGCCAACTTTTCGGCTAGGGTATGCATGGTGCTGACATCACCCCCCCCCCGTATCGGTTGGTACCTCTGCATTGCGTAAGTGGTCGTGAGGCCGGCAGTCGGGTTGGCAATCCAGGTCCTTCGGGGGCTGTAGCACCACAGGATTTATTTTTACGGAGAGTCGCGTAAACATTTATCATTTTTAGGTGTAGAAATGGCTTTAGACTTCGCCTCTTATGGATTTGAAATTTGATATGGAAGAGTGTGGAGAGTATTTTGTTGCCATATTTCAAATTTACTTGAAATTCATAAAAAATTAAGATGAGTTTATACAAAAATAGTGTTAAAATCTATGAATGTCTCAAAAGTATTAAATAGTACAAGGTGATACAAAAAGGACGTGAAGACAGAGGCAAAAACGAAATGGTAGCATTTAATTCCAAGAACATAATAACTATGATTAAATGATAGATATTAGTAGCTCATTAATGCGGTAAACAGTGTTCCAGAATGCATTCCTCTCCGTTTTAAAAACATTCTAGCAACCAAATCAATGGAGCGAAAATTTTAATTTAAATATGTAGAAAGAACAAACGGTATTATACCTATGATGTTTCTCAGGATTTTTCATTTTATTATCTTTGTTCATTTATTTATTTATAACATTGCGCAAATTTTTTAAACTTCTTCGGGTTTGGTGTTTAAAAATAATTTACTAGAACGTGTCTTTATTTAGTGGTACAATACCGGAAATTGCATTGAAAATGGGTTTGATCTGACGGAGGAAAAGCATGCCAAAATCAGAAATTACCAACGTTTTAACTGAAATTCTCATTGACGGTTCAACTTTTAAAATGCACAATTTATTTTTCCATCAGTTTAAATTGTGTGCCACTCACATCGTTGCATATTATGTACACTATGTGATCAAAAGTATCCGGACACCCCCACAAACATACGTTTTTCATCTTAGGTGCATTGTACTGTCACCTACTGCCTGGTACTCATTATCCACGACCTCAGTAGTCATTAGACATCGTGAAACAGCAGAATGGGACGCTCCGTGGAATTCACGGACTTCGAACGTGGTCAGGTCATTGGTCACTTGTGTCAGAAGTCTGTACACGAGATTTCCACGCTCCTAAACAACCCTAGGCCCACTGTTTCTGATGTGATAGTGAAGTGGAAACGTGAAGGGACATGTACAGCACAAAAGCGTACAGGTCGACCTCGTCTGTTGACTGACAGAGACCGCCGACATTTGAAGAGGGTTATAAAGAGTAATAGGCAGACATCTATCCAGGCCATCACACAAGAATTCCAAACTGCATCAGGATCCACTCCAAGTACTATGACAGTTAGGCGTGAGGTGAGAAACCTTGGATTCCATGGTCGACTGGCTGCTCATAAGCCACACATCACACAGGAAAATGCAAAACGACGCCTCGCTTAGTGTAAGGAGCGTCAACATTACACGATTGAACACTGGTAAAACGTTGTGTGGAGTGACGAATCACGGTATACAATGTGGCGATCCGATGGCAGGGTGTGGGTATGACGAATACCCGGTGAACGCCATCTGCCAGCGTGTGTAGTGCCAAAAGTGAAATTCGGAGGTGGTGGTGTTATGGTGTGGTCGTGTTTTTCCTGAAGGGGGCTTGCACCCGTTGTTGTTTTGCGTGGCACGATTTCAGCGCAGACCTACATTGATATTTTAAGCACCTTCTTGCTTCCCATTGTTGAAGAGCAATTCGGGGATGGCGATTGCATCTTTCTACACGATCGAGCACCTGTTCATACTGCACGGGCTGCGGCGGAGTGGTTACACGGCAATAACATCCCTGGCCTGCACAGAATCCTGACCTGAATCCTATACAACACCTTTGGGATGTTTTGGAACGCCGACTTCGTGCCAGACCTCACCGACCTACATCGATACCTCTCCTCAGTTCCACACTCCGTGAAGGATGGGCTGTCATTCCCCATGAAACCTTACAGCACCTGATTGAAAGTATGCCTGCGAGAGTGGACGCTGTCATCAAGGCTAAGGGTGGGCCAACACCATATTGACTTCTAGCATTAACGATGGAGGGCGCCACCAACTTGTGCGTCATTTTCAGCCAGGTGTCCGGATACTTTTGATCACGTACTGTATCTATAAAACTACTCTATTAAATGCATGTATAGTAATTTTGTAGACACCACACAGAAAAAAATGAAAAAAAATATAATTGTAACTTTCAAAAGATTAACAATTTGAAGCTTATAAAATAGAAAGTGTGGAAAACACCAGAGCAGATAAATTTAAATGTAGTTTACTCTTTCTACACATTAAAAATGAGAATTATTCTCCGTATTTGTCTGCTAGAATTTCTTGAAGTGGGGTAAAATACCTTTTGTAGTCATTGCAGGTAGGCTAAGTTGACAGCTTTGAATGCAAGAAAATTATGCCTACGAACAATTGATTATAACTAGAAGGCTGCAAAATAAACACACCAAAGAACTAATTGCTTGTGCTTAAATGCTTTCCGCTGTTAATAACAGCTATAAATGTACGATGTAACTTTTAGTAATTTATTTGATTTATGCATAAAATCAGGCATGTTGAAATATATTGTTGCTCGGACTCTATTGCCAATAATTATGGAAAGCGGTGATACGCCCACTTGTTCCAACCATCAGGAAGCGTTGTTTATGGCAATATAGCGTGACATTTGACACACCCACATGCACTACAATGCCAACAGATAGGGGTGAAGTCCACAAAGGTTTGTTTGAGGACACCATAAGTTAGACATTAGCCCGTTACATTTGCTAATAACTCCTTTTCTCCCGTATGTGGTATAATATACTTCGCATAAGCTTAAATTAGTATTGTTTATTCTTTGTGAACATGAAATGTTACCTAGTTGCGTTCATCTATACTTCTCACAAAATGTTAAAAAGGCACAAACGATATGCCGCTTATTTGTAAGAGGCTATAAACGCAAACTTTCAACCAACCGCGTTCATGCCACTTCTTTGTTAACAGGCTGTAAGTGGGATCGCTTCTTTCAAGCGGCATATCGCTTGAATCCTTTTTTTAAATTTTGCATCTACTATACATTTAGATTTGTTTATTAAATAAAATAAAAGAAGTCGAGTAAAACATGCTGAACAAATGCTGGGTTGCAATCGAACTATTCTGTGAATTGCTATTCTGTTTTTAGTTATCACATCCACAAGTTTGTTCCGCCTTAAACTGATGCAGGGGTGTGTAGGTGTGATTTTCAGTGATGCGTTAATCATTCCTTCCTTAAACACAAACAAATGCAAGAGGGACCAGCATGCGTAGCTAACAATGACAGTTCCTTTGTGAAGAGTTCTACCCAATCAAAACAATCGTCAGTATAACTGTTTGTACAGTTACAACCAATTAAACGATTAAAATGTCAAGAAGACGTTTATGGATAAACATTTATAACAGCTTATAGAATTAGTGCAGAGCATTAAGACATTTTTGGAAAAGATGTGATACATTCACATTACTTTCTATACTCTCTATCTTTATTAATGGGTATACAAACTATTCTTACGAATGCTTATTTTCCTATCTACTAAATTTAATCCAAACAAACCTTTTCAAAAATAGCTAAATCACACATTTCATTATAAATAGAAAGAAAACAACCAAAGTCAATTTTTTAAGAACTGGGCGCTATATGCTGACTCTAAAATGCCATACTGTTTCCATGCAATCGCGAGAAACAACTAAACATCGACGGACTTAAAAAATGACAAGTATTGAATAATTCGAACCTTTAATAACGGATAGCTTAGAAATGGCTTATTCCACAAAAAAAAATCTTGGAAGTAAATTGTGTGTTTTAAAGAGATCTACATTTTCTGTGTAGCACGTTTTCATCTATCGCTTAAAATTCACAAATTATACAATATTATACAAAATTCCTTCGGAACGAAGAGAACTTCCTAGGTTATTCCCAAAGAATTAAGATATACATTTTATTTGTTATGTAAATATATTTAATATATGATGTTTTAAACAAAATCGTTAGAGCCATTTTTAGAAAATAAAATTTTCGAAACGTATTTTCTTGAAAATTTTCGAGTCTCATTTTTGATAAATACACAACTTAAATATCAGGTTTGGTATTTATCGGACTTTTCGTTTTTGAGTTATAGTGTGCACAGACACTCACACACATACACACGGGCATGTTTTCAGAAATGCTTTATTTGGATTCGGGGGACTTCAAAACATATATTTCTGTTGGAATCCCGGTATCGAAGTTTTTGGCGAAATGCAATAACTTCTCTACCTATATGTACGTGGCAGAGAAAGTAAAAAAATCCATGGTCACGTTTACCAGCAAACTAAACGCTCAACTATTGTTATACACCGGGGTGAGCCCAAAAGGTTTGCAGCTAAAATATTAAATTTAGTTACCCCGGCATAAACGTTGGGGAACGTAACAGCAGGGGCAAACGAGAGATACCTGGAACTTGCTGCTCAAAGCTAAAGCAGGCGTGGGATATTTATAACATAACACACATAAATCCACATTTAACTCTGGTTTATTATGAAGTTATCTTGGTACCGTTACATTATTTCCAAAAGGTTACAGACAAACATTGGAGGGAGATGCTCCACACTCACACAGACCATGCATTCCTACATACAACCACACACTCTGAAGATATACACTTGACTGACGCCATGCTACCAGACTGAACCACGCTATCAGACAAACAGGCTCGTCGCTCAACTTGCTTTCACCCTCCCCCCTTACTAAGGAGGTGGAGGGAAGGGAAATGCCGCGCCGGACAAGAATTCAGAGTCACAAACAAAATAATTAGTTCAACAATGTGATTCTACACAGCAATAATGTGTCCGACGCAACACTGCACACACATACGTTACACTGTTATCCTGTTGCTCGTTTTATTTTAAGTTAGCTCTTTAGTGCTTATTAATACCATGCAGTTATGCTCCTTATGACGGTCTTATATAATGATATATGTGTTCAGGTGTCGGTTCAGCGGAACTCATGGGATATACACCAATTGTTTAATTTTATAGCAGGTAAAACACAAAAACAATCAAGCAAGTGCGTATACTCACATAAAACACATATACGCACACTGAACATGGCGAGAAATCTCCCGAATCGGAAAAATTAAACAAAGTCTGAATAGAACTAGGGCCCACGACATTCAATGATAATGTATTCGCAATGTCACTTGGACAACGCATCATGGTGGCATACGATGTGAACGAATCCCTGCAGTTTATAGGTCTGATTTTCGATCTACAATTTAAAGGATGTTTTACGGGCCAACAGAGTTCGAGGTCGTTTTGTAATTCTAGAAGACGGTTTATAGGACGCTTAGCCAATCGAAAAATGCTTTCTTTTTTTTTACTGTATTTTATTTTACGGCTCTGGTGGATAATCTTAGAACGATGTATGATGGACAGTTAGCCTTCTAGGTCTCATCCCTGTAACCACCCACTCCGTCACGTGTCACAGAGACCCTAGCGCTTAGCTACCGAATCTTTTGCTTCGTGCCGTGCAGACGACATTAGGGTGCCGTCCAGTCCAATCGCCGCCCCCATATAAAGCCGGAGAGCTAGCCTTCTAGGTCTCATCCCTGTAACCACCTGCTTCATGCCGCGCAGATGGCACTAGGGTGCTGTCCAGTCCAACCGCCGCCCTCACAAATAAAGACGGACAGTTAGCCTTTTAGGTCTCATCCCTGTAACCACCTGATTCATGCCGTGCAGATGACATTAGGGTGCCGTCCAGTCCAACCGCTGCCCCTAAACAGAAAGGCGGACAGTTAGCTTTCTATGTCTCATCTCTGGAAATGCCATCTTGCTTCGTCACTGCCCACAGGGACCTCCAGCGCATGGCAGCCGGATCTTCTGCTTCATGCCATGCAGATGGCGTTAGGGTGCCATCCAGTCTAACTGTACATTGTCTGTTTTTTTAGACTTAAGGTGGAACGTTGGGTTGTGGTATTAAATATCCAATCCGGTATTTACCTTGGCGAAAACCACGAAAAAAACTCAGACAGATTGGTCGGCCCACGGGATTTGAACCCGGGACCTCCCGAATGCGGGCCACAGACTTTACCGGCTGAGCCATCCCGCTCGGTAAAGCGTTATTGTAATCAACTCTAAAACAACATAAATATGTTTAAGACAAATGTACGTAAACCATTAGGTTTGTTTCAGCACGATTCAGAATCGATTCAGAATTATCTGAGTGTGCGCAGTAGCTAAGTGGCGTTCCAACACGACAGAGAATCAGTTCAGAACCAATTCTGAATTTCCAGTTTGCTGTTCCAACGTATTTGGGAACTAGTTCGGAACGAGTGAAATCGGTTCGGGATGAAGAGTAGGAACTGAAAATTCCAGACATGCGCAAATTGTATGGTCTACAGCGCATACTCAGTCAATTCAGAATCGATTCTAATCGCTTGGAACAAACCTGACAGAGAGTATAGAAAAAGTGACATACTCTCTGTATTCAGTAGAAAATAAAGTTTAATATGTAATTTATTCCTCCATGCGTGTTTATTTCTCAATACGGAATAGCAAAGGTGTTTGGTAAGCAGTTGCTCGCTGTTGAGTAGTATGGCGACATACTTGAGGAAAAGAACAAACGTCTAACAAAGCCAGGGAGCAAAACAGCGTTCAAAGATAACAATAATGAGTGATTTAGAAGGTGACAGTGATCTTTTTAATGATGCATCGACTTCCGAAGAAGAGGATTATTTCCATTTAAACATTATTCCGTTATTTTGGAACCTTTACCCCCTTTTGGCACCTTTATACCATTTCCCCCCAACCATGCCCATAATCCCCTTTTTTCTTTTAAGTTTCATTCCAATTTATTCTTTAACTTTCAATTAACGTCTCCTCAGCTTGCTGTGTACGTGCGAATAGTAAGTCTACCTCTTTCAGTAAACGCCGCGCGGGAATTGAAAGTACACCCGCAACAATGGAAAATAATTGTGTGTTCGACGAAAACCTCTTTCTCTCACTTTACTGCTATAAAGTAGCCCGCACTAATGCAATTGACAATGAGTGATTCTATCCCACCAGAATCAGTAGCCTGCTGTTCGTGAATGTGAGTTTGTTGCTGTGAGAGACGTCATCTGTTTACGTGGAGACGACAATAACCTCAACTGCGCAGTTCCGAGAATTATTAAGACTGGGCTATAATTCACAAAACAATTATATATAATGAAATAAAAATTTCAGCCCAATTGAATGGATAGTTTAGAAAATAGCAATTTCAGTTGTGCATCCCCTTAAATAAACCAGCACCTTATTGTGCCTTTTTCACCTTATTTGAGCACCTTTTCCCTTCCTTTTTTCATCTGAAAGTTGCAACTAAAAATCCTAACCCTGATCATAAGCATACATTGGTACCATGTAGTTTTGTATTATTTGCATTACGTTCGGAATAGAATTTATGTGGGGTGTCATTGTCTCAGAGTATTGGAGTTTTAAATTAAACATTGTGTTTAGAAGCTTCTGTAGCAGGAAACCTAATGTTAAATTGGAATTGTGTTAAATTACGTTTTCCGGGTTCTGGTTTAAATATAATATCTATATATTACAATTTTTATTCGCAATAACTCAGTATCAATGGCTTTAAGCCGATAAACGAACGCGATTTATTTTTGCTCGAATATTAGGACTGGAATCAGTATGAAAGAAACGCTTACGATGTTTGGAGTTTGATTTCATTCATCAACGCTGTAAACGTAGATATTTGATCGTCTTCTGATTGACCGTGCAACGAAGAAGGCCGTGACAGAACGCGAACGGTTCAAGTAGTGTTCCAACCACACAAAATTCCGAATTAGTTCTGTGAGCGTACCGGACTGGCGAATGTGCATTAGCATGTGTTGGGATTAGTTCCGAACCCGTTCAGAACCGTGTGCTGGAACAAACCTAGTATATACACACAACAATATCGACCGACACGATTGGTTCCTTAAGATACGGTCTCATGAAAGGCAGGTCCGCGGTTCAAGTCCCACCAAGACCATCCTCCCTGATTAAGGCTTTCCTCAGCCCTCATAACTGGCAAATGCCGGCGAGGGACCCTAATCTCGAATGTTTCCTTCTCAAACCTCCTTTCCCAATTTTTCATTTCATTTGTGTATATCAGTACCCAGCGTCTAAGGTGCTGTATGTAGTAAGAACGGGCATTAAACTATTAATAACATCCATGAAGTATTAGTTAATCGATGGTTCTAAGAGATAGCAAATTAGCTTAGGATGTAGAATGTGATTAAGATTCATAATGGTTATATATTTAGCAGTCAGAAATGTATTATGAAGATTATAAACCGCGACGTTGTTTCCACCTGAATTGTTAGACCACCAATGTAATGACTTGCAGTAATATATTTAACCAGACATTTTGCAGATTACTTTAACGACAGCCTTGAAAATGTTGTTCATGGTGTTATTTCGGCTATCAAGAAGACGTAAAACCTGTTTACCTCTGTATACATTTCGGAATATAAAAAAGTTAAATTACTTAAAAGTAAAATGCTGGTTGAAAAAGACCAAAGTATTGAATTAACTAATAAGAAATTGTTTTTAATATTATAAAATGTACTTCAATAAGAGCTAAAACTATAATTTGTCGCACACGCAACATTTCAGTCTCGTACCTATCATGGTCACCAATAAAAAAATAGCCAAGGAAAACATCGTTCCAATATGATTGCAAAAAACTTCTTAACTTCGTTTACAAAGTAGTTGACATTTCATGGAACAAATGATGCAACAGTAGCAATAAATTGAAAGTGACCAACAGTATCGAGATGGTGCTAATGCCCTTAAAGCGGAATACATATGCATAAGTAGCATTAAGCGGAATTAATAGCACAAGGCAATGTGGGGTTAACAAATTATAGTAATTACTTTTAAAATGCCCTTAATGTACATAGCTAACTGATTGGTATATGTTCTAATGCAGGGTAGACATAGATGGTATACTGCACCTCGCTCTAATAACATTAACTAGAAAACTACCACTCATTTTAATAACGTTTAAAATAATGTCATTGAGCAACACACTTAAATATTCAAGTTGCTGCTCCGATTGGTTCGAATTAGTGGAAATTGACTCAAGGGAAGGAAAATATTAATAAACGTTCAGGGCTGACAACCGTACCACAATTAACGTATAAATACCGCAGTATAACCTGTTGACCACGCACCATAATACTGCTATTATGATGTTTAAAAGTAGTGTACCATAATTTACAATAAACAGGTATTCACGTTTTACTAACAGACAATATGTTCATGGATTAGATACATAGTATGCGGTCATGCACTAGAGCGAATGGATATCGTTACGACATGGTGCCATGTCAACTACCTGCTCTCTTAGCAGTTGTATACTGACAGTGTAAGCAGAACTACGATCTCTGGTGTGAGGGTGATTTGAATGCGCGCTTCGGAACTCGAAAATGTCGTGGTTAAGCAGCGATTGGTTAAACTGCCTCTGTGATCGAGTGATCAGCGTTCGGGCTACTCAAACCAGAGGTATTTTGTTTCATTCTCGGCTGGGGTGGACAATTTTTTCTTATTCCCTTTCCTCCGTAGAGTTTGGTAGTGTGAATACGGAAAGAATGTGGGTGTGCTCAATTTAAAAGCTAATGTAAAGAAAGAAAGAAAAAAAAAACCATGAAAAATCCCATAGCTCAGAGAGTAAAAACACCATCAGTAAGTTGTTTGTTAAGTCAAAGCCCGCTTGTGTTAAGGAGGGTTATACAAATTAAACAATTAAAAAGAAGACTTCAAGTTCTGCAAAAAACTAGCAAATCCGCTACGAAACGTTTTATATAATGAAGCACGCTTATATTGAGGACACTTTAGGACGGAGTGCTATGTTTCAATCAACGCTTTTGCAGGGGAGAGAATGATTGGAAGATGATGAGCGTAATGGTCAGCCCTCTAGTTCCCGAGATCGCGGGTTCAATCCCGGCATAAAAATCATTAGCACGCTTCTTTCGGAAGAGAAGTAAATCCGGTGGTCCCGTGTCGTAATTTACGGCACGTAAAAGAACCTCAAGCCTGATAAAGATGCCTCTAGCAAAATTTCCCGTTTTTCGCGCCTAATATAGAATGGGACGCTAGGGACCATAATATTTAAAGAGCGTCCATAAATAAAATTCAGTTTTTGTACTGGTCGGCAACAAACAATATGAACTGAACGTAAGATCGACCAACCGCTCCCAATTGGTAGACGATCTCGAGCGGCAGCATACACATTACAGTTATTGAATTACTCGGAGACTATAGGCTGTATTTGAGGAGGAGTCTGCATTTAGTACTATCATGTGTAACAAACTTGTTTGCAACATCCGCAGAAAATGCAGTAAATTTATTTATATAAGAGCTATTGAATGGTTTATAGCTGTCCAGAAACTTAACTACATACTTCCGTAGAATACTCAAAGATATTTTGCTATTTGGTTACACACATCCGCAGCCATTGATAAAATTTCAATTATAGAAATAAAATGCCATACTACATAACTTATAAGTAGCATTCAATTGTCGTTTGTTTCGGGCTGTGGTGTGTTTACTTAAGTATTCCCCTAAGGCTTAGTTGTTACACCGCAACTATGTATGTATATTATTTGGAATAACATTTAATCGGCTTTTGTTTTTACACACATTTTGTATGGAGCAGCAGCAAATTGAAATAAAAGGTGTACAGCCTAGTGCACGGAAACCTGCCGACGTTCTGGTTATCTATAATGTTTTTCTTTATTTATTGTTGGCAGAAACTCTTTTATCATTCGTGTTCCACACCAGCCTGGGCGAGTCAATCACTTATTGGTTGGAATTCAAGTCATATCCACAAGCATTAGCCTATAAACAAACGCCAGGCCTAGGTGAGCGGCGAAAGGGTAGAAGTGCGGAAACACTTCACTTCATGGCTAAGCCACAACAGTCCGCACGAGCCCCTAGATGAGTCCATCTCGTATTGGTTTAATCGAAAAATTTTGGCACTCGATCATTAAGCTACGATCACAGGTCAGTTTCAGACCCAAGATCGAAGGAAAAGACGATGAGATAAGACAAGCATTAATTGGAGTGCTAGAACCAGATACACTACGTGATCATAAGCATCCGGACACCTGGCTGAAAATGACGTAACAATTCGTGGCGCCCTCCATCGGTAGAGCTGGAAGTCAATATGGTGTTGATGACAGCGTTCACTCTCGCAGGCATACTTTCAATCAGGTGCTGAAGGTTTCTTGGGAAATGGCAGCCCATTCTTCACGGAGTGCGCAACTGAGGAGAGGTATCGATGTAGGTCGGTGAGGCCTGGCACGAAATCGGCGTTCCAAAACATTCCAAAGGTGTTCTATAGGATTCTGTGCAGGCCAGTCCATTACAGGGATGTTATTGTCGTGTAACTACTCCGCCACAGCCCGTGCAGTATGAACAGGTTTTCCATCGTGTTGAAAGATGCAATCACCATCCCCGAATTGCTCTTCAACAATGGGAAGCAAGAAGATGCTTAAAATATCAATGTAGGTTTGCGCTGTGATCGTGCCACGCAAAACAAGGGGTGCAAGCCCCCTCCAGGAAAAACACGACCACACCATAACACCACCACCTCCGAATTTCAATTTTGCCACTACACACGCTGGCAGATGACGTTCACCGGGCATTCGCCATATCCACACCCTGCCATCGGATCGCCACATTGTGTACAGGGATTCGTCACTCCACACAACATTTTGCCAGTGTTCAATCGTGTAATGTTGACGCTCCTTACACCAAGCGAGGCGTCGTTTGGCATTTTCCTGCGTGATGTGTGGCTTGTGAGCAGCCGCTCGACGATGGAATCCAAGATTTCTCACCTCACGCCTAACTGTCATAGTACTTGGAGTGGATCCTGATGCAGTTTGGAATTCCTGTGTGATGGTTTGGATAGATGTCTGCCTATTATCTTTACGACCCTCTTCAAATGTCGGCGGTCTCTGTCAGTCAACAGACGAGGTCGGCCTGTACGCTTTTGTGTTGTACATATCCCTTCACGTTTCCACTTCACTATCACATCAGAAACAGTGGACTTAGGGATGTTTAGGAGTGTGGAAATCTCGCGTACAGACTTCTGACACAAGTGACACCCAATCACATGACCACGTTCGAAGTCCGTGAGTTCCACGGAGCGTCCCATTCTGCTGTTTCACAATGTCTAATGACTACTGAGGTCGCGGATAATGAGTACCAGGCAGTAGGTGGCAGCACAATGCACCTAAGATGAAAAACGTATGTTTGTGGGGGTGTCCAGATACTTTTGATCACATAATGTAAGGGGGAAAGGACTGGTCGTGGCAGAGGCGGTTTAGTATGTTCTTACCAACATAAACTGCTGGGCATTATATCGGCATCATTCCATGCATTCGATTGTACACGAGCAGCTAATGAGCTTCGGTAGAACTATAGCGTAGCGCATTAGGCAATGTGTTTTGTTATCATGTCGCATGGTCTGTGCTTCATTCGACTGTACTTCTGTGGGTTGCAAGTAAAGCTAACTACATATTGAAAGGGGTTTAACAGCGCGAAGTACTTGGTTGAGACTAATTTGTTTTGAGTGTAGTTATCAGCAAAATGGAGCCAGTGTTGGACGTTAAATCGAAAATATGCACTGACCAATATAAACTGGTGGAGCACATTGTAATTAAAAGCAACATTTAGGAGCGCTTTTACATAGTTGTGAATGATAATGGAGGGATAGCACCTTGTATGCAGTTCAGCATAGAAGAAATAATCTGACGTGTTATATTCACATGAGATTCTCTACCCTCTAGCGCTTATTAGTGGCTATACAAATTCCGGAAATAGCTGAAATACACATTTCGTTATACGTAGATGTTTTAGAACTGGACAATATGTGCTGAGCTTAAAACTCCATGCTCTTTGCGTGTAATTGCGAGAAACAATTGAATATCGAAAGAACTTGATAAGGATGACAAAGTATTGAACAATTCGAACTATTAATAACGGATATCTCGGAAATGGCTTATGCTACAAAAAAGCTATTTCAAATAAATTGCGTGTTTTAAAAGGATCTATATTGTCACGAACAAGGTTGTTGTGACTGGGGGAATAGCTATGGGGAATTAGAAGAATTGTAGAGACAACTTAAAGCTTGGCTTATGAGGTTCGGCTTACAAACGATACAATATTGTTAAAAGTACGTGGTACCCGTAGGTCTTACCTTAAGAGATGTGTCGAAGATGTGTCAGGGCAACTACGTGGTAAGATGTCCGGAACGCCGCACCAAGATGCGCCGAGACGTAGCGACAAGAGCTACAACCAACAATCAAGAACCAAGAGCTCCCAAATCGGGGTTTGCATCTCATTATATAACTAAGGCTACCAAGAAGGGGTTTCCATTATGGCGGCGGCTAATACCAAATATGGAATGCCGACGCCCTGGTTTCGATTTATGGTGGCAATACATAAATGTTCTAGAACTTCCTGGTGACGCATGGCGATCAGGGAGATATGTGCAAATGTGCACGTTCGCCAGATAAGCTGATGCCATGGTAAAGTTCTTTAGGATTATCATAGGAAGTGGTTACTCTTGCTGTTCCTGTTACATATTATAAGTACTAAGCTTCACAAAGAAGAAAGGATGTTAGGTTTTGATTTTACCAGAAAATATAAGAATTCTGTTGTCTACTCAAACATCCAAAATATACCGTAATTGACGTATCCCACAGTAGTACACGTGACAATATTTTTTGTATAATAGTTTCCGTCTATCGCTTAACGTTTATCAGTTGTGCAAGATTATACAACATTTCCGCCGAATGAAGTGGACTTCACAGGTTTGTCCCAGAAAATTCAAGATACGAATTTTATTTGATATGCAAATATCTTTAATGTATGGTATTTTAATCAAAATCGTTAGCCATTTTTTGTAAAATAAAAAAAAAATCGAAAAATGTTCCACGTAAAGGGTAGTTGTAAGTGAGGGATTTTCTTTAAATTGCTAGTGACGCATCTTTGGAACATACTGAACCCAAATACCAAGTTTGATATTTATCCTACTTTTCGTTTTTGATTTATGTTGTTCACATACACACATATACGGATCTTTTTCTAAAAAAATGGAAAATTAATTTTATTAATGGGCCTTAAAACATGTATCTCTGGTAAAATCTGGTATCGAGTTTTAGGTGGAATGCAATGCCTTCTCTACCAACTATGTACGTGGTTGAGAAGGTAAAAACATTATTTGAAATCCTAGCAACGGAACATTTAAAACACACAGTTGCAGCCATTCTTCATTGGCTAAAGAAGTTACTCCTGGTGGAACTATAACAGTGGTGTTGTTTGTAATGCAATTATGAGTAAACATAGAATAAAAGAGGCCTGTGTCAAGCTGTGGCAAGTGGATCTGTCCTTTTATTGCTCTTTTAGGACCATCGTTACGCAAGGATGGATAAACATCGGGAATTAATTAGGATTGTAGAAGATGTACTGTAACTGTACTGTACGACTGATGTCATACACCTGTTGCTTGGAAAGGATATGATACTGGTAATGATAATCATATATGCCGATCTCTGATCACATGAAATTCTAGGAGCTATGAAGAATACCTGATGTGCATTAAGAAATACTTTTCAGGGTGAATTCTTTATATTCATTATACCAGATTTACTTTTCATTTTTAAATATGTTCAGAATGTGCTGGCTTATCTGAAACGAACAGGAAAAATCATGCTGGAATCATACTGTATACTAATGTTGCGAGTGTATTTTTTATAATGTTTGTGTATTTGTGTTTACTTCACGCGTTGAAGCCATCTTGTGACGTCATTCATTTGTTAGGTTTGCTAGCTCCATCTGGTGTTAGCAATTTGCGGCAGTATTAGTTTTTTGTTTAAAAAAAATGCTAGTCATTTTATTTAATTTTAGTTCTTTGTCCTCCGGCTAGCTATTATCTTTTTCTTGGGTCGAGCACTTCTCTATATACAGGTTGTGTAAACGGAAAGGAATCTTTTATCCAAAGATAACACTGATGAAGAAATTTGTTTTACACTTTTATTGTCGAACACGTTAACTATCACATTTACACATTGATCTTGACACTCGCCAAACTGAAACTGTTATAATAACTTCTTACTGATCACTTTTAATCCACGTACTTCAACCTTTTGTATAATTAACTTTACATCACTTTAGATTTTTCATAATTCTGCTACGCGTAACGTGTGAATCTATAGCCGACGTGTAATATTTCTGCTGGACTGAAGGCGACGTGTATCATAAAAAATATTTTCGACGAACTGACGGGAATGCGACGTGTAGTGTACAAAGAATTTTGATGAACTGACGGGGTCTACCTCTAACCTACTCTTTTTATACTCCTTCACCCAGATATGCCTAAAGATTATAACTGAACTGCAATTGGCTAATAAAACGCGCCAACATTAGCGTCTATTTTAATATCCAATGAAAATTATGAATACATATGCTCTAGGGAAACGTTCCAGAAGATTCTCAAGGAAATACGCGCCAATATTACGTAACTTCCTCGTTTCCAATAATGATAAACAGCTCACCCACTCGCTGCATTATTGCACGCTATTATTGTCAGTTTCAGTAAGGCAGTATAAACTTACTTCCCAACAATAATTACAATCAACAAACATCTCAAATCAATGTCACATAAAAATGCATATTCATATTACAATCATTATTTACATTTAAGTAATTTGTGATACAAATTACTGCATCATATGCCCCACTAGAAACATAATTATAAATATTTACAACTTGCTTGGAAATTTTATAATTGGGTTTTTAGTCTCCTAAATCTTGGAACACACGCTATCACTTTCACTTAACACTTCACACGTATTTAACACACGACATATGTTTTGTCTTTATCTTGCCACTACTTACTGGCTCTGGTCTAATGTGTTTAGACATTAATCTAACATTACAATTTTTTTTTTATATAGCCAATACTGTACCCTGAATTATTTAGTTACTGTTACAAAATTGGTTTACACTCTTATATTGTTAACAAAAATTTATCAATTCAAAAATTTTTGTAATTATTACACATATTTACCAAAATATTCACCCTCTACACAAATATATTTACATCTCTTAAATCTAGATACTGTTTCACATTTTCTGTTTGCTACATAAGTATTTGTTTTAATTATTTTTACCCCATTTTTGTTGTTTTGTACATTATATTCACAATACTCTTGGAATTATATTTACGTACTTTTACTTTTAATATCATATTAAGTTTCAATTTTTACATTCTTAATTTCAAATACTGTTACAGTTACTAAAAAATGTTATTTTCCCTTTTTTTTTAAACATTTAATTTTTGTCCAGAATTTATTTCTCTTTTCACATGACATATATATAATTAACCCTCTTACGTTCCAATACATTTCTCTGCAAGTCATCTTTAACTATCCAGCATTTACTTTACATCTCATTGCTATTTACCCTCCTGGATCAAATTGTCTGTGGCTAAACATTACTCGTAGCCGTATCCTAACCTTCCAAAATTTGTTCATGAATAACCTATTAAAGGATTCAAATGAAATTTCGTCCCTTGATATAATTTGAAAACAATCTGAAGTTTTCTGAACTACACATCTTTTAACAATTGTCATTTTCAATTCTTCTGGTATCTTTTTAATCTGAGAATACTCTGACAAGTCTGTAATAAATTGTCCTGGATTGGAGTTTTCGTTTTGAACAACTTGGTACTTGTTAATTTCAGAAGTTAGCTTTTGATTATTTACAGGCAAAACTTTAACTTCTTCGTACAATTTAATTCTTTGCATTACTGACTCATTCTGTATTTCTGATATCTCCCCTCTGAAATTAACTTGCGCCTGATTCACATCTACATTCATAACCTCTTTCATCTCTCTCATCTCAGTTGAAATGTTACTCATTCTACTACCTAACTCTGTACATTCTACATCAACATGTTCAAACTTAGTATTAACCTCACTTTTTTTGTTACTTATTTCCCTGCTCATGTCTAGCATTTTCTTTGAAATTTCTCCTATCTCACTTGCTATTATTTCCTTTTCATCACTCATTCTCATCATACTACTATCTAGCTTCATAACTTTCTTTTCAATTTCTTCACTGCTTTGATCTACTGTTTGCTCTAATTTCTCATAACTCTGAGTTAGTTTTTCTAATTTCTCTTTAGTCTTACCAATATCTTCCCTTAATTCCCTATGACTCTTTTGCATATCTTCCCTTAACGTTTCAAAAAAAATTCTCATCATTTCCATCATCATACTAACATCAAAATTTACATTTCCTGCTGTTCTATTCTCACTTTCTGCACTAACATTTCCTCCCTCAAATACTACATTGTTTGAGCTATTTTCTGTAACCTGTATTGAATTACAGCTAACTGTTACACTATCTCCCTCCATAATTATTTCTTCTGTATTATTAGTGGACATTATTTTCTTTATCCTACCGCTCCTGAGGTACATTTAAATGTTACAATTTTGTTTTCTAAAAAAATTACGATACTCTGACCTTTGTGATGCTGTCTGTTGCTGTTACTTTGATGTCCAGCTTCCTGCCCCTCTCTCCTAGGTTTGTATGTCGCTTCTGCGTCGTATCATGATGAATCTACGTCGTTTTGGTGTTCCGTATTTGAATTCCCCTGTTGCCTTTTAATCTCGGAATTACGATGTCCAATCATCCGCGTAGTCTGTCGTTCCTATAGTTGTTTCTGGAATCTGCGTCTTGTAGTTCAGTTCACTGCTCTATTCACTCCACGTCCTGATTCCTTCTCTCCTTCCTGGTTATTTCACTCCTTTCCTGGTCACTATGCCCCACGTTGGGCGCCAATTTGCGAGTGTATTTTTTATAATGTTTGTGTATTTGTGTTTACTTCACGCGTTGAAGCCATCTTGTGACGTCATTCATTTGTTAGGTTTGCTAGCTCCATCTGGTGTTAGCAATTTGCGGCAGTATTAGTTTTGTGTTTAAAAAAAATGCTAGTCATTTTATTTAATTTTGGTTCTTTGTCCTCCGGCTAGCTATATATTAAAAAATATTTTCGACGAACTGACGGGAATGCGACGTGTAGTGTACAAAGAATTTTGATGAACTGACGGGGTCTACCTCTAACCTACTCTTTTTATACTCCTTCACCCAGATATGCCTAAAGATTATAACTGAACTGCAATTGGCTAATAAAACGCGCCAACATTAGCGTCTATTTTAATATTCAATGAAAATTATGAATACATATGCTCTAGGGAAACGTTCCAGAAGATTCTCAAGGAAAAACGCGCCAATATTACGTAACTTCCTCGTTTCCAATAATGATAAACAGCTCACCCACTCGCTGCATTATTGCACGCTATTATTGTCAGTTTCAGTAAGGCAGTATAAACTTACTTCCCAACAATAATTACAATCAACAAACATATCAAATCAATGTCACATAAAAATGCATATTCATATTACAATCATTATTTACATTTAAGTAATTTGTGATACAAATTACTGCATCAATATTTGGATACCAGATGAAACATAAGACTAAAAAGGCCTTATTTTGCCTTGAATAAAAAATAACTTTGCTGCTCTTTTGAAGGTGTTTACAACTGTACACTTCAATAAGCTACGCAAGTAAGAGACATAACAGTTGCCATAAATAAGCTGCATATGAAGGATATATTGACTTCTTGGAACTTTTAAAGGGGCGTTAAATGATGTAGAAAAGGATATCACGCCTATAATGCAGGCTTTCATGCTTGTTTTACAATCTAAAACTGCATTCCAGAAATGATGCAAACAAAATAACGAGCATAGCATTTGCTTAAAAATCTTAGTGTTATATTCATATGAGTTTCTTTACCCATTATTCAACAAACTATTCTTACAAAAGCTTTTTCTTCCATCTACTGCACATGGATCAAGATAAACACTTGCAGAAATTGTCCTATTACTCATTTTCTTGTAGGTTTAAGGGGATTAGGGAGATACAGAATGCTTAAGCAATGGGTTGGCTTTGAATTTCCGTTCTCTTTGCATGACCACGATAGAGAGGGAGGGAGAGAGAGTGAGAGAAAAGCGAGACAAATTATTGAGAAAAATGTAAGTATTTGAAAATTCAAACCAAAAGCAAAGAATTTCTCGGAAATGGTTAATGCCACAACAATTTTTATTTGGAATAAATTATGGCTCTAACGAGCTCTACCTACATTTTTAGTGTAGTAAGATCATGTCTGTCTCTTGCGGTTTACTAATTATACAAGTCATTCTAAGGACTTTACAGACTATTTCCAGAAAATTCAAGATGAGCATTTTATTTGTCATGAAAACACTCGTATCTTGAGTATATGGTACTTTAATCAAAATATTTAGGACAATTCTTGATAAAATAAAAAAATAATGAAACGTTTTTCATGTAAAGGATAGTTTGAGTTGGGCTATTCTCTTGAAAACCTTCGTGTCGCATCTTTGGAAGGTACTGAACTTAAAAACCAAGTTTGGTATTTATCAAAACACTTAGGTTTTGAGTTATGCAGTTTAGAGACACATAGATTTCGTTTTTCTAAAAATGCTTTATGGGATCAGGGGCCCTCAAAACAAGTAGGTATATATGTGAAATCTCGGTATCGAATTTTTCTACTTACTGCAAGTACGTAATAGAAAAAGTAAAAAAGAAAACTGAAAATTCATACATATCCAAAAGTGCTATATTACTCTCTCCTTCTCTTGTTCAGAATGATTTCGAAAAGCGAGAATGAAGAAGTTCACAAAGAAGTCAGACTTCTGTGTGGTCGTAAAGTAGTAGTAGCTGTAGTTAAACGTATTTTTAAATGCAACTGCAAGAAATGAAATATTTAATATTATTTATTTTAGGGAATGGCGGCGCCGTGGCCGAGTGGTTAGACCACTCGCCTCCCACCGAGGCGGCCCGTGTTCAATCCCAGGGACCTGCTTGTGGGATTTGTGGTGGACGAAGCGGCGTCTGGGCGGGTTTTCTCCGGGTTCTCCGGTTTCCCCCGCCATTCATTCCACCAACTGCTCCATCATCACCTTTCCTTTCATCCATTTCACCAACATTTCGTTTCATCTACTTCCTTCATCCCATACCAGGCACCGGGCTGATCACCTATCCTGGATGCTCTGTCTGATCCATGAGTGTCTGCTCCTTAGCAACCCCCCCCAAATATATATTAAATTTTCAAAATAGAGAATCCCTTTGATTTCTTCGCCTGTCTATTAAGTTATATCTTACTATATACTTGCCCAGATTCTGGTGATGACAACAGTGGTGCAAAGCACATGCACAAGATCTTCTTGGCCTTTCTACACTGCTATCAAAATAGTATACATGTCAGCAACAACCACCTCAAAATAGAAAATTTTCAGCCAAGCAGAATATCTAATAAAATATGGAAGAGGAGATCAGCTTGAACCCCAAAAACATCAGTTCCTTCACAGTAATTTCAGAGAATAGTAGGTACTTTAGTTTTTACGTAAACTTCTTGATATACCACTATGTGTCATTTAAAAGTAGATAATCTGAAGAAAGGCGTATTACCTATTGTAATTATTTCATCTACTTTTTAGATAGTGTAGGATGTAGGATATGTTTAGGAATGTTTTAGGATATCTTGCGCACTGCGGCCAGCTTGATCTATTGTGCCTACACCCTCTCGAGTCAGGGATGAGGTGAAGAGTCGTAGGAGGTCTCAAGTTCGCAGGCAGACAAATCCACAGAGATGTGCAGAAGTTGCACCCCTTGTTGTTTTGAGTGGCACGATCACGCGCAGACCTACATTGATATTTTAAGCACCTTCTTGCTTCCCACTGTTGAGGAGCAATTCGGGGATGGCGATTGCATATTTCAACACGATGGAGCACCTGTTCATACTGCACGTGCTGTGGCGGAGCGGTTACACGACAATAACATCCCTGTAATGGACTGGCCTGCACAGAGTCCTGATTTGAATCCTATAGAACACCTCTGGGATGTTTTGGAACCCGACTTCGTGCCAGGCCTCATCGACCTACATCGATACCTCTCCTCAGTTCCGCATTCCGTGAAGAATGGGCTGCCATTCCCCAAGAAACCTTCCAGCACCTGATTGAAAGTATGCCTGCGAGAGTGAATGCTGTCATCAAGGCTAAGGGTGGGCCAACATTACCGATGGAGAGCGCCACGAACTTGTACGTCATTTTCAGCCAGATGTCCGGATACTTTTGATCACGTAGTGTAAATTGTGTTATATTTTATAAAGAATTAAAATATTCATGTAAAGAAGCTACCCTAGCATGTAGTATACCAATTGTAATGTAACATGCTGCAGTAACATACACACACATTTTCTCACTTTATAATATTATATATATATGTATATAGATATATATATATAGATATATATATAGATAGATAGATTATAAACCTCCATCATTTACTGTGAAATATAGTAATTTGCTTTTTCTACTAGATCAATAGCTTCGAGTTCAGTACTTTCTGCTCATTATAATCCCGACTTTAAATGTTGCATTGTAAGTGTTAACAGCAACAGAACTTTAAACTGAAAGCTATGAATTGTGCGAAGATTCTGACAAATATACTGAAGGGCAGCTATTGATGAATGAATGCATATTTAAATGGAATACAGCAGGTAAATTTAATTGGATTCCAAGGTATAAAAATAAGGAGCTCCTACATACACAACAAATATAAGTAAATCGTGTGTAGATAAAGTTGAGCATACCAGAAAATGTAAGCAAAGCGAGGCAGTGCTGTCACAGTTGTTTCTCTGTTTATATTAATGGTTAGATTGTGTCACTATTTAATTCTTATCTCTAGAAATGTTCACGAAAACTGGTTCTCACGAATTTGTATTGCCAGAATCCGGTCTCTCTGAATTAATTTAATTTCCCGTAAATACAGGACATTGATTTAGGCTCTTTTAAATAAATCACATAGAAAGTTCACGTAACATTAACAGAAAATTTTGTGCAGAGCAAAATAATGTTTATTTTTTAAGTCTTTGAGACTTTTGCGTCATACTGATGCCTCACTTCAATGCTTCTAATATGTAAATAGTATTTTTTTCAGGAAAAGCATTTGATTTTTTTTTCTACTTCCATTTAGTTCCCTGCCTTTAACTACATTGATCTTATCGGCGGCGTTTTCATTGGAACTTATTGCCTAGGGCAATGGTGTTTAACTCGTATTAGCTTGTCGTTGGGTTCCTTGCATTTTTTAATCATTAGATTACGCACTCTAATTCACACTTTCAGATTCTGGTGACTATAGGGAATAATCTTGGCTAGAGAAAATTCTCACCCCAACCGGGAATCGAACCCGGGACCCCTCGTACAGCACGCCCCACTGATAATGGGGCCAGCCCGGAATAAAAACACACTGGAACTAAATAGTGTGGAATTTTGGACCCTATAACAACGTGAGGAATAACCATTGGAAGCATTTGAAATGGGAACGTGAAGAGGTATGGAACGTGTAAACTGGACAAAAACAATTTATGCTAATATTATGAGATAAAGTGCGTTGTGAGCGAGTTGGGGGGGGGCACAATGTTGTAAATAGACATTTAAAGAAAATTGTTTAAGCACTGAAAACGCACTGTTCTTCCCGATATAATATTTCCAATAAAGATTACACTTGAGGTATTTTAGAGGAGATTTTCTATTAATTTTCTCCCAATTTAAATCCCGTTTCGTTGAATAGAAGTATTAGAAGACTGTTTTTGCCCTTTATCACAAAGAAAATCGTTAAAGATGTTATTGAGTAAAATATAATTAACGAAAAATGTTAGCTGTAAAGCTTCCATGTGAAGGATTGTTTGGGGGAAAATTTCGTGAAAATGTTCATATCTCAGCATTGGAGGATGCTGGACTTAAGTACCATGCTTAATATTGATTCGACATTTCATTTTTACTTTCTCTACTACGTATAGTAGGTAGGGGAAGTATTGTATTCCACCCAAAAATTCGATACCGAGATTTCACCGGAAATACATGTTTGAGACCCCTGGAATCCAAAAAAAAAACATTTTTGGAAACATGTCCGTGTGTCTGTGTGCGTGCGTGTGTGTGTGAGTGTGTGTCTGTCTGTCTGTGAACAGCATAACTCAGAAACGAACAGTCGGATAAACACCAAACTTGGTATTTAGGTTCAGTATCTTTCAGAGATGCGACACGAAGGTTTTCAAGAAAATCCCCCACTCCAGATTACCCTTTACATGGAATATTTTTCGAAAATTTTCTCAAAAATGGCTCTAACGATTTTGATAAAAAATTATATGTTTAACATATTTTCTTGACAAATGAAATGTATATCTTGTTTTTTCTGGGAATGTCTCCAAAAGTATTCTTCATTGTGAACGACTTTTGTATAACTGGTAAACCATAAGAGATAGACAAACTTCTACTACACAAAAAATGTAGATCGCGTTAAAATACACAATTTATGTCATATACATTTGTTTTGTTGAGTGAACCATTTTCGAGATATTGGTTGTTATTCCCTTAAATTTTCCAATACTTATACGTTTTCTCAAATGAAAATTTGTTATTCATTTTTTTTGTCCTGGTAATGCAAAGAGAATGGAATACTCCACATAACAACCAGCTCTTAAATTATTTGACTATCGCTTAAAGCCTACCAATTTACCTTGATTCTACAAGACAATTAGCAATAACATTGAATTCTCGATTAACATGAAGCATATGGAGAATAAGCGTTTGTAAAAATAGTTTTAACAAGAGTAGAGAAAGTCATGTGAGTGTAGCACATCAAAATAAACATTTACTAAACAAAATCTGCTACGCTACATCGCATGACTTCATTCCCATTACAACTTTATATAATCCCTTATAAACTAAAGAATTTATATAAAAAGGGTGCCTAGTATCAAAAGTCGCCAAATCCATTCCTCTAAAGTTTTATAAAATTGCAGAAAGCTGCCCAGAATACACCATTATCCAAAGTAACTTAAGTGATTTCTGAAAGTGACAAATGAAGGTTTTGAAATTATGGGTAACACTAAAAGAGCTTCTTTACGCGTGTAATATAAAAATAACTTTTTACGAAATCAGTTATCTGAAAACTTAATTTTAGTACCCAATAAAGGAAGGTGCAGCTTGATTACAACATATTTCAGAAAGCATTATTAAAATAGGACACCTAGATATTTCCACTTTATTTTTCATTTTACACTACAGTCGTGTCCATTCTTCGTCGTGAACTAATTCGTCTTCATTTTCTTCAGTCTGAGGTCCGAGATCGTCTTGGTTTTCTAAAGCAGAGTAGAATTAAAGCTGCTCATTGTTCCTCCAATATTCTCCAAAATGTTTCCATAACAATCACGTACCTTGGCAGGTTTCTGAAGATCATGACTCTTTAATGTTTGTGGCCTAATGTGCGTCATGTTTAGATTGGACTTAGTGTGAAGTTTACCACTACAATTTAATTTCGGCAAAAAATCACATTGTTACATTATTTCTGAGGTGGTTGTTCTGTTTTGTAATGACTTTTTGCTGGGTTAAACTTACAATGACATTGCCAGGGTTTCTTCAACACTTTCTCAGCTGCAGATTGCCAATTTGAACAGGAATATTAGTTACTTTGAGTTCTGTAGCATGTCTTTGGAGAATTTCTTCATACTCTTTGGGCTGAAAGATAGTATCTTTCTTTTGGTATTTTTTAATTAACTCGAATACCCGATTTGGTGGAATGAACAAATGTCCAACCATCACAAATGTTATTTCTACACGATCAACTTGTTTAGGAGTATCAGTTACGAGCCACTTTCCCAGCATAGCAATGTGTTTGGCCTTTTTATTTTGCCCACCACAACCATCTGAAAATTGCTTATCCACCATTTTCTCTTCAAAGTCAGTGTTCATTAGGTGATAGCTGATGATAGACACAATAAGAACTTATGCTTGCACTTTTAGTAAAGTCACTTTCTCGCATATGTAGCAGGCAGGTTTATTTGTTGCATGAATTTGCTGACACAATTGTGAAGTTATAAAAAAAATATTGCCTACTTAAGTAAGTAGACTGATAGGCAACCTTGGCAAAGTAGGTTCTTTTGACACTCAAAGGTTATAAACAAGGTATTGTGATCATCAGCTTTAGGAGAGAGTAAAATTCCGCAGCCTTCGTTGGGTGCACTCGTTTCTGAATTTACAATTCATTCCTTTCATTAGCACCTTTTTTTAATTTAATAAGTTCTTCCAGATGCAAACAAGTTGAGCAAGAGTAAATTTTAGCAGATCCAAAACAAACAATGAAGTTCTTATTGATAACTTCACAAAAGTAAGACTCCTTCACTCTAAATTCAGGATCAACAGAATCATTGTACATCTTACTCCGTTTTACGATAGTTCGGGGACAAGATACTTCCTTAAATTAACCCTATGTCTGATATAGTACGACCCAACTACCCTCAAATTTCCAGCAAATTTAATAGTTTCGGCTTGTTTTGCTGCAAACTGTTCCAATTTGCAGTTTGCACCTCTAATTTCAATACGAACTACCCAACACTTTCATGATGCCTTCCTAGTACATCTAATATTCTATCCTTGTTCATATTCAGATGGCTAAAAAATCCAAAGATAATTTCGAATACTCGAACTTGTGAACCGTTACGTTTCTAGAATGGTAAAAGTACGATAGATTTTTCCCTAAACGACTGTCGTCATCAACAGGACGTTGTTCTTTTTGTTGGCAGCGCTTTGGCATGGACAGCAATAAAATTGTCTTGTTGAGTTTTGTCCTTACAAGAATAGAAGACTGAATGAAATAGTTCCATGTGCAGAAGAGACAGTGAAGCACATATATAAACAATTTCCTTTGTATGGTTACATTTCGGCACACCAGGCGGTCCAGGTGGTGAATATCTGGACAAGAATAGTACCTTTCTTAGGATCTAGGTAAGGGAGGGACAAACCTCTTTGCAGCGTAATACCACAAAAGCAATTTCAGGGCAAAAACCTGACTAATTAGTATAGGTACTATTCTTACTTACTGAATGTTGTAATCCTAAAGTAGTTTTATGTTATATAAGTATTTTAACAGGAAATTTACAGCTTCATACGTTGTTTCTCATGTAGTTGTGTGTAAGGAATCTTCTTTCTAGTTTTGCTTCCAGGAGACACTTTTAAAGTAGCATCCACAGCACACTCCATTTTCAAACGTGGATAAAGAAACACTGGTTTTGTAATAAATATTTTCCAAAACACAATAAGAAGCTACAACTTCCTTGACATCAAAAAAAGACTTTTACATTGTTAACATGCGTCGTAGAGTAGGATGTACGATGTGTTTATCGGAAGGGGACACCTCGCCTCTGAAACCAGCGTGATCTATTGTGACTGCACCCCCCCCCAGGGAGGCACTTGTGAGGGAAGGAGCCGCAGGTGGTCTCAAATCCGCAGGCAGACAGACCCACAGAGACACGCAGAAGCCCTAATACTTCCAGTTTGAACACCCGCGCGCCATTAGAGGTGAAAAATCCCGAAAGAGGGCGACGAGCCGACCCTAACGGAAGGGATAATGCAACCTAGCTTTCACAGACAGAAATCTTTCCAATGTGTAACCTAGTTCCCGAGGCCGCGGGTTCAAACTCGGTGGAGGGCGATGGATTTTTTTCGGGCGTAAAAATCCTTAGCGTGGCTTCCTTCGGAGGGAATTAAAGCCGGTGGTCCCATGTCGTAGATTTACGCCACGTATAAGAACTACAATCCTGATAATGATGTCTCAGAGCAAAATTTCCGTCTTTCACGCCCAATATAGAAAGGGACGCTAGGGCTCACAGCAGTTAAAGAGCGTCCATAAATAAAAACTCAATTTAATTTCTTTATTGTGCAAGCATCCACGCCATCTTTCCGCCAGCACCGCAGGACCTGAGAACACATCTGAAACATGAAAGGAGAGGAAATGGGGGAGAAAAAAAATCGTGGTGGAATACCTCATCCCGGTATTCGCCTAGGCGACAGGGGAAAACCATGTAAAACCCCGTGATCAGAGTGGGTGGTCACCGGGAAACGAATCCGGGACCTCCCGAATGGGTGCCACAGACGTTGCATCCTGAGCCGTCAATATAGGTGTTGGTCTTGGTGGATATTGAAACTCAGCCTTATTTCTGACTAGATATTGCGTCTGATTTTGCTCCAATATCATGGTTTTATTGAATTCCTCGAGGTAAAATCTATCAGAAGCGATGTATAATTCAATTTCGGGAAAAAAATGGATTTGCCGGCTTATGATACTAGGCGCCTTCGCTTCCTCTGTTACATTACATTGACTATAAATAACTTCAAATTAAGTAGGATTTGGTTGCATGTACAATACAGAAAAGAAACCAACTGTTCGCAGTTCTTAAACCAGCTTTTTGTTACAAAGGAACCCACGACGGAAGAGGCAGAATCGCGAAAGGTGCTTTGTAGTTCAAAATAGGAAATCTTACAATATTACAGTATTTCGAAAGTGCATAATGCTACAAGCAAGTCTATTTGACATAAACTATGATATTGAATGTGCTCTACATTTTTGGTTTTGTAAGTTTTAGTCTATCTCATAGTTTGAACAGTTATACACAATTATACAACATTAATTCAGGATGAAGAGGCCTGCACAGGCTATTCACAGAAAATTCGAGATTTGCATTTTTATTAATTATGAAAGTATCTTAAACCAATGATATTTTAATCAAAATTGTAACTTATATTTTTGAAAAAATAAGGAAAAGTTATGCATTTAAGGGTGATTTCGGATTTGGGGATTACTTAAAAATCTTCGTGAACATTCTTGGAAGATACTGAACTTGAATATTAAATCTGGTTTTTATCTGACTCATACAGACACATCAAGCGCACACACGTGCACTTTTTTACCTTCTCTACTACCTATAGTAAGTAGGGGAAGTATTACATTCCACCCAAAAATTCGATACCGAGATTTCACCGGAAATACATATTTTGAGGCCCCTGATTCCAAAAAACAAAAATCATTTTTGGAAACATGTCGGCGTGTCTGTGAACTCGATAATTCAAAAATGAAAAGTGGAATAACTAAGAAACTTGGTATTTAGGTTCAATATCTTCCAAAGATACGGCACAAAAATGTTCAACAAAATTAGCCCACTCCAAACTACCCTTTACATGGAACATTTTTCGACATTTTTTATTTTCTAAAACTGTCTCTAACAATTTTTACTTAAAATATCATATACGAACGATATTTACATGACAAATAAAATGTGCATCTCGAATTTTTGGGGAATAGCATATGAATTCCTTCATTCGAAAGGAATTTTGTACAGTCTTGTATAACGATAATGTTAAGCGATGGCGAAAACGTATTACACAAACAACACCTTATATTTCAAGTAAGATTTTTATGGCATACATAAGCCATGTCTGAGATATCCGTTATTAATGGTTTGAATTGTTCATTTCTTGGTCATTTTTTAAAGTCCTTTCAACGTTCAGTTGTTTCTCGCGATTGCATGGAAACAGTATGGAATTTTAAGGCCAGCATATAGTGTCCAGTTCTTAAACATTTGACTATCGCTGTTTTCTTTGTATCTATAACCAAATGTGTAATGTAGCTATTTCTGCAAAGGCTTATTTGGATTAAAATCTAGTAGATAGAAAAATAAGCTTTAGTAAGAATATAGTTTGTGTATCCACTAATAAAGATATAGGGTAGAGAAAGTCATGTGAATGTATCACAACGGATTTTTTAAAGTTGTGTTTATGGGATCAGAGTATCTCAAAAGGTGTAGTTTTTGGTCAAATACTGATAGCGAGCTTTTGGTTGGAATACAATACTTCCTCTTCCTAACATAGGTAAGTAGTAGAATAAGTAAGAATGTAGCTCGCCGAACAAACTTAATTAAATGAAATACGCTTGTATTTCAACCTTGAAGAAATGTCAGTAATATTTTCCCATTATCAATGTGTATATTTTAAAATGTACGCCAATGAGGCTTCAAGTTGGTGATTTATATATTTTATTTATTTAGAAACAATGGAGCACAAATTAGCTCTCGAAACTGTATGGCAGCTCCTGGGAATCCCAATACAGCCCAGAGTTGGATTTTACTTTCCATCAGTAATTTAGGAAACACCTACTAGGTTCATTTCGCTGTTGCGATTTCACCGAAATTCACGATTTTTTGTCTCCTTAAAATAATTGAAAACAAATAAGTTAATGGCACGCTTCTTTTCTGCTTACCTGCATGAATTTAGGATAAATGTTGGATAAAAGGATAAATGTTGGATTAGTAAAAAAGAATAGAAAGAAAAAGAATGTTGTAGTCTTTAGATTTTTAAGGATTTAAGGAAAGGTTGTCAAGGGATTCTTCGTATCCCAAACAACCCGTTATATGGAAAGAATTTATTTATTTTCTAAAACATATCTTTAACGATGTTTATAAAAATAGAATTTGTTTAAGATTGGTGTGACGGATAAAATTTATGTCTTGAAGTTTTGTGCAAGTAGCCTTTGGAATTCTCTTTATTCTTATTTAAATATATTTAAATATTATGAGGACTGGGAGATCATTAGAGATAAGAGTATACAACTTATTGCAAGAAAAAAGGTTCAGCAGTTTAAAATATAAGTTTATGACCAATTCCTTTTCCGTAGCTTTTGTAGTTCACAAAAATGTTTGTTGATGTCCAAAATTGTGAGCTGTTTTAGAATGGGACGATCCTGTACGGATGCCACTTTTACAGTTAAGCATGTGATAGAAAAAAAAGGGAATTTAACCTCAAAACTCATATAGCTTTCATTGACTACAAAAAAGCGTTTGACCGTGTAAGAAGGAAAAATCTATGGGAAATCATGACCCAAGAGGATATCTGAATCATTTAATAAAAGCACTAAAATGTATATATAAGGGTACAACAATCGGCGTACATTTTGGAAATGAAAGACATAGTAAATGGATACTAAATGAAACTGTAAGGCAGGGTTGTAGTTTGTCTCCTACTTTGTTTTTAATTTATATAGACGATCTGATTAGGGAATGGATGTTTAAAATTAATAGAGGCATTTCTATTCCACCAAATCTTACGCTTAAGACAATACTATTTGCGGATGACCAGATAATTATAAATAAAGCTGAAGACGAGCTGCAACGAGCAGTGTATATGTTACAGAAGTTATGTGATAATTATAATTTTAAAATTTCGATAAATAAAACAAAAATAATGGCCAAACAATATATTAATACATCCAAAATTGTAATTAACGATAGTATATTAGAGCAAGCAACGGTTTTAAATACTTCAGAACATATATTGACTATAAATATGAAAATTATTTTAAAAACAATTTACCCATGTGTCAACAAATATGCGTTACAATAAATTTAAGTTGAAAAACTAAAACCAGAAAGAAACACAAGTTAAGTTTCACAAAGTAATGGCCGTGCCTGCTTTTCTTTATGGATCTGTACATGGACGTTGGCGAAAGCTGATGCATGCTGACGAGATGAGATTCCTGAGAACGGTAAATTGTTATACACTTTTGGACAAACTTTCAAATGAAAAAATAAGGGAAGAGTTAGAAATTCTTTCCTTTGGAAGAAAAAATTATAAATTATAGAAATGAATGGAGACAGCATGTTTATAGAATGTTCAAAGAGAGGATCCCCCCCCAAAAAAAGAAAAAAAGAAGTTGTACTATAGGCCTAAGGAAAGACATCCGGGAAGACCAAGAAAACGATGGTCAGACACGTTTTGATGTCGGAAGAGGCAGTCCTGCCTAATCCCTGGAGCGCAGAAGAAGGAGAATGCATACGCAAAGAATGGATTTAAATAGGGTACAAAAGCGTATTTTTTTACATTCCACTAGACAAAAGATGAATAGGAAGAACCAAAAATATGCTGGAAAGACGGTCTTTGAGTCAGAACGGACTTAAAGTCTATCCTAGGAGGAGGAGGAGGAGGAGGAGGAGGAGGAGGAGAAGAAGAAGAAGAAGAGTGTTATCGATTCTGGCATGCTATCATCCCTGTTGTCCAATGTAACCATTTCTAAGCAAACATTTCTTCCAAATACCGTGAAGCTGATAGAGAAATCAAGCCCACTATAAATGGTGCCATTAGAGAGAAGCTGGACGCTGCAGACTGAAACGACTGCTCAGGAACCTTCTCCTTGCAGGTGCTTTTACTGCAACTTGCCTGCAATTCTACGGGGTCAACGGCTTTACTTCACTTCCAAACGAAGAGATATAAGAATAATACTTATTTAATACTAAGAATTTTTAGGCCCGAAAAATCCTTCGCCGGGTTTGAAATTGTTACCAAAGGCTAGCATGGTAACCACTATATCACCTGTTAGAGCAGTATAGTACGAAAGGGATCCCTGTCATTTTGTAATAGGTAAAGATAATACTGTAACTGTTAAGCACTTTTAAAAGGGGATAGAGGTTGAAAATGACCAAATTCCGTCATTTTCAAAAAAAAACAAAAAAACAAAAAAACAAAAGGGTCCAGAGCAGAGTATATAGTCTAGGGAGTATGTCACAAAATGTTTTGGTCAAATTATTAGTTTAAACGGGTTTTAAAGTTTAATAAGTTGCAGTCCACTCACTGCCACGTCTTGCTTTGACTGCAATGTTTTCCAATCACTATGCACTTGTTATTTTACAAATTTGTGCGTTCAAAATGCAGGGATGGCTTTTCTTTGTGTTAGAAGTATGTGAGCAGGCATACCAGCGTTGTTTCAAGCGGAAAGCATGGCTGCTTTTAAGGAAAACTCGCCACAGCGGACATCACAGATATCCTACAAGGTACGAAAGATATACAACGCGTCCTCGATGCATATGTTATGGTGTTAGGATCGGCAAGCAGAGAAGACTCACAAACAGCACTGAGTAAATTGGAATGATAGGCGAGGAGAAACAAATTCGAAATAAACTTAGAAAAAACCGTCCAAATGACATACAGGAAAGAAGGAGAAAATCAAGGAAGGAGACTCTCACCTTGCATGGAGAGCCCTTGGAAACCGTCAACAAAGTCAGATATTTTGGAGTAACTCTTGAACCGCAGCAAAATAATTTGGTTGCCACATCCAAGAAAGAACTGCAGAAGCCACTAGGGCAATTTATACCACAAAGAATTTACCAGCCCTGTCCTCGACAACAACAATGATTCTTTTAACACTACAATATCACCTATAGTAACTTATGGGCTTAAACTCATATGGACAAGCTAACGCCCAGGGACTTTGAAAGCATTGAAACTGTGTCGTCCAACGTGGTGTAGTGGTTACCATGCTAGTTCCCGAGGTCGCGGGTTCAAACCCCATGGAGGGCGATGGATATTTTCGGGTGTAATAATCCCTAGCATGGCTTCCTTTGGAAGGGAAGTAAAGCACGTGGTCCCGTGTCGTAGATTTACGGCACGTAAAAGAACCCCAAGCCTGATAAAGAGGCCTCTGAGCAAAATTACCAGTCTTTCACGCCCAATATAGAATGGTACACTAAGGACCACAGCAGTTAAAGAGCATCCATAAATAAAAAACTCAATTTAATTTAATTTACATCGAAAGTGTCAAATCGCGTTTATCAAATGCGCACTGAGAGTGGGAAAAAGGGCACCAACAAGGATGATAAACGAACTTAACAGGCAGCCCTTTTATGTTGACGAGCTGAAACACCAACTACTACCATCTACGAAACAGTATACCAAACACCTGGAGAGGAGACAAGCATCTTCTCTTGAAGAGAGATCGATCCAGACATCTATGCCACCTGCCATCACAGAGAAATTGAACAGGGGAGAACCAGGAGCATAGGTACAATACGCTACGCCATTCATGGAATTCACCACAAAATATGCAAGGGCAAATCATATCACGAACCCAGAGACGTTGCGTGTGAAATTACTCGTATGTGGCAAGAGATGTGACAGATACCACTTAAGCTATTTAGTCGGCCTATCCTCCCCGTATGTAGGACTTACACCCCCTAGGACTTACAACCGTGCCTAGGGCCAGAGGCCTGTAGGTGAGCAGACGCATTTGGAATCATAGTAAATGTGTGGAAGAAGCGCTGCGCTGCCTGTTTTCGTTCGGTTTGCGTGTGAGTTACGTCTCCTTGACTGCAACGTGAGGAAGAAGGCTACGAGTTGGCTGATGACTCCGGTGAGGACAATAATAACACAGTTGTAATGTGAAAGCCGGAATGATTTATTTATTTCATTTCTAATACAAAAGAACAAATGAAAAATACATGAAGCATAGATAATAATGTTTAGCTTATGCGTACAAAGAAATCAGCAACTTTGTATTGTAAGCTGGAGCAAACTGCTCTATTACTCTAAGACGCTTGTTTCTACACATTTATTCACGCTAAACATCTTTATAGATAACAGCTATACAATTGTAATAAACAAAAATATTTATGAAGTAAAATAATACCACAAATAATCTAATGCAGTAAAATTAATTGCATTTTGTTTACAGTAGTAATAACGTTTTCTTTTATAGAACACAAGATAAATAGTAACGTTGCATATGAAGCAGCTACCACATTTACCATGCACTTCTTTCTTCCAAACTGCCCTTACGATACTCATCGATGAAAATAATGCCAAAAGATGCTAAAAATAATATGTTATTAAATACAACATACATTTTACTATAGTTCTCTGCAATTTTTATAGCCACGTTGTCGTTTAAATCATGGGAGATGTTCATTTAAATGTCTGCAAAGTCTAAAAAAAAATATGGTCAAAAGGGTGCGCACACAAAAGTGAACAAACCATTCATAGAAGCCGCAAGAATTTTCAGATGACTAACTTAGGTGCAGAGGAGCAAACAACGAAGGAGGGCCTGGACATATAATGAATGTTTTTAAACAGCTTAAAGGCCAGAACAACATTATGAGTTTGGCGTCGTAGTTTTAAATATCGGGCATTTTAAAATTATTCCACATAATGCAGTTTTTGGTAATCATGTGTGAAATTTGCTGCACTTCTTCATAAATAACACAAAAATGATAAGTTTTTGTTAGTATGCTTAGTGGTGGATAATTAAACAATAATATAAATGTTTAAGCTAAACATTTGAAGACTATATTTTACATGTTCTTCCAAACTAGTAGGATAATTAATTAAATATTCCTCTCTATGTTTATTCATATAATTTTAAAGATTGAAATTAGAAAACGTTATACCTAAAAAAAGTATAATTATACTGTGTGGAACATTTTTTTTCAAAACAGAAATATATAAATAAATAAAGTAAATAAAAAAATACGACTATCTCGGGAACCAATTTGAACAGATGCATGACATTTGGTATGCATTAAAACCCTAAATGCTATATTCATTAGAAATTTCAGAGATGGGTGTCCTTAAGTAATCTCTTTCACTTTTTTAGTGATTATTCTTTTTGGTCTAGCGGATATTTTTATTGTTTTGTTAAATTTCATTATTCTAATATTGCTAATACTTTCTATGGAATGGTAGAAATGATTTCCTAGTTGTTTTTATCGCTTGGCTGAGTAATTCCGCGGTTGTCTAGATTATTTGTTTATCATGGGTAACAAAGTAAGTCCCCATGCACGTTTAAAAATATGTTTTCCATTACAGTAGCAACCAGTTAAAGTTTCATTCAAGGCAAAACTAAATTTCCTCTTGAAACAATGCTTATGCAGTCATTATTGTCAGATGCCATTAATCTTGTGTATATTCATAAGCCGGGATACTGATTAATCTGATTAAATGTTGTGTAACTCGCAATATATTTAAGCTATTGCTGATTTAATCGATTTTGTGCAGATATTTCACAGTTTCTGGCACATTTTCTTCTTGATGTTCTTCGGCTTCTACTCCATCTGGTTTCAGTATTCCTTTAAATAATTTCTACCGTTGCACGAAGTGCCAATTGCAATGCAAATGCGCTTTCTTTCCTGGTTTATATCACAAGTAGTAAGCATCCCCCCCTTTGCAGAAAAATCAAAGTATTGTTACTTTGACTAAACTTAAACAAAAAACTATTCCTGAAATATAGCGGAAAGTGATACGAAAACACAATATACCTAATAATTAGGTATATTAATGATATTGTTGTAAAGTAATTACGTAATATTATGCTATTGTTGCTAATTATAGAGCTTCAAGTTATTTAATTTACGAGGGATTCTTGCCTTAGTCAACAATGTTCATATTTTTCACGAGTCTGTTAATCTTCGGAAATGAGGAGTTTAGTATATGCCATTTTTATTTTATTTTCCTATAGTAATTAATCACATCCATTTTAAAATTTGAGTTCAGCAGGAAAAGAAAAGCTATCGATCCATACAACATTTTTAAAACTACTTTTAAAGGCTTTATTTACCAACTTTACGAAAGGAGATGCTGAAACTGGCCACCGTCGTATCCTTACATTTTGGCACCTCTTTAGGAAACTATCAATCACTTGCCGTAGTTCACGTTAAGAAATTTCCTGGCAGATATTTTGTTTTAATTCTTTCAGGGTGTGTGGGTTTGTCTTGTCTTGTATTAAGTTACCCCGGAGGGGTATTTTATGAACAATATTACCGGCTACGCGGTGTTCTTCCACTGGGCGTGTAGAAATATTGTAAAAACATGATAACGCACTGCTGCTATAAACAAAGTCACGCTGTTGTGGTTTTGCTTTGCAGTGTGAAGTGCAGTTTTGAGTTGACGGTGATGTGATGTGCTTCAGTTATTGAGAGTTATTTATTATTTGTCCTGTACTTAGTCACAAAGTATATTTTTTTCTTAGTATATATTTTTTACTGCACAGCTTGTATTTATTTATGATTCGTATGTGTTAACTTGGTCAGCTCGCCAAGTGAAAGTACAATTTGCAGAAAGATTTCCAGGAGTAAAAGTTTCAGGCCGTACAACAATCCATGAACTTTACAATAAATTTCAGCTGACAGGAAGTGTTCAGGCTAAGAAAACTAAAAGACGGCGTTCGGTTCTTACCGAAGAAACATTAGACGGCATCGATCATCATTTGGAAAATTCCCCCCCCAAAAAAATTCCATGGTGCATAGTATCCTAAAGAGGTGGCTGGTTTCAGCATTTCCTTTCATAAGGTTGGTAAGTAAAGCCTTTAAAATTAGTTTAAAGATGTATGGTTTCATCCGCACCTTTCTATGATAGCAGCAGACGGCAACGAGCGCCGAGGACGCGGACAGGAAAAACACCGCGCAGGCGGTTCGGAGTCTTTTGGCTCACTCTGTATGATTCCACCGCGAGCAGACGAACATTAAATCAGAGAAAGAAGAACCCGGAACAGAGAATCGAAGCGTAGCTGGTTATGAGAGTGAGGGAAGAAGATGATATGAAATGAAGGCGAAGTGATGAAAGGAAAGGTGATGATGGAGCAATTGGTGGAATAAACGGCGGGGGAAACCAGAGAACCGCAAAGAAAAAAAAAAGTTCCTGGAATAGAAACCGGGCCGTCGTGGTAGGAGGTGAGCGGTCCTACCACTCGGCCATGGCGCCGCCCAGATACATTTAACAATATGCTTAAAACGAACAATGGCACTAAGTGAATACAGCAACTAAAACTTTGATAACCTTTTGGTTGAACATGTTCTTTCTTAAAGGAAGAATTAGATACCTGCAATAAGTTTTAGCATGCGGCATATGTTTGCAAACTTTGAGATTCGTTTTCTAAAACTTGCATTATTCTAACTTTAGGGAACATTTCCCAAAAGCTATTAGAGAGAAAACAATGAAATGTCTCGTATTTATTTATCATTTAATAATAAAAGATTTCCTGCAGAGATTTTGTTTCTATAAGTATATGTAAATGTTAAAACTTTTGGCCTGTGTAGGGAGTGATAATTTATAAAGGTGAATAGTACTAACTTTTGTTATTTCCTTAAAAGATAAATAATCAATGCTTTGAAAATATGTCCGCAGGATTTGTTACATATAATGTAGAGAAATTGTGTGTAAATATTAGTTCCATAACTACATACAACAGTTTTGTGGAAATGTTGCTTATCTTCAGCAATATCAGGTTAGATTACAACAATTATTTATAACTAGAATCCGTGGAAAGCAAACATCCGAAAAATTCTGGAACTTGCGGACATTGCTCTAAATGAAGGTACAAAATTTCAGTTTTAATAAACAACTTTATGGTTTATTTTAAATGTAATATTTGCTGTCACTTGGAGCTGCATCTACCCTGAGGAGAACCGAGCTTATTGGCGATGAATTACAGAAATTACCATTAGCGATCGCTTGCTAAAGGGCCGTAGTAGACTAAGGCCAACAGATTAAAAGCAACACGATCGCATCTTTAGCCGTAGGACAGCACAGAAACAGGCCAACCTCAATCCAAGCACCCGGAATTGAAGTATGTACACTTTTATCACTGATGTTCTAGATATCTTGACCACTTCAGACCTGAAGCACTTCTGATTTTGCTTCCTGATTACGTTTAACTGGCATTATACGCGTGGGCAGCCGTCTGCTTTTAAGTATATCACTCACGTTATTGACAGAAAGTCGATCTCTTATCTTAGTCTAAATTTGATTTATACAACCAGACCCCTCCTACAATATTCTTGTTACATACACCTTCAATTAATGAGATCATTTCTTCTTCTTCTTTTTATTATATTTGATTCTGGTATCCTGTTTCTTATGATGTATCGCGATGTTTTAATTTTGTTTTATCCTCTATTAGAAGCAGTTACCTTCAATTAGGTCAATTTGGAGAAAACGCCGATATATTTTACAAACAATAAAAATAACGTGTAAAAGTCACATGAACTTCGCTGCCAGAAGGTGATTCTGCTACCCAATTTACATTCAAGAAGCACAAAGAAACACTCAATTGTTTATACCAAAAGTAAGATTCTTTTTACTTTCTCTACTACGTTTAGCAAGTAGGGGAAGTATTGTATTCCACCCAAAAATTCCATACCGAGATTTCACCGGAAATATATGTTTTGAGACCCCCTGAATCCAAAAAATAGGCATTTTTGGAAAAATGTCCGTGTTTGACTGTGAACAGCATAACTCAGAAACGAACAGTCAAATAAACACCAAACTTGGTATTTAGGTTCAGTATCCGAAGGTTCCCAAGAAAATCCCCCACCCCAGATTACCCTATACATGGAACATTTTTCGAAAATTTTCATTTTCACAAAAATGGCTTTAACGATTTTGATTAAAATATCATATATTTAAGATACTTTAATGACAAATAAAATGTATATCTTGAATTTTCTGGGAATTTCTCCAAATGTATTCTTCATTGTGAAAGACTTTTGCATAACTGGTAAACCATAAGAGATAGAGAAAATTTTACTACACAAAAAATATAGATCGCGTTAAAATACACAATTTATGTCACCTACTTTTTTTCTTGAGTGAACCATTTTCGAGATATTGCTTGCTTTCCCTTAAATTTTCCAATACTTATACGTTTTCTCAAATGGGAATTCGTTATTCATTTTTTTTATCCTGGTAATGCAAAGAGAATGGAATACTTCACATAGCAACCAGCTCTTAAAATATTTGACTATCGCTTAAAGCCTACCAATTCTCCTTACATCTACAAGAAAATTAGCAATAAGATTAACATCTTGATATCTCGATTAACATGAAGCATGTGGAGAATAAGCGTTTGTAAAAATAGTTTGTATAAGAGTAGAGAAAGTCATGTGAGTATAACACATCAGATTTTTTTACTTTGAAAGTTTATAGTCGCTTTGACACATTAGTCATATCGCGACTTTACAACTTTTTATACAATAAGTATTTAACAGTAAAACAATGCGGGTATTTAACATTGTGGCAGTTTTGAACCATTACATTGAACTAGTATAAAATTGTAACACTATAACTAACCAAATTGATTGAACATTATATACTTTTATGTTTTTAAAAAATTCAACTATCTTAGTGTACATCGGATAGCTGAGTGCTGTAAATCACAGCCTCGAAAACTTAAACTGTACAAGAATATTTCGGAAAACATGAATACTACATCAAATTGTTTGACTTGAGTCCTGTAAAGGAACTCTACATTTTTTCTTTTTTTTTTACAGTATACCTATGGTAGACAGAGGAAGCATGGTATTCTATTCAAAATTTCATTAGAATGTTTAAGGACGGTATTTTCAAAGGATTGCGACACGAAGCTTTTCATGAGATGTTCCCCACACCTCCAGTCCAAAACACTCTTTTATGAAAAATTTTTCATTAACTTTTATTTTCTCAAAAAGTGTTCTATAGACTTTTGTTTAAAATATAGTAAGCATTTATATTCACATGAATAAAATGTGCATCCTGAATTTTCTATGAATAGCTATGAAGTTCTCCTTCTTCTGATTGAATTTCCTGTATAATTAATAAACCATAAGAGATGGACAAAACAAAATTTTGAGAGGATGTGGAGCTCATTAGGATATACAGTTTGTGTCTAACAATCTTATTTAAACGTTAGCGGTTTCCTAAATATTCCATGATTATATATTCTCAAGCGTAAGGGAAGTTTTTGATTCTCCTTCCTCTTCTCCTTTTTTTCCATCGCAAGGGCTCATTATCCAGACCATGGAGGGATACCTACTTCTAAATTTACTCCTCTTTGTTTCTGATGAATACGTAAAAGTGAATACACAACGTTTTAATAAATTCTATGAAGTATATGCACATTTTAATGGGAAATTTTTGTGATGTACCATATCGAATTTTTTCTGTATTAAATTTAATTTATAATTTTCCATTTGTAGAATTTTCAATAAGAATGAGCAGACTTCATAGACTATTTTAAGAAAATTCAAGATATGGTTTTATTCGTCAAACAGTTCTTAAAATGCGTATTTAATCAAAGTTGTTACATCCCTTTCTGAGAGAGAAGAATTAAAATAAATACTTATTTGTTTTGGGTGTAACACCGTGAAAATATCACTTAAAAGGTGTTTTATATTGGTATGAACTTAGTGCTTTTTGGACTATCCTTTTTTGGAGTGAAACGCAGTGTCACAGCCCAAGTGCTTCTAAAGTGCCAAGGTTTGTAGGTTTAACTTAGAAACACCTGTATAACGAAAACGTAATGCGTAGGGAAAATCGCGTGAGTTTAGACATGAGATTTCTTTCTTTCTAGCTGAACTTTTTCCTGCCTTTCATTTAAAAATTTGAGAAAGTTATTGATCTTCAACTGTTGTAGTTTATTGTTGTTAAAGGTTTTTTACGAAGGAATTTGCACCACGCTTTGGTAAGCCATTTTGAAATAGATTGTTTGTTACTTAATATGCTAATACGTATGTGAAGCCTATTTGAAGATGTATTTTGCTGTTGTTACCCTTCAAGTTTAAAAAATGTTAATTAACTTTGTTATTAAACTGCTTCTATAGATATTATTTATGTTTATGTTTGCCTCGGCTGCGTCAGTCTTACTTTAGAGACCCGTTCCTCTTAATCAGGGCGTGGTGCGACAAGAATGTAGGCTTACACAGATTTTAAGTCTAAATTCACTTCTTTTTATTTATCCTTGACACAAATTAAATAGCACTACACTGATGTCAAGAGTCTCTGATTGGCTAATCTTAGTCCAATAGAATACCTGCATTTAATTAAAGCTTTTTCTGGCTGTTGATTGACTATTTTTAAACTGTCACAAAATTTACGTTATTGCTGCCCTAATCATGACTAGTAACATTTAAACTCTCAAACTCATTATTGTCTCAAGGTTACCTCATTGTTACCTCATTGTTAGCAACTTTAAACTCATTATACTCACAGCTCGTACATTATTAAATTACGTAATGCATTCACATAACATTATTAAACATGTTTACAATAATATAAGCATTTGCAATGACTTACATACATTTTTTTACAAATTATTACATACATATTGCTTCAAGGCGGGCTGTTATTGAATTTACATGTTATAATTTAATTGAAACTATTAAATTAATGCCTCAAATTCACTAAAATTCCGGATCTGTGCTTTCTTTATTTGTATTTTCAAGGCAATAGTACGCTGGAAACCTCATTATTACTGATATGTGGCTCTGGTGATTAGGGTCTCGTTTAGATACAAGCTGCATACACAGAGGATACAATTGATGCAAACAAGCTGGGCGTTTTCTGAGTTTCAAGGTCGAATGTCAAGAAACTTTCTGTTCATGATAATGGGGATCAATCCGGAAGAAAGAAGAATCTTTATAATCAACAACCATTCCGCTGAACATGATACTAATCGACACACAGCATCAATAGGAAGAATCACGTTTTGTCAGATAAATGAATTTCATGCAACAAACTCGTCTTTTGTCAGCTGTGCGTTAGAACGGATTTTTTCAGTTTGCTGTGATTGTCAGTTGCTTTCTGAAAAGTATATATGATATATTCACATGACTTTCTCTACCGTCTATCGTAACTATTCTTATAGAAGCTTATTTCTGTATCTACTACGTTTTAATCCAAATAAACCTTTGCAGAAATAGGTACATTATATAATTCGTTAGAGATACAAAGGGAACAACGATAGTCAAAAATTTAAACTGGACGCTAGCTTAAAATTCCATACTGTTTCCATGCAATCGCGAGAAACAACCAAATGTTGAAAGGACCTTATAGAATGACCAAGTAATGAACAATTCGAACCATTAATAACGAATATATCAGAAATGGCTTATGCCACAATAAAGCTTATTTTAAATAAACTGTGTTTTTTGTGTAATGCGTTTTCGTCCATCGCTTAACATTTACCAGTTATACAAGATTGTACCTACAAAATTAGTTTCGAATGAAGATGACTTCAAAGGTTATTCGCAGAAAATTCCAATATATATTTTGTACGGTAAATATTTTTTAAGTTCTCTACTCCTTATAGTAAGTAAGGGAAGTATTGATTCCACCCAAAATTTCGATACCGAGATTTCACCGGAAATACATGTTTTGAGGCCTCCCGAATCCAAAAAAAGTATCTTTGGAAACATGTCCGTGTGTGTGTCTGTGAACAGCATAACTCAGAAACGAACAGTCGGATAAACACCAAACCTGGTATTTGGGTACAGTACCTTCCAGAGATGCGACATGAAGGTTTCCAAGAAAATGCCCCCAACCTAGATTACGCTTTACATGGAACATTTTTAGAAAATTTTAATTTTCCCAAAAATGGCATTAACGATTTTGATTAAAATATCATATATTTAAGATACTTTCACGACAAATAAAATGTATATCTCGAATTTTCCTGGAATGTCTCCAAAAGTGTTCTTCATTGTGAACGACTTTTGCATAACTAGTAAACCATAAGAGATAGACGAAATTTTATTACACCAAAAATTGTAGATCGCGTTAAAATACACAATTTATGTCATATACATTTTTGTTGTTGACTGAACCATTTTCGAGATATTGCTTGTTATTCCCTTAAATGTTTCAATACTTATTTTCTCAAATGGGAATTCGCTATTCATTTTTACTTTCTCTAATACGTACAGTAAGTAGGGGAAGTATAGTATTCCACCCAAAAATTCGATACCGAGATTTCACCGGAAATACATGTTTTGAGATCCCCTGAATCCAAAAAAAGCATTTTTGGAAACATGTCCGTGTGTGTGTCTGTATGTGTGTATGTCTGTCTGTGTGTCTGTCTGTGAACAGCATAAATCGGAAACCAACAGTCGGATAAACACCAAACTTGGTATTTAGGTTCAGTATCTTCCAGAGATGCGACACGAAGGTTTTCAAAAAATCCCCCACCCCAGAGTACTCTTTACATGGAACATTTTTCGAAAATTTTAATTTTCTCAAAAATGGCTCTAACGATTTTGATTAAAGTATTATATGTTTAAGACATTTTCATGACAAATAAAATGTATATCTTGAATTTTCTGGGAATGTCTCCAAAAGTATTCTTCATTGCGAACGACTTTTGGTAAACTGGTAAACCATAAGAGATAGACAAAATTTTATTACACAAAAGATGTAGATCGCGTTAAAATACACAATTTATGTCATACATTTTTGTTGTTGAGTGAACCATTTTCGAGATATTGCTTGTTATTCCCTTAAATGTTTCAATACTTATTTTCTCAAGTGGGAAATCGTTATTCATTTTTTTGTCTTGGATATGCAAAGAGTATTAATCTGTGGAAAAGGGAATAGTGCTGCACCTAGCAACCAGCTATTAAGAGATATGTATGTGCTTAAGGGCTACTGTATTTCGATACTGCCCTTGTAAATATATATTCCCCTTGCATCTAAAATTAGCAATAAGAGTATGCAAATGTTTATTTCGATTAACATGAAGTAGATGGAGAATAAGCGTTTGTAAAAATAGTTTGTACAAGAGTAGAGAAAGTCATGTGAGTGTAGCACATCAGATTTTTTTGTCCTGGTAATGCAAAAACAATGGAATACTCCGCAGAGCAACCAGCTCTTAAAATATTTGACTATCTCTTATAGCCTACCAATTCCCCTTGCATCTACAAGAAAATTAGCAATAAGATTAACATCTCGATATCTCGATTAACATGAAGCATATGGAGAATAAGAGTTGTAAAAATAGTTTATACAAGAGTAGAGAATGGCATGTGAGTGTAACACATAAGATTCTTTTAATATGTGATATTTTAATCAAATGTTTTAGATTCGTTTGTTTCAGAAAATCAAAATTTTCGATAAATGCTCCATGTAAAATGTAGTTAGGGTAGGGGAATTTTATTACAAACTTCGTGCCGCATCCTTGTAAAATACTGAACCTAAATACCAGGTTTGATACTTGTCCGACTTTTCGTTTTTGAGTTATTTTGTCCATACACACACGGATCTTTTTTAAAAATGCTTTGTTTCCGGGGGCCTCAAAACGTATATTTCCGTTGAAATCTCTGTATCGAATTTCTGGGTGGAATACAATCTTCCCCTACTTACTATACGTAGTACAGAAAGTAATTATTTATTGCTTCAAACAGCATATAAACTGACACTTCCTTACATAACCCAGCAGCAACAAAGTTTCTGTTAGGTTGGGTACAGTAATTTGATTAATCTTGGGCAACATTATGTTGCAACATAACATCGGAGTTACTTAACGTGCATACACAAACCACAACCGTATGCTGTGGCATTTTTTATACACGGAATAAATGAAGATTTATTATTAGGTTTCAAGCTCAGGATAAAATTACCCACAAAGACGATGGTTGGCACAACATTTTAAATAGCCGTGAATACAAATTGTCGACCGTCTCTTAGAGATAAATTTTTAAAAGGAGCGACTATGTTTGCATCTCTAAATAGCCGTAAGCAGTAGAACTCCATTCTAGCAATGGAAGTATTGTACGTCACATATCGAAATTAGCATAAATTTATTCTGTGTTTAATTGATGGGGCTTTTACTCTATCGGATTTCTTGGAAGTACATATGTTTAGACGTTTGAATAAAAAACAACAAATTAGAAACAAAGAAAGAAATAAAGAGAAATCGTGTTACATTCACTAGACAATTTCTACAATTTTTTTTCTCTACTACGTATAGTAAGTAGGGGAAGTATTCTATTCCATCCAGAAATTCGATACAGAGATTTCACCGGAAAAATATGCTTTGAGGTCCCCTGAATCCAAAAAAAGCATTTTTGGAAACTTCTCGGTGTGTTTGTCTGTGTGTCTGTGAACAGCATAACTCAGAAACGAACAGTCGGATAAACATCAAACTTGGTATTTAGATCCAGTATCTTCCACAGATGCGACACGAAGGTTTTCAGGAAAATCCCCCCACCCCAGAGTACCCTTTACATGAAACATTTTTCGGAAATTTTAATTTTCTCAATAATGGCTCTAACGATTAAAATATTAATTTTGATTAAAATATTATATGTTTAAGATATTTTCATGACAAATGAAATGTATATTTCGAATTTTCTGGGAATGTCTCCAAAAGTATTCTTCATTGTGAACGACTTTTGCATAACTGGTAATCCATAAGAGATAGACAAACTTTTACTACACAAAAAATGTAGATCGCGTTAAAATACACAATTTATGTCATATACATGTTTTGTCGTTTAGTGAACTATTTTCGGGATATTGCTTGTTATTCCCTTAAATTTTCCAATACTTTTTCTCAAATGGGAATTCGTTATTCATTTTTTATGTCCTGGACATACAAAGAGAATGTAATGCACCACTATCGCTTAAATACTACCATATTCCCCTTCCACCTAAAAAAAATTAGCAATAAGATTAACATCTCGATTAACATGTAGCATATGGAAAATAAGCGTTTATGAAAATAGTTTTGCAAGAGTAGAGAAAGTTTTGTGAGTGTAAAACATCAGAATTTTTTTGTCCTGGTAATGTAAAGAGAATGAAATGCTCCACATAGCAACCAGCTCTTGAAATATTTGACTATCGCTTAAAGCCTACCAATTCATTTTGCATCTACAAGAAAATTAGCAATAATATTAACATCTCGATTAACATGAAGCATGTGGAGAATAAGCGTTTGTAAAAATAGTTTGTGCAAGAGTAGAGAAAGTCATGTGAGTGTAACACATGGGATTTTTTTCAATAAATTATTCTTGCAATAGCTTGTTCTTCTATCTGCATTATGCTAATCGAGGTAAAAGTTTGCAGAAATGCTCTTACCTATTACCTTGTAGGTTCAAAGTGAATAAAGGAATATAGTAGGTATTCAGCGATAGTCAAATATTTTAAAAAGGGGTCGCTATTAATGGCTTTGAAATTCCGTTCTCTTTGCATGACCAGAGAAGAAAACTAATAGCGATTTTGCGTTGAAAAGGATTAGTCACTTAAAACCAATAATAAAGAATATCTCGGAAATGGATAATGCTACAAAAATGTTATTTGACATAAATTGTGTGATTTAACAAGATATACATTTCATGTGTAGTAAGGTTTTGTATATCTCTTACGGTTTACGAGCTATATAAAATTCATTCAGAATGAAGAGGACTTTACACGCTATTTCCAGGAAATTCAGGGTATGCATCCTATTTGTCTTATAAACATTTTAAACATGTGGTATTTTAATCAAAATCGTTAGAACCATTTTTGAAAAAATAAAAAATAACGAACATTTGTTCATGTAAAAGTCATTTTGGTCTGGAGGATTTTCTTTAAAATCTGGAAGATTTGGAAGATACGGAATTTAATACCACCCAGTTTTGGATATTGAGTTACGCTATTCACGCACACACATACACGGACCACAAAAGAAGTCTCAAATCGTATATATCCAGTAAAGGCTCATTATGGAGTCTTCGTTAGAGTATAATACTTCCTCTACTTGGTATAGGTAAGCAGTAAGCAAAGTAAAAAGGCAGCATGTATGGTCGTCTTTCTGCCCGATTGTAGTACAATCATATCTGAAGAATGGTGAATATCGCAAAATCTTCAATCTGGAATTCAAACCAAGGTTTTGTACAAAGAAATGATTTTTCAAGGAAGGATTTTTCCTTCCAATTAAAGCTTGGCGCACAATTGTCCGGAATTGGGAACAGAAACGAGAACCGGAACGGGAAAATGAATACACCATGCACAAAAAATCAAGAACGTGTACGTCAAGCAGCACGGCTAAGCTCAATTTTTGTAATTAGGATTTATCGCTTCTAAAGTTATTCCACGGTAAATCGGGAATATGAACCAAAAAGAAAGTGAAAAACTCGAGGGTATGTGGCTTTTAATTTACTACAAAGTGAAGCAGGAAACGAGAAAGCATGTCGGTAACTATGTCGATAACAAAATACGTGTTCGGAAATCATTTTTGTACAACCAACTTTCGTTCGTCTGAGTGCAGGTTGGCTAACTTTGAATTTCAACCGGGTAAACATTTTTTTAAAAGCGATGTCCTTACCATTTCTTTATCCAGGATTATTCCATATCCTCCCTAGAATCTGGAAGTATGAATGTGTGTGTGTGTGTGTGTGTGAATTTAATGTAATAACCAAAAGTAATACCATCCCAAAAGTTAACACCATTGTAAGCGAGTGAACATCATTGTTGATGAGCAATTGTTCTAAAGGTAAAAAGCCGGGGATATGACCATAGATGTTAAAAGCTGCATATAAATAGAACATAAAAAAATCTGATGAGTTACACTCACATGACCTTCTCTACTCTTGTACAAACTATTTTTACAAACACTTATTCTCCATATGCTTCATGTTAATCGAGATGTTAATCTTATTGCTAATTTTCTTGTAGATGCAAGGGGAATTGGTAGACTTTAAGCGATAATCAAATCTTTTAAGAGCTGGTTGCTATGTGCCGCATTCCATTCTCTTTGTATGTCCAGGACATAAATAAAAATCTGATGTGTTACACTCACATGACTTTCTCTACTCTTGTAAAAATTATTTTTACAAACGCTTATTCTCCATCTACTTCATGTTAATCGAGATAAACATTTGCAGATTCTATCTTATTGCTAATTTTCTTGTGGATGTAAGGGGAATATATATTTACAAGGGCAATATGGAAATACAGTAGCCTTTAAGCACATACATATCTCTTAATAGCTGGTTGCTAGGTGCAGCACCATTCCCTTTGCCACAGATTAATAGTCTTTGCATATCCAAGACAAAAAAATCTGATGTGTTACACTCACATGACTTTCTCTACTCTTGTACAAACTATTTTTACAAACGTTTATTCTCCATATGCTTCATGTTACTCGAGATATCGAGATGTCAATCTTATTGCTAATTTTCTTGTAGATGCAAGGGGAACATGGTAGGTTATAAGCGATAGTCAAATCTTTTAAGCGCTGGTTGCTATGTGGCGCATTCTATTCTGTTTGCATATCCAGGACATAAAAAATTGAATAACGAATTTGAGAAAAAGTATAAGTATTGGAAACTTTAAGGAAATAACCAGCAATATCTCGAAAATGGTTCACTCAACTAAAAAAATGTATATGACATAAATTGTGTATTTTAATGCGATCTACATTTTTTGTGTAGTAAAATTTTGTCTATCTCTTATGGTTTACCAGTTATGCAAAAGTCGTTCACAATAAAGAATACTTTTGGAGACATTCCCAGGAAATTCAAGATATACATTTTATTTGTCATAAAAATATCTTAAAAATATGATATTTTAATCAAAATCGTTAGAGGCATTTTTGAGAAAATTAAAATTGTCGAAAAATCTTCCATGTAAAGGGTACTCTGGGATGAGGGGATTTTCTTGAACACCTTCGTGTCGCATCCTTAGAAGATACTGAACCTAAATACCAAGTTTGGTGTTTATCCGACTGTTCGTTTCTGAGTTATGCTGTTCACAGACACACACACAGACAGACACAGACAGACACAGACACACACACGGACATGTTTCCAAAAATGCTTTTTTTGGATTCAGGGGGTCTCAAAACATGTATTTCCGGTGAAATCTCGGTATCGAAATTTTGGGTGGAATACAATACTTCCCCTACTTACTATACGTAGTAGAGAAAGTAAAAATGAATAACGAATTCCCATTTGAGAAAATAAGTATTGAAAAATTTAAGAGAATAACAAGCAATTTCTCGAAAATGGTTCACTCAACAAAAAAGCTGTATATGACATAAATTGTGTATTTTAACGCGATCTACATTTTCTGTGTAGTAATATTTTGTCTATCTATTATGGTGTACCAGTTATACAAAAGTCGTTTACAATGAAGAATACTTTTGGAGACATTCCCAGAAAATTCAAGATATACATTTTATTTGTCATGAAAATATCGTAAAAATATGATATTTTAATCAAAATCGTTAGAGCCATTTTTGAGAAAATTAAAATTTTAGAAAAATCTTCCATGTAAAGGGTAATCTGGGGTGGGGGATGTTCTTGAAAACCTTCGTGTCGCATCTCTGGAAGATACTGAACCTAAATAACAAGTTTGGTGTTTATCCGACAGTTCGTTTCTGAGTTATGCTGTTCACAGACAGACAGACAGACACACAGACACAGACACATAGACACACACACGGACCTGTTTCCAAAAATGTTTTTTTTTGGATTCAGGGGGTCTCAAAACATATATTTCCGGTGAAATCTCGGTATTGAATTTTTGGGTGGAATACAATACTTCCCCTACTTACTATACGTAGTAGAGAAAGTAAAAATCTGATGTGTTACACTCACATGACTTTCTCTACTCTTTCTTACCGAGGAAATAGTGCCATGATAACTTATGAAACTCGCATTCATGAAGTTCCGGGCTGAATTCAGACGGGCCGACCACTCTGATCATGTTTTTTTTCGGGTTTCCCGCGTTGTTAGGCGAATGCTGGGGTGTTTCCCCTTCTACCACGAATTTCCTCCCTTCATTTTTTGTCGCCCATCATTTCCTTTCACCTCATCTGCTTCAGGGTTGTAGGACCAGGCGACGGCTGTTGGTATGTTGCAGCAGGACAGTAGAAACAGCGCTAAGGAAAGATTTTTCCCTGGCACCTGGCAGGACTGCTGGGACCCTGTTTTCTTCCTGGGAGTTCTCGTCTATTTCCGAGATCCCCAGATTGAGGGTGGATATGACAGTCATAGCCGACGCCAGGATTGATGACATGTTGGAATCGTTAAGGACTCCGTCATTCGAATATGCTCGTACTTCGGGTCTCTCTTTCATCCATTCCTCTCAGAGGTCACATTGGAAACACAAAGGGGCCCACTATGGCCTTCGTGCGTTGCTGTGCTCCAGTTACGGGGGGACCCCTCTGTCTGACTTTCTAATTTCTAAACACGAATTTTTCTGTCGCGTATTTCCTGTCATTTCATTTCTCTTCATTTTTCAGGTTACAGGATCAGGCGCAGTGGATAGTAGCATGCGGCGCAAGTGGTGGATGTGATTTGAGAGGAGAGCTATTTCTTCCTTATCTTGAAACCTACTGCCCAAACCTGTCTATGTGAATAAGGGAGAGGGCATCGATTGCGAAGTAGTGGGGATGTTTAATTTTGTGACATTAAGGACCCAGCTTCGCTGCACCATCCGCTATCAGATCTGCCACTCTTCGTACTCCCTCGTCTCATTCTTTCCTCAAGGAGGTTTAGAAGGCGCTATAGACCTTGCCTCAACCGCGGTGCTGAATTCCTCCCCCGTTCCTACCGAATAATAAAATGTTTATACAACTGGTTATAAAAATATCGCTTCAGTAGCGAGAGACTCGTGGTGTTCCTAAATCCGCAAGCTGCTAAATCTAGTTTTTTAACATATTGAGTCAAATATTGATTTATTTTCGTTTCTTCTCTTTAAAAAACTTATTTTAAAACCACAGAAAATTACTTTATATTAAACTGTAGCTCGCATGACTTTGGCATAGCCAAGAAATTAAGGTATGTTTAAAGTTTTGAAAAAAATTCGCTATTTTTAGTATAAACATCTATTAAATGTCCAGTTTTGTAACAAAAGTAGATAGGTAAATAATTCAAATGTATTGTTACGGGTTGAATGTCGCAAAAATGATATTCAGGAGATTATATTACATATTGCAAAATTCCGTGAAGTTATGAATTGAAGTATGAACATACTATTTGTAATTTTTAATAGAATAATCTTGGCATATAGGTCATCCGTCATCTTCGTGAATATCATTCTCTTTTCAGGTTTAAAATATAGATATTTATTAGGTTTTCAGAATTGAGACATAAATATTTAAATCTGGAGAATAGGCATTTCTAAACATTTTTCAATCAGGCGCACAATGGTATTGAGTCCTTAAACGGTTAAATATTGGTTCAGTGTGTGGCAGTATGACGAATTTTCTTGCAGTTGGATTTTCCAATGATCAAGATTAAGTTCATCCCACACTTTGGATCTAAGGTTCATTCTTAATGGATTGGCCGATCGTAAAAGTACTTGTTTGCTTACTATGATGGCTTCAGCTGTCTTCATTCCGCAACATTCTGTGTGCCTTTCCTAATTATGCATATTGTAATTTTGATCCCTTTATTCTGAAGCTAAATAGTGATGCATGTGCTCCTGCAAGAAAAACATGCAAAGGGTAAAGAAGCAAAAAGAAAGGTGGACAGTAACACACGTGCGTCCTTGGTACACCTTTGAGCTATGCAAGACTTGTTTAGCTTGAGTACTTAACCATGTCATCCTTAATGCACAATAATTAATTTTAATAAAAAGTATTAAAATAAAGTTTCGGTGATTCATAGCAAAAAATAATTTTATGCAATCCTACCATTATAAACAGGTTGTTACTGCATTCCGTATTGTCCATAATTGGCTGATTATGGCACGCGTCCCAAAAATAGTAATGCATTATTTTCCTATAACAATGACGCAATACCAGTATTCCAAGTTGCTTTGGCATATACAAAGAAGATGAAAGCATTTTGTGATATTATTTTCTCAGAGTAAGGAACTTGAAAAACCTCTGTGCATTATTAAATATGAAATAATTAAGATTTGAATTTATGATCACCATGTTGTGCTAATCTCCCAGGAAGGGAAAGGAATACATACAGCGAGTGTCTTGTTTGTCGTTTCAACACACCAGGTAATAAGAAATGAAATGCAGGGAGAGAAGCTATCTCTCATTTACGAACATGAAGATGCTCTCACTTACGTCAGCTATGGATGTGGAATTACTTCGTAATTTATTTACTAACATTTATAATGCTAAGATTCTCCTGGATAATGTTAATATGATACTTGTGTAAATTGTCACACGAACGAAACATTCATTCATACCATAATCATTAATGCTATCCACTTTCATAAATGCGTATTACCGAGTGTTTTAACTCTAAAGCTCAGGTGATCGAAGCTTAATTGAGGAGATCCAGCGAAAGATATTGCACATTTATATACAAGTGAAACTCACTAGAAGGTACCTCTGCTGGTGCAATCGAGGCAGCCTACCCTACTGATCCAGTTTTATGCAATACGCAATTTATACTCTAACATGAAAACATTGGACCTCGTGGTATATAAAGAAAATCCTGTAACCTGGATATCTTTGGTTTCACACTAATATAGCAGAAGTTCTAGAATCGCTTTTGATGCATTTTTACTTTCTCTTCTACGTATAGCAAGTAGGAGAAGTATTGTATTCCACTCAAAAATTCGATACCGAGATTTCATCGGAAATACATGTTTTGAGGCCTCCTGAATCCAAAAAAAGCATTTTTGGAAACATGTCCGTGTGTGTGTCTGTGTATCTGTCTGTGAACAGCATAACTCAGAAACGAACAGTCGGATAAACACCAAACTTGGTATTTAGGTTCAGTATCTTCCAAGGATGCGACACGAAGGTTTTCAAGAAAATCCCCCCACCCCAGATTACCCTTTACATGGATCTTTTTCGAAACTTTTAATTTTCTAAAAAATGGCTGTAACGATTTTGATTAAAATATATATATTTAAGATATTTTCATGACAAATAAAATGTATATCTTGGATTTTTTTGGGAATGTCTCCAAAAGTATTCTTCATTGTGAACGACTTTTGTATAACTGGTAAACCATAAGAGATATACACAATTTTACTACACAACAAATGTAGATCGCGTTAAAATACACAATTTATGTGATATTTTGTTGAGTGAACCATTTTCGAGATATTGCTAGTTTTTCCCTTACGTTTTCCATATTTATACTTTTTCTCAAATTCGTTATTCATTTTTTTATGTCCTGGACATGCAAAGAGAATGGAATACTCCATATAGCAACCAGCGTTAAAATATTTGACTATAGCTTAAAGCCTAGCAATTCCCCTTGCATCTACAAGAAAATTAGCAATAAGATTAACATGAAGCATATGGAGAATAAGCGTTTGTAAAAATAGTTTGTACAAGAGTAGAGAAAGTCATGTGAGTGTAACACATCGGATTTTTAATATACAGCTGACGCTAAGAAAAATTTAAAATGGGTGTTGTGACAAGCACATACTTCATATTATATTAACTTAGCAAGTTTCCATCCTTCTGGATAGCTCAGTTGGAAGAAGTGTATAATGATAAAACATCTGTTTGCAGTAAAGCTGGTTCGAATTACTTGGGTAAACTGATTTTTTTAATGTGTTGTAAATGATCTTGGTTTAAACTAATATCATGTTTCACGTTCTTAATGTCGTTTTCATTTAAAATTACGTTTTATTTTTATTTAATAGTTTATTATGGTATTGTTTACTTTTGGTAAACTACAGTTAGGCAAGTGTTTAAACGCGACATATGTATATTTTGATGTTGATGGAAAAAGGATTCTTCACACTTTATCTCTGACAGTAAGGAAATTACGTATCACTTAATGTTTAGTATGGAAGTTGTATATTAGACTTCTTTGTCGCGGTGTACAGAAATGCATTTTGTAATAAATATCACCTCCTGTTGATATGTTATGGATGCCCTGAAAGGATTCTTTAGATACAAAGTTCTACTTGTTTGAAATCACTGGCGATTACCAATACTGGAACACGACTCTTTTAACGAATAAGTGCTCAAACTAATGTCCTTATGGTTAATCATACCTGAGCACGCTGTTGCATGGAAATTCTGACTCGGGTGTGATGGATCTACAGACCACCGTAATACGTTGGCGAAGACTATCTTGATCTTCTGCTTAAACCTTTTGCTTTATATAATCCTGGAGGAAGAAGTCCAGAGGCATTAGATCAGGATATCTGACTGGCCGGTAGACTGGTCTTTGTTTCCCTATCCAATGACCAGGATGTGCCGCATTTAGATTATTTCAGGCGATCGTCGACCTCTGTGGTTTAGCACCATCGTGTTCGAACCACATCGTTAATCGCTCTTGCAGTGGTACATTTTCTAGCAGTAAGGGAAGCTCATTAAGGATAGTTTTTTTATTATTTTTGGGGGGTTATAGGTGCGGATGTTTATGAGGTGTTGAATATCAGTTAAGGGTAAATGTAGGGGGAGTACCGCGTTAGCACCTCGGTTAGTAAAGTTGGTACATGCTGCCGGTCGGTGCCGGGAGCGTTTTGTGGGACCTGGAGTACAACCATGGCAAAGACCCTGGCTGCCACCGGGGGTTAAAGGTGAAGGATGGGTAGGAGTATAATTGTTCTTTAATCATAGTTAAATCATGTAGGGGTTGTTTCAGCGGTTGCTGCGCCGGTAGTTTGGTCGTACAAGTGGTAGATTCAGTGGTTGTACAAGTGGTAGCGTGTGAGATTCCATCATTGCTCGGCATAGAACGTAGCCTTCATGCAGCTGCTGGTGAATGGTGGTTTCGGCTTCCCGGTGCTGCTCTCGAAGCCCAGCAACAGAGGCCTCAAGGGCGCTCAACCGCGTGGTCGGTCGTCGCAGTCGCTGTCAGTGGCGTCATCGGGTTTCATGAGGTGGTGTTCGATGCGCATCAGCTTGCGCTGGCACGACACTAGCACCTCCGAGTGGTTGTTTTCCTGGACGGTCTGGCGAAGTCGCAGGAACTGGGTGGCGACTGTTGAGAGGTGTCGAATGGTGGTGCGATGCTTGGCCTCCAATGCCGCAAGGCGCGCACTGGAAGTCCGGTGCAACGCCTCGAGGCGAAGGCCGAGGTCCCGCAAGGTGTGTTGGATGTCCTCAACGGCGCTCCAGGTACCGTGCTCTGTTATATGCCCCTCGAAGAAAACTGGTCCAATCAGATGGTCGCCCAAGATTCCGCACCAGACATTCCCTCCCCACTGCTCTTGGAAAGCTGCCTCCCTTACCCAATGAGGATTATCAACATTCCAATAACGCATGTTGTGGCGATTTACGGTCCCGTTGTTGTGGAATCTTAATTCCTCCGAAAACAGTATTCTGGAGACGAACCACATAAAATTTGCCACCCGACCCATCATCCATTCACAGAAGTGCACTCTAGCTTCGAAATTTCTCCCGTGGAGTGCTTGGTGTAGGTGCAATTGATATGGATGAAACTTATTGCCTCGCACCACAGAAGATTACCTCTTATGCAGCTGCCCGTGTACTAATATGCGGATTATTTCGTATGCCACTCAAAACCGCTTCCTCATTAACAACTGATGTCACAGATGCGCCTCTCCCAGAATGCATCCCTGCAAGTGACGATGTTATACGCAAACGTGAGGTTTAATAAAAATTATTAGTCAGTTTTTGGAAAATAAAAGCAACGATGATTGTTTTGTGTTTAAGAGTTTTATTTGGGTTAGGGGAAGCCTATGAAAATCTTCGCCTTGCACCCATAAAAAGCGCTAAATATGAATTTGATATTTCTCAGAATTTTCATTTTTGGACTATGCTGATTTCCCTCCCTCTCTCTCTCTCTCTCGCTCTCTCTCCCTCTCACTCTCGCAAACACACACACGTATATACACAGTCTTTTTGTTTTAAAAACCTCTCTTTTTATGATTTCAGGGGGAGACAAAATTTTTAACTTCTGTGAGATCCCAAGAAAATTATATTTTGGATCGAATGCGGTGCTTCCTCTTACTCGTTCAGTTTAGTTACACAAAGTAAAATAGGAATAAATGTTGCTGCTACAATTCCAACAGGTGGAGCCGTAAACAAATAAATTTATTCCAAAACAATGTAGCTGAACTTTCTCACATGGACCCTAAGATACTATGTCAGTAGGGGGGAAATGGGCATTCACGGCCACTTAATATGCCTGGAATGTCAATTAATATGCTAATTAGCCCCTCCCCCATTTTCCCCACCCCCACCCCCAACTCCTTGGTAGTTTTACTTGCAGCTGAGGGTCGTAAATCTTGTTGAGTACAATGGAGGCTTGACAGTTAAGCAATTAAGGCTGTCAATCAACTGTCAAAACGAACAAAGGGGTCATAAATTTAAGGTTCTGTAACAAAGGCGAGATGTTTTTCCTACCCATTCCACAGCCGGACACTTCTGCACTGTTGCAGTTACCCACTCCACTCCTATTCTTTCTCGAACACGTGGCATACTCATTCCACTAGCTTTTAATAAAAGAACAATGCTTACCCTTCAGCTGTCAAAATGAACAAAGCCCATGATGAATTAGGGTTGTGACAAAGAGAACCTAAGTCAGTTAACAGAGAAACAAGTTCTATTGTCTGGTGCAAGCCTTTATTTCTCATTCCACTACCTCCATAACAAAGCTGGTCCCTTTCCATTGTGTAAGAGATTCTATTATGTGTGCCTTTCTATTGTCCCGGGGCAAGCATTCTTTAGAAAGACCATCTGGCATACTCATTCCACAACCCAATAACAAAGCCTGACCCTTTCCATTGTGTAAGAGATTCTATTGTGTGTGCCTTTCTATTGTCCTGGCCAAGACTAGTTTAGAAAGACACCAGCGGCGTTCCCATCCCACTACTCCATAACAAAGCCTGACCTATTCCATTGTTTGACCACCTGCTAGTTAACAAAAGAATTCGAGGGTTGCTTTATACTCGTCCTGTCCTTGTTTGCATGAAAGAGAGAGAAACTTGTTTACCAACTCTGCGTAACGTCAGCGTCAGCCATCATGATTTTGCCTGAGGGACTGTTCTCTCCGATGTTTTACGACATCCTACGAATTTACCCGAGCATAGTTAACAAGCATTCTGTTTGGTTTATTTCAGCCAGCGACTCTGAAAAAGCGCCTAATATACATTTCATTACGTGCATTAAACCTCTGCGTGATATCCATAGATCGGTATTCGATTCTTACTGTAATCAAAAGTTTATTGCTAATGAGAAATTGATGATTGATATTATTATATCATTACCCTAATTAATAAAAGTGCGTTCAGAGGATTGTAGCTCGACACTTACCAAGTGAAACTCTAATGCGTAATAACAATTAAACTATGCACCACCAGATTAAAAAATGTATTTAACAAATATAATTTATATTAAACTCCGGTGTATACTTAGGCATCCACATTGATACTTTGCTAAGGTAAAACATTATTATATCATTACCCAGATTAATGAAAGGCCGATCAGAGGACCCTAGTTCGAATCTTACCCTGCAAACTCTAATGTGTAACAACTAGTAAATTACGGATGCGTGCACTAACAAGTTAAAAATATATTAAACACATGCGTATACTTAGGTATCCAAGTTAATATTTTCTTAGGGTAAAACATTATTAAATCATTACACTGATTAAAGCCCGTTCAGAGGTTTCTAGTTCGAGTCTTACCCTGCAAACTCTATGCCTACTAACTATTAAATTACGGAAGCGTGCACGATAAGATTTAAAAATGTATTTAACAAATATAATTTAATTTTATACAACATTACGCTGTTTTAATGAAAGGTATTCTTAGGAACCCAGAAGCCCATAGTTCGAACCTTACCCAGCGAAACGCTATAATAAATACTAAATTATTGAAGAGTGAACGGGGTAGATTAAAATGTGTTTAACAAATAAAATTTAATATACACGACATTACAATGTTTAACGAGCTGTATTCTTAGGAACCAGAGGTCCCTAGTTCGAGTCCTACCCTGCGAAACGCTATAATAACTATTAAACTATGCACGGGCATATTAAAAATGTATTTATCAAATATAATTATTTATATTAAACCCCTGCGTATACTTATATATTCCGATGCCTAGACACGATTCTTTATTTTCTTTCTTCTCCCTCTTTCTTCCTTTTTCCTCTTTCAATCTATCTCTTTCTTTCTTCACAACTTGTACACATCCAGGCGCTCACATATACACGAGCACATGCGCATACATCAACATGCATACACTGGTGCACGCATGCACACACGTACATACATGTAACGCAACAATTATCTCTTTCAAACAGAGATATCAAAACCCTTTACGTGCATTCCCTCTCTATAATAAAAGTTTTCATTTCCCTCACTGAATCATTTATTCTCTTGCATAGAAAAACACATTCATCCCCCACTCCCTATAGATCGCTTCCCCCACCGATCCTCTCTGCAAGTCATTACATGTGATAGAAGAACCGGTTTTTCTAGCCTCTGTATATAAGCAGCCCCTTCTCGCACTGCTCTGAATATTATTCGAGGTGTAATCGAGTCGATAATACAATGGATGATTTTTGGAGTGATTGCGGAGAAGAATCATACCATTATACATATTATCATAAAGAGTCGTGTAATGGTATCATGCATTCTATAGTGTGTAACATGCCTTCCTGTCATGACCAGATGACTTCTCGAGGCATATGCACAGACAACTGTCCGGTCTACAAAAGAAGCATGATGTAAGTATCGTTTTTTATTCTTGAATACAAACTCTAAAAAGAATGCAATTGTTCTCTAAAGAAGAGTGAAAATTAAAAATGGTTCATTATATTGTATTTTCTTTCTTTCCAGAGAAACTGATACCGAAAGTGAGGGTGAGATGCTCAGCCTCATTTCAAATCACGGCTCTCTGTGGCATTCAGAGTACTGCAATGGGTATACTCACTCTGTACTGTGTGCAAAACCAGAGGTACACGACAAGATGGCGTCATACTTTCCATGCAATGAGAGCTGCAGTGTATTCCTCTTCAGACAGAGAAATTTGAAGTGAGTACTTCTTTAAATATGTATCATTATTGTACATTGCTATCGTCATATACGTAACTTCAGAGAACATTAATGTAAACATTAATTGTATGCGATACTAACATACATTACATGCTACTATAGTACAAGAGCAGTTGTATACGACTAACACTGGAAATTATAATGACTTTTGCAGAATTCAAATGACGACACCAGCGCCTAAAACCGAGGTAGATTCCGATGATAAAGAACCAGAAGATATAGTGGAATATCCCATTGCACAGCAGTATGCTAAACACATAGATGAGGAACAGGATTCCAATTCACAACAGGCAGGGGATCTAACACAGACGACCTCCGAGCCTCCCCCTGGAAAGCCTGCAGAACTCGGGAAAACATTGACGTGAGTATTTTCACATATATAAAAATCATTGTTTCATTCCTCTGTGACCTAACAAAAATTAATTCTTTCAGGTTACCTTAACTTCACCCAAGCACTTTTCTAAGACCTTCATTGTGTAATGTTTCAGGCGGTGCAATAAGGGGAAGAAGAAGAAGGGGAACAGCTTTGCAGACCTGCAAAGGAGGCTGACGCTATTGGAGGATAGAATAAGCAACATCGAGACGCCCAAGAAACATGCCGGTAAGAAGCGTGTGCCGAGACGTCTACATCTCGAAACGGCGCAGCATTAACATAGTATTCTTCTATGATCTTCCAGTGCTTTTAGTGAAAAACACAGAAAAATTTGTATACATGACAATTCAAGACTGGGTGATAATTCGTGAGAGTCTTCCTACATTCAGTGCATTCCTCCAAACGAGAAAGTATCCGCGTGTGGAATATTGTGAAAATATTGTTTTCTCTTATAATATTGTTGCATATATGAAAGAGACAGAAATAAAATTTTTGAACACTAATTTAAATGATTGTGAAATATTTTAAATAGAGATGAAATTTGCAGGCTAAAAAGACTTGAATCGTTTATAGACTACCATTTAGGTAACCTGGCTGATGCAAATGTAATGCAATATGTTGGAACGAGGAGTTGGAGGAAGAAAGTCATGGAAATGCAGGATAAATAATAACAATAAAAAGAATGAAAGTATGCTTTTACATAGTGTTTTTATTCATTAATAATCATCACATTGCTAATGAAAAAACAAATCCTTACAATGATTAGTTTAAAATAAAAGCTGCATCTTATGAGTCAGAGGCTTGTATGTAAATACTTTATCGTGAATTATCAAACAATACAAAGTGGTCTGTGCAGGAATATTTGCACTAGCTTGAATTTCTATTCTAATGTTAACAGCACCATTTACAACTTCCTCTGGTTGATGTGAGCAATCTATAACAAATATAGAAGCAAATTTAAGAAAATCTTTTCTCTTCAATAAAGGATAGTTCTCTTTTTCATAATAAGAGTTTTGAAACTTTGAGTACATATCATACAAAGATGCAAATCTAGAGTTTCCAAAATCCAAATTCATGTCATGATAGGGATAACATTCGCTATTAAGATAAATTCTCAACTTAGTTATGTTACAATGATCAAAAAGAGAACCGTCTTTAGATGCATTACTCGATCTTAAAGTTTGAGCACCCAAAATGACAAATCTCGGCTTCTCCATTTTTGATGTGGTGGCGACATTCCAAGTGAATGATTTAGTTTGCGGCACAGCAGGCTGAGTATGCAGATCCATGGTCCTAAATGGGAGATACAGCGCCTTGTCCGACTTGACAATCTTGAGAATTTCAACCTTTTCAGCATCAGAAAGTCGTATCACTGGCATTCTCCACTCGATTCGTGTAAGTTTAACGCTTGCATTCTCTTCACCCTCAGGCGCTATAATACAGTTTTTAGAGTCCTTGGATCGAATCAGCACCAACTCAAACTTGCTACTGAGTATGAGTTCCTTGTGGTCGTCAGCAAATCCCAGAAGCATCGAAAGCGGTACTATGGCGTTTAAGGCTCCATTTGCTGCATTCACAATGTCCATGTCTTCTCCAGGATAGCACCATCCATCATTCAGCAAGCGATCAGACTCCATTGGATTGAGAGCAGCATAGTTGCGTAAAGTTGAGGCGATCACGTGGTTCCTGGTTCGATCAATAGTTGAGCCGTTCATATCCAGTCGAATCTCCTCAAACATGAATGCAATAGCGTTATTGGTAAGCTTTGCAGTAGTAGCTGTTCCATTAGGTTTAGTAATACTCCCCTCGATGTATAGATAACTTCGATTAGGTAAAGTATATAAATCCTCAGCTTGACAAGGGATTCTAATTTCATCATTAGCGTCCAGAGCCGATGTATTATACGGTAAAAACACATGTTCCTCTTCTTTAGTGATCTTGTCATCGAATGTCGGTGCGCTGGTAACATTAAAGATGTCCATGATTATAGAAGTCTGAAGCCCAATACCTGGAGGAAGTGTCGATTACGTGATGTTAACTCTCCGGGTGTCAAGGGCAGAGTATGATGTGTGCGTTGAATCACTTCCTTATTATATCCTCGACGTCGTTGACTTCTTCTAAAATCTATTGGCATTGCAGCGGATGTGAAGCCTTATGCTTATATCCTCGTTTCTAAAGTCAATGATATTACCACTTTGGTCCACTACACGAAGACTAATTTCCTCTATAGCATTGGTGTTTATGATTGGAAGGTAAATTGGATTTGACGGCTCTTGAGAAATATGGTATCCAGACGGAACAGAAGGGAAAAACTCGTAGATCGAGTGGCCGGTTTTACCGTCGATGAAAGAGCCTGTTGCAATACTGCACTCGATTCGAATGATGCTCACCTTAAATATATTCACCAGGTAATCAGATTCAGATAGCTGATTAGCCTAATAGCGAGCCTATAGAACGATCACCGGAAAAATCAATAGTGAAAGGACACTTAATTGCAGCCTTCATTGTGTTATTATTAGGTCTAATAAAGAAGACATTCTCATCTACACCTAGCTTATCTCTGATGTATTCATTAATATCAGAAATCTCATAAGCTCCATCAGGTATATCAATGATCTTAATTTCATCATTGTGCATGTAATGAAATTGATTATTACTCCAATCAACATTAGGAATTGAATAGAAGGTTTCAAAATTCAGTAGAGCAATCTCATAATGATACTTTGGATCTAGCTGAAGAGGGTGATTCAGGTATGTAGTAAGCACAGACTCGTTGCCACTGACAGCAATAGTGTAACTCATTGCGATAGAAATTGCAAGCACAAGTGCCCGCAGATGACTGAGCTGAAACTCTGAAACCTCTTAGTGTTATACAGTACCTTAACATCTCTGAGGTACCTTTCTATCTCTTTTGGAGGCTTCAAGTTTCCAAAGCTATCGAAATAAAATGACACGTTGCCATCCTTCTTTATAGCAACCCAATGAGTGCCTTCATTCTCTGAAGTATCGAGATTAACAATAATTCTCTCTCTGTAACGAGGTCTTGAGGGTAGCTGATCGATCATGTATACATCCCTAAAATGACGAATCTTTAAACGTCGGGCATACAAGTCGAGGTCTATGTTACTTAATGCTTTTTCCGGGACAAGTATAGCCCTCTGCCGGAGTTTTTTGAATTTCCTTTCTTGCTCGGCCTCCTCTTCCTTTCGGTGTTCCTCGCCTTATTCTTCTTCTTCTTCTTCACTCGTAGGCCTTTCCCTCTTGCTTCAATTTCTTTGTTATGTCTCATCATTTCAGCAAGTTGTTTATCCGCAGCCTTTTTCTTATTTACAGCAGAGGCTATTTGTGCAGCGCCTCCAGCGGCGGCTCCTAGTGCTGCAATAATTGGTATGAGTGGTAGAAATCCTCCTCGTTTCTTCTTCCTGGATCCCGCACCAACAGCTACCTTACCCTTCATGATGGTTGTTACTAGTCGGGCTGCCAACCTTTCACCTAATGTAGCATCAGATGATTGCACTCTTTTCCAGGCCTTTTCAGCCAAGATTTTGTCGGCAACGTTCCTCGAAGCAGAGTCCTTATGCTGTGCGTAGGCTATGTCGTGAAGCTTACACGCTTCGTCTAAAGGATTGATTCCGGGGTCTCCTCTCTTTAGTCTTTTTTCTAGCTTTGTCCCAGGTCCACAGTATCTGTAACCAGGCAAATGTGCTTCAAATGGCAGCAGATTAATGAGAGAGTTAATTAAACCGGAACCTCTTGAGACCTTAACCCCCTTAGCGCTCATGGTACACTAATAGATTTTAATGGCACATAGTTCTTTTATACTCTGTCATTGCTTCCATTTATTAGCATATATACATTAAGGATGATTTATTTTATTTTAGTTGCTACGATGGAGATGGTGAAGCAAGATTGCTCGCTGCCTATCCAGGTGCTAGACTTTGAAAGTGACTTTAGACGCGATCGTCACGGGAAGCTGTTTCCAGGCAATGTCAGAGCGCTAATTCTAGGTAGCTCCAGTGCTGGAAAAACAATTGTATTACTCAATATGATACTTCACGAGAATGGACTACGCTTTGAAAATGTGTACATTTATTCAAAGTCGCTATACCAGTCAAAGTATCAATATCTCGTTAAGCTGCTTGAAAATATTGAGGGTATAGGTGTGTATACTCACGAAGACGGTGAAAGCGTCTTGCACCCATCAGAAATTAAAGAAAATTCAATCTTTATATTTGATGACGTCATCACTGAAAAGCAAGACAAGATTGCATCCTTTTACAGCATGGGCAGACATCGAAATGTAGATTCAATATATCTAGCACAATCCTATGCCAAAGTCCCAAAGCATTTAATTAGAGATAATGCGAACATGATTATACTCTTCAGGCAAGATAATTTAAACTTGAAGCATATATATGAAGATTACGTAAACACAGATATGACGTATACTGAATTTAAAGATTTGTGCAAAGGTGTTTGGGAGAGCTCTACAGAAGGAAGACCTTTTATGGTAATAGTTCCCGAATTTCCGATGAATGACGGTCGATATAGGTGCGGATTCGATGTATATATTAAAGTTGTTAATAAAGAAATTGCTCATTCATAGTTCATCATGAGAATTGATAGGTTTGGATCACAGAGGGCTGCTCCAGTGAAAAGATCGCTACATCAATTTATCATAAACAGAGATGGAAAAGGAAATTACCAATTCAGGAACAAGAGACTGTGCATTGTTCAGGATCCTGAGGAGGACGACGACGCAAGCACTAAACGCTACGTGGATACGCTTACGTCTTCTACTGAAAATCGAATGCAGGAGTTCACGGAAAAAACGACATATCAGCGCATGGGCGAACTTCAAACTACGCTTAGGGATCACATCCAGAAGTCGCTAGACGTGCAACATGATGCTCTAATGGAATATCTGAATAAAAATGCCCTTAAACGCGACGATGGAAACAACATTATCCTGGATGCTATAAGATTGAAGATAATGCTGCCACCTCAAGAGGACTATGACGTGCCAAATAAGAAGCATGTATTAGAATATATAAGTGCAAGAACACCGCCGCTCGATTCAAGCGGTAACGTTTCATTTCAAAAAAGAAGGCTATTTGAAGTAGCAGATCCTGTCAATGACAGTGATGGAGCAACAAAAAAGTTTGTTAAAGTTCACATGGGAAGGAAACAAAATGAAATGCGCCAAGATTTAAACAGCAGACTTGGTGCAATAAGTGCCACGGTTACAGAAACAGTGGGAAAACACATGGAAACTATGGCGAACCGCCAGAAATCAATGGATGGGCATCTGACATCTGCAATGGATAAAATCAATACCCTTAAAACAAAAATAAAAGTCATAAATTCATTAGTAGAGCAAATGAGAGGGGAACATGTAATTACACTGCAGTCGGTGCCTTTCAGAGGGAAATCACAGAGGTACATGTTAACATCAGGTCTTGAATATTACAAATCAAGCGTAAACGGCGAGATTGTTTCTTGCTATATGACGTCACCAACAGCTCCTACTGTAAGGCCTGATACAATAATTGAAATAAATAACAAGTCTCTTAGAGCTCTGCCTGCACCAATTGCAAATGGTGGCCATTTTCTAAATATCGAGCTGAAAATCTCTTATAATCTGAAGTTGCTAAATAAATAGGGTGTATATTAATGCGAAAGTCTAATTTCAGCGTCATTTCAAGATGGACAGCGGGTGCATACGACTTAAACAATCTGTAGCCATGCACACGAAGGCTATAAGAGAAAAGTTACGTTCTCTTAAAGGTCAGCAGTTTGAAACCCAGAGAGTGATGAGTGAAGCTCTTCAACCAGTGACAGATCCGCTTCAAGATATACTTGAAATACAGAAAAGGAATGCTACAAGCAAGGAGGAATCACCGAAAGACATGAAAGATGAGAAACTCTACACCTATCTTAATAAAGTTCGAAAGAAGGACAAATATGAAATAGATGCATCATATGGAGTACGATATGAGGATGGCAGCTACATGCTAGGCAACAAGGTTATTGATTTCATCAATAATAAAGTTCGAATAGGGGACGAAACGTATGAAAGCACGCCTGGATTGAAGGAACTCATCTTCAAGAGAATACCTGAAATGCATGCATACACTGAAGATGACCTTGAAACGTACAGTAAAATACTTAAGGCAACACAGTTCATCGAAGAAACTTCAGCAAGCACGGGCAGCTGAGATCGGGTAATTCCTACAAGTATAAAAGCGTTATACGTCCTCTAGTAACGAAACACAAGGGATTAGGACTACAGTGGAAAGAACATCGCCCTAATACGAGGCAAGACTACATCTACTGGACCGACACTAATGATCTGGTGGATCGCCTTAGGCTACTTGTGACATCCAGAGACGCCGGCAATAACAATCATACTCAAGAAATTGAAGAGATTATTCAAGAACTAAAAGCGGCAAAGGTTATAGCATGACATCAGTGAAGCAACATATAGCAAGCGAGCTCCATGCTCCAGCCCGGAGAAACTTCATGCGTCGAAAGATTATCAGCAAGGAGCTCCACGACTTGGTGCAGATCGACTTGGTGGAGATGATACCGCATGCAAAAATCAATAAGAATTTCAAGTACATCATCATTGCAATCAACTTCTACTCTAAAATGGCATATGCGAGACCTCTAATGGACCAGACAGGACTTCAAGTTGCAAAGGCTATGGAAGATATACTGCAAGAAATGATAACCCCACACAAGAACATACAGAGTGATAATGGAAAAGAATTTTATAATAAACATTTTAAAAATTTAATGACAAAATATAACATCAATTACTACAGTACCTATACCCATGTGAAGGCAGCTGCTGTTGAACGATTAATAAGAACTTTAAAAAATATGATATATCGCGAATTTCTAGCCAATGGATCATAAAAGTGGCTAGACCTTTTACCTCAGATCATTGCAAGATATAACAACACTTACCACTCCACTATTCGAATGAAGCCTATAGAGGTGAAGAACAATGATCTTCTTCTGACTGTATACAACTACACTCAAGATCGAAAAGAGAAGAGAGGGGCAAGAAAGTTTAGTGTTGTTGATTATGTGAGGATATCAAAGGACAAGGGACATTTTGAAAAGGGCTTTGAAGCTAATTGGAGTGTTGAAATATTTCAAGTTGTTCATGTGAATCACACCAATCCCGTTACATACATGCTAAAAGGTAATGATGGTAACCAGATAAGGGGGTCCTTTTATGGCCATGAACTGCGACCTACACTGTACCCTAATACATTTCTGGTAGAGAAAGTATTACGCAGGCAGGGAAATAGGATCTTGTAAAGTGGTATGGATTCCCTAATACTCAATGGATTGACAGAAAGGATTTATTGTAGAAAAATAATAATGAAAATAAAGAGGCTTTCATTCCACAATAATGCGTGTTTTTTATTTCACTGTCTATGCTGCGTTAAATAAAAAATTCATTATTTAAAAACATTTTTGTGTTTGCAGGGTTTACATGATTAAAAATCAATAAGTTGTTTTAACTAAAACAATCATAAACAAAAACATTACATGTATATACAACAACATTATCATTTGCATTTTTAGGTCAATCTTCATATATACACACACACACACACATACACACACAGTACATACATGAAAAAACACTCGCTCACTAGACTGCATTTTACATACATTTTATAAAATTCAAAATCAATAAATTAATAAACAGAAAAGCTAAACATTTACATTATCCATGTATATATATAAATACACACATACACAACCACTCACGCATACACCTATACACACGCATACACACACACACAGAAAAGCAATTTGTTTAAAAACTTCACCACTAAAAATTTACATATATACATATAAGGGTCAGTCATACTCAGACAATAGTGACCCCAGGCAATTGTCTGGTCTGAACCTTCAATCAGTTTTCTCTTATCGTCTCTACCACAGAGAGCGACCTTATTCATTTCTATGATCGAGACTTTATGTTTGAAACTTCGAAATGTTGTTGTTTTTGTTAAAATTGTTTTTCTAATATCATTTAGACAACCGAAATAGTGCTCAAAATTTATGTTCAGCATGCCGGTCTTGTTGATGCCCTTTGGTTTCATTACTGTTTGGTCCTTGTATCTGTAAGCATATAACTTGGACCTTAGCCCAACATATTCTATCATAGGGATTCCTGCAAGCTCATCCTTGAACAGGCCGATGACTTTCTTGTTTTGTGGTGTAATTCCATAGCTGTTTTGCGCCTCATAATTTGATGTGTCAAAATGCTCTTGATTTTCCTTAATAAATTTGTATATGTCGCTTGAGGTTTCCAGAATAAATGAATCCGTATCCATGTAATTTAAAATTAAATCTGGCTTCAATATATTGTAATAAAAACTGTACATGATATGTTTGGATATATCAAGGATGGCTTGCCCTATGTAGATGGGTTTGTTCATGTAAACTTCCTCTCTGACAAGTTCTATCCCTACAAGATTTTCTGCAAATAAAATGCTCCGTACGTAAGTTGGTCGCGCTGTCAATTTCTTGCATTGCTTCCAACTTGTAACGATACGGAAGTCATTGTGTTTGCGCACATTCTCAATAAATTTGCCATATACAGAGTTGTTCATTTTCTTCCATAAATTCTGACCGAATTTGGAAGTTTCCCTTTCACGTCTCTCTGTATTTATATTGATGTAGGTTTTCAGCCATTCTGACTGATCATATGCAACCACTCTATGGATCTTCTTTAACTTCATGCCCAAGTCAATGCACTGCTGGAGGTTTCTGTAGTGCAAGGTATATTTCTCTTTGTTCTCTAGTGTTGACAGCAGTTTCTTGTATTGGCCTCCAGGTGGTATCTCACTTTTCGGGCAGAGAGGAAGGTTATTGTGCTCATCATGTAGGTGCTCAGGGTACTCGAGGTCGACTTCCAAAACGTATCCAGTTGGGGAATCAGGAGCAACAGCAAAGAAGTTTATGTTTAAAATTTCTTCTGGCAGAAGCCATCTGAGGTTCTTGTGTGGCATATGGCTCGCCATTGAAGCCCCATATAAATTGTTTATGTCGAGATATGCCAAATATAACTCTTTTTGTGTCTGTTTATGTCCAGGAAGGTACTTGTTTGCTTTAGCATGCCTCTTTGACACGGTGCACATTCCGCCCCTGATTCCTCCCTCAAAGAATTCGATCATTTCCTCATCATGGATGAGGTCAAGCTTGACCTGAGTCACCTTGAGCATTGCATTAAATGCAAGTCCTGGTAGGGTATAGTACCAGCAGGGGTCCAAGTTATATACCTCCAGAGAGAGGTCCCTAAACTTCTCGAATGCATCGGCCAACAAGAGCGTATCCGTTTTCAAATAGAGGTCGCTGTATTCGCCTAGATTGCTAATGTTGAAAGTGTTCCAGACTTTGACAGCATGGTTGTATTCCTCTTGTGTTATTTCGTCAAAATTTTCAATTGAAGGGAGTGCTGTTTCCTCTAGTTTTGAAGGAGAGTCAACGTAGCTGTAAGGGAATATTCCCTTAGATCTCACTAACTGCTGATGTTCAGGATCGGGATACTCAGAGTTTGTGATCTTGAACTCATCACTACTCAGCATGCAGGCTAAACTAGATAGCTTATCGTCCAAGAACTTAAAGCTATCTAGAAACCTGAAAAAGATAGTCCTGTACTTTTTGCTGAATGATATATATCGCTCAGAGGAGTTTGAGATACACGAAATGGGGTGATCATCATATGCCAGGTGTTGCATCAGGAAATGGCTGTCATAATTGCTAAGGCAATGAAAAAAGATGGGTATAAAGTTAGGTACCCGTCTATTTAAATTGCATGCATTATGAGCAGCCCCCAGGAATACACCGGTCACATGGCAGTGGTCACGTACCTTCAAATCGTCTACCTCAAACTCCTTCTTGCATATGTGGCAATGACGAGCATTATCGAAGTCAGCCACGTCCTGAGCAGTCAAGGTCATTTCTTCATTGCGGCTATATTGCTCAATAACCATGTCGGCTATTGACTTATGCTCAATGAAGAACTCCTTGATTGCATCAGGTCCTCTGAATAGCTTAAACCTCGACAATGAATCGTCATGGCGACATACGAGCTTAAGCGATATGGATATAGCCTCATGATGCTGGATAGCCCGAGTCCAGTTCTGATTAGCCGACGGTTCACAGGACTGAACTCGGGCTAACACGCTCTCAATATCGGCATACACAACAAAATTTACAGGACTACCCTTCGAGTAGATGAGAACTCAATCACTTCACCCTGATTAGGCATTTTGAGCACCTGGCACTGCATGCACTTCAATTGATGCTTTTTAAAAGCACCTTCATTATTGAAGTGCTTAAGGCAGGGCTCGCATACCCACTGTTTACCGTGATGTTTGCTGAACTGTGACCTTGTCAGCCTTGACATGTCCTTAATCAGACACTAGTGAGATCTTCCATCTTGTTCAATTAGTAATAGGTTTACATTGAAATCTTTCCTGCTGCTGGTTTGATATAGTGGTATAATTGCGCACTCCCTTTCTATTCCAAATACTGAAACTGATATTCCGTTGTTTTGCTGTTCGAAGTCTGGAATCTGGTGTAGGCTAACAGGGAAGTCTATCCCACTGTAGTTGAATGCAGTGAATAACTGTTCTGCAGGGTATCTGCTCACTCTATAACAGTGCTACTTTGAGGGATACTTTGCAGCGAGCAAACACCATGCAAAACAGTATTCATCTTCGTTTTTTGTGTTTATTACAGCTCTCTTAGCCCTGATTGCACCGGGTAACTCTATATATCGCGATGCATTCAAGGGATAATTGAAGCTAGTTCCAATAACAAGAGCCCTGACAGCGAACAGAGATTTTGAGCTTGCACCTCCTTCGAAATTCGAGATGTTTTCTAGAATTTCATCGACCATAGAAGTGTATAAGGCATCGAGATTACTTAATTGAAGACTCAGCTTTGTCTTGCTATTGAAAAAGATGGTTTCTGCATGCTCTTTTTCAGGAGATTGTATTAGGTAGGTGATCTCTATGGAGGAATTTACTTTAAAACCAGAAGAGCTTCTCCTGAGTACAGAAACCATCTCTCCCAATACAAGATGTCTGCATTCCTGCAGAAATTGACCGGGGCCAGCTATCTCTAAAGAGTTTTCTATGCGGCTATTGAAAAGGCGGCCCTTGAACGCCGATTCAATAACCTTACACTCTAGCTGAGTATGACTAACCTTTAGTTTTTTGGCGTTGTTCCTGTACTCGGTGTCGTCACTATCGGAGTCAGCAGTGGTGGTTGAGTTGTCGCAATGCATGCGACCGATGCCTGATGGCCCTGCAATTGGTGATGGAGGTGCCATTGAAGATCCTGGGCGGGCGAGGGGGCTAATTGTTTGTCCGTGTTCCTCTTTAGCCTCGTGAGGTCTTTTGGTACCCCGGAGCATTGCATCCTCAGGCTCCGGGCTCATGACCACTATTGAAGGTTCTATAACAATAAAAAGATGCATTAATTGGAATGTAAGTTAAAATAGAAATGCAACAATATATATGTTTATTAAATCATTAAAGAAAAAGCTTAAAGTCACATGTTAATGCTGCGATAATTATTTATATAATTGTATATTTTAATAAATAATAAAACGAGCGAAAAAGTTGATTGAGAAAAGTTATGCGTTAACATTACTATAATTATTATGTAATTGTACTTTTAATCAATAAAAATGAGTAAAACATTTTATTGAGAAAAGTTATGCGTTAACGTTACGTTAATTATTTATGTATTGATGTTACTAGAATAAATGAAGTTAAAAAACTCACCATTCAATTCACGAAGCATCTGCAGGTACACGGTCCTGTAGGCACAATTTTCGCAAGTGCACACCTCGCTGGGGATAATCGCCCATGGATCTCTTACAGGCATCGGCGCAACATCCTCGAATCCAGGAGGCGGCGGGGTCAGGTAGTCCTGTGAAAAGATAGGCGAGGGCAAGCTAGCACCATCGTCCATCTCCACCGCACCGTCTGAAGTTGTTTCAGGAACTAGAACAAAGAAGCAAAGCAGAATTAGCTTCACATTGTATATTTTGATTGAAAGGTGCTAGTAAATTGAATGCTTCATTCCATTATTGTAGCTCTGAATTGTTCTCTGGTTATACATTGATTAATGATAAAGATAATATTTCTAGAAAAAGGTGTAATAATATATCTAAACTCACCGTTCGCTTCGTTAAGCATCTTTATTGCAGCAACTTGGTATTCGCTGTTATTGCAAGTGCAGCACTGGTCCGAAGCGCTGCCCATGCCACCATTCACCCCTGTAACGGGAGTGACATCCTCAAAACCAGGTGGTGGAGGGATAATATAATCACCCCCCGATAAGATTGGTGACGTGGGGCTATTAAAAATGTAAGTGCCTTGCAGCGGCACATCTGATATCAGATCCCCCGCCAGGGGTGTCGGCATGTTGTACATCGTGTTGTTATTAGCGGGCTCTCTATTGACTTTCATAAATTGGTTAAGTCGAGAGCCCGCTCCTCTGACGAGTGCCGCTCTTGCTACTCCCATTGAGTTTGCAGTATTACCTGTGAAAAAGTTTAAATGTGTAAATTCAATTGTTTTTATAACTGATAAAAGATGAATGAGTAGAGAAAGACGTGTAATATGAAATAAATGAGTAGAGGAAATCGTATGAATGTTAATAGAATGCTTTGTGAAAAAGTCGTATGAAGCTTTACGGAAAGAGGAACGTATAGCGAAAATCATATGAATGTTAATAGAAGAATGCGAGGAGGAAATCATGTGAATGTCAATAGAGAAATGAGTTGAGAAAACCATGTGAATGTTTACAGAAGATGTAGAGGAAATCATATAAATGTTACAGAAGAATGTGTTGAGAATATCATGTGAATGTTTATACAAGAAGAACGTGTAGTGAAATCATATGAATGTTAATAGAAGAACGCGATGAGAAATCATATGAATGTTATTAGAGGAATGCAAATAGAAGAACGCGATGAGAAATCATATGAATGTTAATAGAGGAATGTGACGGGAATATCATGAATGTTTGCAGAAGAAGAACGTGAAGTGAAATCATATGAATGCTAATAGAAGAATGGGCAGAGAAATCATGTGAATGTCAATAGAGGAATGTGTTGAGAAAACCATATGAATGTTTTCAGAAGAAGAACGCGTAGTAAAATCATATGAATGTTAAGAGAAGAACGCGAGGAGAAATCATATGAATGTTACAGAAGAATGTGTTGAGAATATCATGTGAATGTTCATGCATGAAGAACGTGCAGCGAAAATCATATGAATGTTAATAGAAGAACGCGCTGAGAAATCATGTGAATGCCAATAGAGGAATGTATTGAAAACCATATGAATGTTTTCAGAAGAAGAACGCGTAGTGAAAATCTATGAATGTTAATAGAAGAATGCGAGGAGAAATCATATGAATGTTACAGAAGAATGTGTTGAGAATATCATGTGAATGTTTGCAGAAGAAAAACGTGTAGTGAAATCATATGAATGTTAATAGAAGAATGAGCAGAGAAATCATGTGAATGTCAATAGAGGAATGTATTGAAAACCATATGAATGTTTTCAGAAGAAGAACGCGTAGTAAAATCATATGAATGTTAAGAGAAGAACGCGCTGAGAAATCATGTGAATGTTTACAGAAGAATATGTAGCGAGATCGTATGAATGTTAATAGAGGAACACTGATTAGAGGCTAAGTATGAATGTTTATGTCGGTATCTAAAGAACTATTTTTACACCCTTGATGAAAGCGCTACATTTTTTAACAATTCTGATGTTAATTATTAAAGAAATGAAAAATTTAGATAAACAATATGCTATTCTTGCAATGATTCGTGTTTCACTTAGTCATGTAAAAAACTCACTCACCTTGCATTATGTAGATGACGATGAATGCAGTCTGGCAGACAATAGCACTGAATTCGATTAAGCTGAATCGCTATATTTTATCTCTAACTTAAAAAGTCGCAGTGGCTTCCTTATGCACCAGCGCTCGTTTATATAAGGGCCTAGAGCCCCTCAGGCAATTTCAAGCGCTGGTATGGAGGGGGGAGATGTTACACGTCACGTGATTATTGCATCCAATGACATCATCTCTTTCAGCGCATGCGCGCGTTGGCACGGCGGGGGGAGATGTTACACGTCACGTGATTATTGCATCCAATGTCATCTCTTGCAGCGCATGCGCAGAGAGAAGTAGCCCTCGGGCAATTCAGGTGACGCCTGGATGTCGGAGTGGAATGGGGTGGTGATGCTTGTCTCGTGGGAACTCAAGACTCTCTCTTTTCCCACAGTCAGACAAAGACAAGTCGAGTATAAAGCAACCCTCGAATTCTTTTGTTAACTAGCAGGTGGTCAAACAATAGAAAGGGTCAGGCTTTGTTATGGTGTAGTGGGATGGGAACGCCGCAGGTGTCTTTCTAAACTAGTCTTGCCCAGGACAATAGAAAGGCACACACAATAGAATCTCTTACACAATGGAAAGGGTCAGGCTTTGTTATGGAGGTAGTGGAATGAGAAATAAAGGCTTGCACCAGACAATAGAACTTGCTTCTCTGTTAACTGACTTAGGTTCTCTTTGTCACAACCCTAATTCATCATGGGCTTTGTTCATTTTGACAGCTGAAGGGTAAGCATTGTTCTTTTGTTAAAAGTTAGTGGAATGAGTATGCCACGTGTTCGAGAAAGAATAGGAGTGGGTAACTGCAACAGTGCAGAAGTGGCCGGCTGTGGAATGGGTAGGAAAAACATCTCGCCTTTGTTACAGAACCTTAAATTTATGACCCCTTTGTTCGTTTTGACAGTTGATTGACAGCCTTAATTGCTTAACTGTCAAGCCTCCATTGTACTCAACAAGATTTACGACCATCAGCTGCAAGTAAAACTACCAAGGAGTTGGGGGTGGGAGTGGGGAAAATGGGGGAGGGGCTTATTAGCATATTAATTGACATTGCATGCATATTAAGTGGCCGTGAATGCCCATTTCCCCCCTACTTATGTCCCAAAAATTAATTTGTTTCGAAAAACGTATCCTATTGTTGCAGAAAATTCTTGCGCTTCCGATCAAGTCTACACCGGAAGTACACGGAGTTTCTACAATAAATAACGGCCATTGAAGCCGGCATACCTCTGTACCTAGGTATTTAATATACTATTGCAATCGTTCAACGATTCGCTTACCAATAAACATTATACAACAATACTGGAAACATTCGGAGTTCAGATTGTTTCTCAAAAGATGGCAGGAAAAGGTATCTTACCTTCACTGCAGTTTTCACGTGTTTGCAATTAAACAACTGTGATTTATGTTTTGAATACTTCATGCTCAAAGTTATTTGTTATATACTGAGATTCTTAAAGTGCACTACTTACAATAAACAATCTGTAATCAACCCATATTCTTATATAAGAAGTTCAATCGCTACTTCATAGAACCAATAAGCAAGGAAAGCAAGTGCCTTTAGTATGGATTCCATCCCATATTGGAATACAAGGCAAGGAATTGGCCGATCAGGCAGCAAAAGAAGCCACTAAGTGACGCAACTATAACTACACTAGCCCATGATATTATCTCAACCACCTACCTGAGAGTTAAACAGATAAGGATGTAACTTTCGAGGGACACATGAGGGACCTCAAGCATCGGGCCACTGGGGCTACGGCATCATTGTACCCCATGCTGAGGTTGGGGATGCCTGTCGCACTTAAGTTACACCTTTTTCGAGCGCTCATAATCCCCGTCCTGCCTTACGCCTGTGAGATCTGGGGCATGGCCGCAGACTCCAGTTTGCTACTTCTGCAACGGGTGCAGAATAGGGGCCTTCGGGCTATCTATTCTGTAAACTGCTCCTTTCCCCTGAGACTGCTTCACAAAGCCTCAAATCTTCCTTACATGGAGGATGAAATTAGGTGCCGGGCCGCAAAGTTTTACGACCAGTTGCCACACCATCAGAGCGCCCTCGTTCGGTCTCTGGGCGACTATAACCCCAGAACACGCCGCTTTAGGCGCCACCGGATTCCCCGCATGGCATGCGGGCATGTGAGCACCTCCACCAGCAGCTAAGGCTGAGCTCCAATACAATCCCTTCAAGAGTAGCTTGGACTTCAAAATTACTACCCCTGCACTTTGAAAAATGAAAAAAATGTATAGGACATAAATTGTGTATTTTAACGCAATCTACATTTTTTGTGTAGTAAAATTTTGTCTATCTCTTATGGTTTACCAGTTATGTAAAAGTCGTTCACAATGAAGTATACTTTTGGAGACATTCCCAGAAAATTCAAGATATACATTTTATTTTTCATGAAAATATCTTAAACGTATGATATTTTAATCAAAATCGTTAGAGCCATTTTTGAGAAAATTAAAATTTTGGAAAAATGTTCCATGTAAAGGGTAATCTGGGGTGGCGGATTTTCCTGAAAACCTTCGTATCGCATCTCTGGAAGATACTGAACCTAAATACCAAGTTTGGTGTTTATCCGACTGTTCGTTTCTGAGTTATGCTGTTCACACACACACACACACACACACACACACACAGACACACGGATATGTTTCCAAAAAGGCTTTTTTTGGATTCAGAGGGTCTCAAAACACATATTTCCAGTGAAATCTCGGTATAAAATTTTTGGTTGGAATACAATACTTCCCCTACTTACTATACGTAGTAGAGAAAGTAAAAATTACTGACACCAGCGGGGTCTTTGCACCATGACCAGCAATTATGGAACAAACTCTGTTACCTACTTTCACTCTCCTATAAAAAGCTCAACCCCATCCTGTAAACCCCATATCCCATCACTACGTGGTTAAGCCCTAATTAGGGCAGGTACACACCTCCGGGTTGTCCTCTGCCCGCCAACATATCGTCGTCGTTATCTCAACCGTTAAAAAGAAGCTCTACCAGCAGTGGAAGACAGGATGGCTTGACTCCACGAAAAGCAAACTTCGTGATATAATATCGTGTTTTCCGACAAATCTTCCCGTAATTCCCTTTCCAGACAAGATCAGGTTTTAATATCCCGACTGAGAATGGGCCATATCACTATCATACACAGTTATCTTCTTTCAAAGGACCAACCGCCCATCTGCCACCAGTGTAACATACTGTTAACGACGAAACACATAATCGTGGAATGTCCACAATACGATCAATGGAGACAACACTACCAGATACACAATGATTTACAAACAGCACTCAACTATTCGATGTATCCCAAGATAGTTGAATTTTTTAAAAGCATAAATTTATTTAAAAGTATGTAATGTTCAATCAGTTTGATCAATTATAGTGTTACAACTTTATACTAGTTCATTGTAATGGTTCAAAACTGCCAGTATGTTAAATAACCTCATTGTTTTATTGTTAAATTCATTCATTCATTCATTATCTGTTTACACTCCTCTTATGTAGGACTTACACCCCCCAGGACTTACAAGCGGGTGCCTGGGGTCAGAGGCCCGTCAAGGAGCAGACACTCATGGATCAGACAGAGCATCCAGGATGGGTGATCAGCCCGATGCCTGGTATGGGATGAAGGAAGTAGATGAAACGAAATGTGGGTGAAATGGATGAAAGGAAAGGTGATGATGGAGCGTTGGTGGAATGAATGGCGGGGGAAACCGGAGAACCCGGAGAAAACCCGCCCAGACGCCGCTTCGTCCACCACAAATCCCACATGCAGGTCCCTGGGATTGAACCCGGGCCGCCTCGGTGGGAGGCGAGCGGTCTAACCACTCGGCCACGGCGCCGCCTGTTTTATTGTTAAATATATATTTTAAATGTTGTAAAGTCGCGTTATTTCTAATATGTTAAAGTGACTATAAACTTTCAGAATAAAAAAAAATTGTAATGAACAATAGCGAAAAGCGAACCGTTTAAATTCTTGCCTTTGACAACACCATGCTGTAGAATTTTATCGCAGCCTGAAATTAGATTTGATCAAACCGTATCTGCTTTGCTTTCGATTGCCTGCTTAGTGCTGTTTACTAACATAAATGTTCTAACTTCTAATAAGTAACAAGAGTTGAAACAATTCTACAGTGTTTTGTAATCTCCATAGTCAACAGCTTTATTCTTTTCCAAGTTATTGCCTTCTAAAGCTGTTAAGGGTATTTAATGCCGTAAAATTGTGTTCTTATCCTTTCACTTGACGAAAGCTCCGCTGAAATTTCGAAACGGACAATACGATAGGATTTGTTTGTTGTTTATAACGGTATTCTCGTATTATAGTTCCAGTGTAGAGAATCGATCAAAATATAGGGGATAAGGAAGTTTTTGTGTTCATTAGTTTACATAAAATAAGCCAAATACGTTACGAACTGAATGGTTGAAATAAAGGGTGCGTGTGTCCAACATCTGTAGTTTCAAAATTTGTACAGAGACATTCGTTATGTTTCTAATGCCAGGAACTAGATGGCATGAGAATAAGTCTCCCCTCCTATTGTAATATTTTCTGTATTCTTTCACCCCTAGTTGGTATAGCAGGGTGCGTTGCATGTACTGACTAGTGCTGCCATCTGGGAGGATTTCAGCGAAAGATGTGGTTACTTCTTGCAAATGATGTCGCCTCTTCCACCTTTATATTATGTTGTGCTTCACTGTTTAGATATAGGTAACCTCTAATGAGCAGGAAAAACAATGTTTTGATCAGGTATAATCGCTTGTGGATAAGCAGAAACTATACTAGTAGCTTATATTGCAAATACATCAATATAATGTGTTATTGAAGAAAATTCAATCCCAGGTAATGCAAAATTTGCAGTAAGCATTGCTTTTCTCTAACCTAAACCCATTGGAAATGTGCATTGATCATACTGGATGTTATACGATGATCATTTGAAACGTTCTTCGAATGAAGCACCAAATGATGACTCGTATTTTTTAAATTATTCCTAATTTTCAACATAGTTCTTCCTTGAAATTAGTGCGCTTGGTCTAGCGATGCTCCATGCCTTAATCCCATCAGGAAATAGATTCCTCCAAACAGCAAAATACATCCCAACTGACGGTTTAAATTCTTCATTGGATGATACTTTTGTTTCTACCGTGGTAATTTCTCAATATAGGGAGTAGATGGAATTCTGATAGAGCTATTAAAGTGGAAATGGCAGAAAATCATACACCACTTGTAGGTTATTGCCGTGGCGATAACACAAGTGTGAGGGCGAGCACTGTCTTGCTGGAAGATAACTTTCTTCTATGCCAAAATCAGTTTTTTTCTCACGTATTTTGGTCTTTAGTTGGTTCAGACGTTTACCACAGTACCTTCCGATTACAGATTTCCAGGCCGGGGGGGGGAGGGGAATTCAATTAGCAGCACGCCCTTGGCGTCCCAGAAAAGCGACGTCATGATCTTCCCGGTCTACTTCACACACTTTGGCCTCATTGGTGGTGGGGAATCTTGGTGCTTCCATCGCCTAGATTGACATTTTGTTTCAGGTGTGTAGTAATGCACGCATTTTCATCACTTATTACACTTTTATGTAGAAAGTAAATGGGATCTCTCCGAAAAGGAGCCAAACTTTGTTCAGAAATAGGTATGCATTCTGATTTGCTTTCGATCCGGAGTCAGCAGGTTCGACACCATGTAAGATAATTTTGTAAACACCACGTACAAAAGAGTTGCAATTTTGGAATATTTTTCAAAAATTTATAAAGCTAATAAAATGAACGGTATGAAATGCTGCCAAAACACCTAAACTATATTACCATTTGATCTTTATGTTAAAAAAAAGTTGGATTTTTTCTCCATTAATTTGGCTGCTAGAATTTTTTAAAGTGCAGACGAATACTTTATTGAGTAATTGTATGTACATGGTCACGATTTAACAACTGTAGTGCATTTGCTTTAAGTTGAAACAGGGGAAGTGGAAAGAGATCCCTATATTCCACACGACAGTTGATAATCCTTAAATGCCTAATCTTAAAACCTTTATTATTGAAACTTACTGTTTAAAATCTGGGCTAGGTTGAAACATGACAGTTAGAAAAGCACATCAACACCCGCTTGTAACAATACGAAAGCCAGCAAAGCAAGGACGGCCGAAGATATCAGGATATTTTCCATATTTCGCTATCAAAAGTGCAACTGGCAACAATAAATACAGGTGTACTGAGAGACTAGGCAGTGAAGAGTGACCCAGAGGGGGTTTCTCAGCACTCGGACCTATATTAGCGCACCCCCCTTCTAGATCGGTCAGGTAGCGTCAAAATGCTCATATTTCAATTTAAACCTCGCGTACTATAAAACGCAGCAAAACAAAGGAGAATCGAATCTGTTTATAACGATATTGTACACATTCGATACCAATACCAACTTATTTTAGTAACTTTCAAATAAAGTTTTGCTTTATTACCTTTGTATGGTATTATCAAGATCGTTAGTATGCCAAATAATTGCATAAAGAGAGAAAATTGTGTCCAGCCAACATATTTTATAATGAACAACGCAAAACATTGTTTTTCTCGTCTTTCCAAAGAGGCTAACTGGGCGGCCTGGGAGTGGGGAATCCTCTTATTAACCAACTTCACCTCTATTTCATTTTAATACTAAGGGTGTATGTAAAAATTATTGTATTACTATGGGACCAAAGAGAAGGTAAGGTTTAATGTCACTATGATTATCGAAAAAATTACCATCGATGATTGTTCCACCCCCAAACGGTACTTACAGATTATGCAGAATTTCCAGAACTTGGAAGACTGTCGGGGAGAGTTAAGGAGTCGGACGTTACGCTGAAGTTTCGCATCCTTTTGCGCAAATATCAGGAGATTTTTCGTCCGTTATTAGGAATAGCCGGGAGTGTACGAAATTACAACTATAAGGGGTAAAGGGGAGGATTCACCATAAAATTCTCTAGGGTAGTGTAAAATAACTGCATAAAACGGGACGTAAATGGAATTAATTAATTTGTCATTCGACGAATTAGTTCAGTGATGAAAATGATGCAGTCTTAAGTATGAATCATTGGTGAAAGTGGCTCATAGTCTTATTACATAATTATTTTGTATACTGAGTAGTTTGTTGAAAATATTTCTGCTTCTGTTTAACACTAAAGTACCTTCTGAACCTTTGTAACCGATTTTAAATCGGAAATAGTGACGTTGATATCATTTTTGTTTTCTCTGCTGTGTACTTAAAGTAAGTAGAGGAAGTATTGCATTCCATCCAAAAATTCAATTCGACATGTTGCCAAAAGTACATGCTTTGAGCCCCTGAACCGAGAAAAAGTATTTTTATAAAATGACACTGTGTGTGTCTGTTCATCTGTCTGAATAGCATAACCCAAAAAACAAAAGTGCGATAAATATTAAACTTGTTATTTAAGTTCATTATCTTCCAAAGATGTGACAGATGATTTTCGACAAAATCCACCCACTCCAACTAATTTTTTCATGGAGCATTTTTCATTTTTATTGCGCAAAAATGGCTCTAACGATGCCATATGTTTAAGATGCTTACATAAGAAACAAAATGTATATCTTGAATTTTCTGGAAATAACTTGTGAAGTCCTCTGCATTCTGAATGCTTTTTTGTATAACTCGTAAACCGTGAAAGATATAAAAAAATCTTACTACACAAGAAATGTAGATCTTGTTAAAGCACACAATTCACGTAAATTATTATGATGCAGCAGATGGCCCAATGTTATCGGGAGGTCGGCAGATAAGCAGAGCCTTCTGGAAGCTGTTTCCCGAAGTAGTTCTAGAAGTTTGAGAACCCTGACTATATAAGCGAGCGGTCTCGCGAGGACAGTCAGAGTTGAAATTGAATGAGTCAGTGAGAGAGTTAGCGACTGCGTTTCTGGTGGATAAGTGCGAACCTTTGTGAAGTAAAACTGTGAATGAACTGAACCAGATGAGAACTTAGAAACAGTGACTAAGAATTGAGTGACAGTAACATTATTATTGCTATTATTATTATTATTATTATTATTATTATTATTATTTGAGTTAACCGTTTTAGATATATTCCTTTTTATTTGTTTGATTTTCAAATAATAAACCCTTTTCTCTACTGGAAAGCCGTTATTATATTTTTTTCTTTCTTTATTTCTTCCCCCTCTTGCGGTCATACGAAGCCATCACATAACGAGGACGCTCTTTTAAAAATCTGACTATTGGTCTAGCTACTGTATTTTATAACGAAATGTGTGATGGAAGTCGTATCTAGATTAAGAGGAAGTATATATAGTAAGATTTTATAAGAGTTTGTAGAAGAGTGGGTAGAGACGGTCATGTGAGTCCAAAGCATAAGATATTTTATACATGCAGATTTTTGTGACTTGGAAAATATTTGTTTATTGTTATTAACTAGCAGAACAGCTCTCCTCGCGTTAATGCGTGAAATGGGAGATTCTTCTCTCCCTATCCTGTTCCCTCCTTTCTCATTGTTTTCCTCTTTCCCTCTCCCTCTCTCTCTGTCACTACATCTCTGTTTTTCTCCCTCTTTTCCCACACTAACACCTCTTTCTCCCTGTCTTTCTGGACTTCATAGCTCACACACTTCCCTTAACTTTATGTAGCGCTCATGTCATTTTGTTTTGATAATTGGTATTAAAGCTGCATTTTCTGGGATATTAATACAAATAAAAACATAAATAAACGGTTTAACAACACACAAACCTTTGCCTCCTTCTTATACGTGTAATGCGATCTGAACTAATCTCTTTCCTGTGCCAAACAGTTTACATGCATAAATAATAATATTGAAAAATTGTTATAGCTTCTGTAAAAATTCTTGTTATTGAACTTCATGCTTACAAGTTTTTATGTAATATTTGTAAAACAAAAGGCCTAAAATACCCCAGGTATTTCCTAGTTTTGATTTTAAGCCCCTTTGAACAAAGCAATAATAAATTTTTATTTACAAGTACGACGTAAGTTATACAGGATGTATCTTTATTGGTGTCATATATTTTGGGGAAGCATTCCCGACATCAAAACAGTAAAAAAGTCCATATGAACATGGATCTGAAAATCATTTATTTCAGAGTTACAACATAAAATCGAAAGTTACAAAAACTGCTCGAAGTGGCTACATCATGCAGTAAGCCTGCGTTCCATGCTCTGACGTACTCTGTTGAAAATTCCTTGTGTGTTTCGTATTTGGTCAAATCCAGTTTGGATACGTCCTCTCAAAATGTCAACATAAGGTACAGCAGTCGCATAAACCAAGGACTTCAAATGTCCCCAGACGAAGAAATCCATCGGATTCAAATCAGACGATCGAATAGGCCATGCAATGGGTCCGCGTCGACCAACCCATCTTTAAGAAAATCAATAATTAAAAAACTTACGAACTAATGTACTGAAATGAGCTGGAGCACCATCCTGCAAAACCTACATTCGTTGAATAATGTACAGAGACACATTAACAGTTAAGTGATGCAACCCATTTCTGAGAAACTGGAAATAGGTTTGTCCATTCAGACAAACTTCTTCAGAGGGAAGAAGTAGGGACCAATAAGGTGATCATGAATAATTTCACCCCAAAAGTTGAGAGAAAGCCTCTGTTGATGATTGTCCTGTCGTACTTCATTAGGATTTTCAAATGCCCAGTTATGAGTGTTATGAAAATTGAAGATGCCGTCGCGAGTAAAACCAGTCTCATCCGTGAATAAGATATAGGCTAGGAAATTGATGAACCCAGCACACTGCTGTAACATGCGTTGACAGAAACGTCTTCTTGGCTCAAAGTCCGCCTCATCTAATCCTTGCACACATTGAAGGTGATACGGTACAGAATTCTCCAGATATTCATATGACTAACTCTTTACCTTACAGCCATACGTCTTGTGCTTTGTGATGGGTCTGCATCCACAGCACGAAGAACTTGTCCTTCAATCTCAATGCCTCATACCGCTCTTGGTCTCCCAACATCCCTAGTACTCTTCTCAAACGCGTCATTCTCTCTTAAGCGTTGGTGAATTCGTACGAATGTTCTTGCACACGGTAACGGCCTGTCAGGGTACCCTTCTGCATAAAATTCACGTGCTCGTGCTGCATTGCCGTCTGCACGGCCATACGTGTAGTGCATATCCGTCTGTTCACTCATGGAATACATCTTCCATGACCTATAACAACGAAACGGTTGATTTTCAGACCTATGTACATATGAACCTTTTTTACTGTTTTGTTGTCAGAAACACGACCCCCAAATATATGACACCAATAAAGATACACTGTATTATATACCAAGTTTCATAAGTAGTCCATTATACCTATATATGCTTTGGTATCGATTAGACATACAAAATCGATAAATAATCGGAAAATATGTAGTAGTAATTGGGATAAAATTTTCTGTATGTATATAGATACTTCGTAACAGATTTTTAATCAGTTTTCTATAACTGCAATGATTACTCGAAAATGATAGCTCTAAGTATGGAAGTTTCAGGGTTTAAAAAGTTAGAGAACCTCACATTGTGTGTTAATGATTTTGTACAGGGTGATTTAAAATAATCCAACAGCACTTGATCAGGCGTTGTATGGGTTCATGCCATTAAATCCTCTACCTAATGTTGCAGCAGTCTCATACACTTCGCTTAATAGCATCTCATCAAAATAGTCGATAACTTATGATCAAAGAGTAGTGACCAAACAGAATGTGAAGCATAGACTGTGATATCGCTCCAGAGCAATAATACATGCTGAGCATAGAATCACATGTATTTCACAACTGGAACCAGTTCTTGTATTGTCGATGTAGGCTTTGTAATCAAGTCGAAGTTAACAATTCCGATCCTTTGGTAATTGAATGGTATGCTGCTTTTGAGTTGGACAAAATGAGAAACCACTGCCCATCCGAGGGCTGTCTCAGAAGTACCCGACCTAAAAAGTAAAATCAAAAATGTTGGGAAAAAAACCTCTATATTTCTCTAATAGTCTCCTTTCAGTTCGATACACTTTTCCCAGCGATGTTCAACAGCTTCGATACCCTGTTTATAGCGAGAACCGTCGAATTCTGCAAAATAACCATCAACTGCAAACTCCATCTCTTCATTGTTGGCAAATCTTTTACCACCAAGCCATTTCTTCAACTTTGGAAACAGAAAATAATCAGAGGGAGCTAAGGGTGCATGAGGAAACAATTCGAACTTTCAGACGACTGAAAAATTCAATGCCATAGCCGGGATTAGAACCACGGATCTCCCGGTCTCCGTCACGACATTAAATTCTCCAACTGATTCGCATTTTTCCCGGTAAACCACAAGGAGTTCTCAAATTGTATTCAGATAACATACCCCAATTGGGACCTAAAATGTTGTAAGTACTTTCAGTCCCGGGCTTTATAGTTTGAACCACTATTAGGTCAATTAATGGAAAATTAAATTCCAGTTGGAGAAGCTCAGTTGTTAGAGCAACCGGGCGGAGACCGGAGATCCGTGGTTCAAATCCCGGCTATGTAATTGAACTTTTCAGTCGTCTGATTCTACCTTTCCAACCTTGTCCAACACACAGCTTGTGTAGAAGAGCAATTAATTCCAATTGGAACTTTTACTCATTGATTTTGGCCATGGCGATAATGGATATGTGAACTGGTGCATTTGTTTGATGAAACAGAACCTTCTTTTTCGCTAAATTCGGCTGTTTTTGCTTGATTTCATCATTCAAACGCTGCAATAAGTTTGCATAATACTCCCCATTGATTGCTTTTCTTTTTGAAGATAATAAATGAAAATTATCCCACGCGCATTCCAAAAAAACTGACGCCATGACCGAACTGTCTTCGCCTTCTTTGGAGCCGATTCTCCCCTTTCAATCCCTGTTTTGACTGTTCCTCCGTCTCAGGTGTGAAGTGATGGGCCCATGTTTCATCCATGGTTATGAATTGACGCAAAAACTCGGCTTTATTGCAGCGAAACATCGCCAAACGCTCGACTGAAACATCTTCACGACGCTGTTTTTTATCCATTGTGAGTAAACGTGGCACCCATCTTGCGCACAGCCTTCTCATGTCCAAATTTTCAGTCAGTATGCGATGTACAGCACTTTTTGAAATGCCTACGATGTCTGCTAGCTCGCGCACTTTCGACGGTCATCCAATACCATTTTGTGGATTTTCTTCACAATTTCTGGCGTGGTCACCTCATTTGGTCGACCACTGTGATGTTCGTCTTGGCAGCTCGTCGACCTGCTTAAACTCTGCCACCCAATATTTTACTGTTGTAAACGAAGGAGCAGACTCTCCCAGAGTAGAATCTAGCTCAACTTTAATATTAGTTGGACTAAGACCTTTCAAATGAAAGCATTGTATCATAAAACGATGACCAGTTTTATCCACGTTTACAAATTTGCTGAGAGCGTTCAGTATTGATGGCTGCCAAACAATTACTAAACAACGTAGCATCGTCAAACTTCAGACTGAAGCTTTATAAGGTTGGTACTTTCTGCCATAGTCATTTGTTTGAAACAACAACCGCTATATGTACGTCAGGTCGGTTACTTCTGGGACTGCCCTCGTATTAGAAGCACTATCAAGTTCTTAGACCTGTTGGTGCCTGAATCGTGCATTACTGTGTGTGTGTGTGTGTGTGTGTGTGTGCGTGTGTGTGTGTGTGTGAATGTGCCCTGTTTTAAAAATGATCCTTTTGTGCTCTCGCACAGCATAATACGAGTTCTTGATATTATTGTGAATTATCATGCATGTGTAATTATGATATTTAAAAGTTTAGGTAGATGTAATGAACTATATGGAAGAAACACAGCCATCTGGAATAGCTGCAGTATATGAGAACTTGAGACCTGAGCGCAAAATAAAAGTTTCGGTATTACGCACAGTGTGTGTGTGTGTGCGCGCGCGCGCGTGCGCGTATGTGTATCTCGATAATAACGGCAGTGATATCAATGGAATTTTATAGGATTTAAATATGTAAGTTAGAGTTTTTGATAACCGTTTATTTATAGTACAAGTGTACATTTATAGCGTGAAACGGGGTTGTTATACCTTAATGAGTGGGAATTGCATAGATGGCGGGAAAATGGTTCACTTTATGTCAAAGAATTTCACTATATTTATTCCAAGCAACAGAATTAAAATCCAGCGTGAATAGGATTGCGAAACAGGAAGCAGCAAAGAAATTGTAGCATTCCGTCTTCATAATAAATACCTACTTTGCTGAAAGATTTTAAAATGAGTTTTGTATAACGAATTCATCTACATTAACAATTTTTAAGTTTGCCCTTCATGTGCAGCTTTTGTTAGCCATACAATTGAAGATGGTGCTGTTATCGGGTCTTCTCCTTCAGTGTATTCTTGGATCTTCGGCGATTAATGTGTTTTTAGTAAGTTAATTTGATGATGATTGCTGGGTTCCCTGGTTAGCCATTAATGGTCGCGATCGAGCATGGGTATGGAGTTCCAGGTTGTGCTTGCGGTATGAAGGACGTTGAATGATTACACTGAAGTTAAATTTAATCTTCGGAGTTTGACTTGCATCATCACAAATTCAATTGTACTTTTACACAATTTTTCACACGTGTCAGTTACGATGAAGTGAGAGTTTACACGATAATCACTACGATATTTAAGTTCCCGGCCATTATCGCACAAATGTATTTAACTTACATATTTCGTTCACACGTTTTGCTTAACACTTCCTTAGATTACCAGTTAAGTACGTCTTTTATCACTTAAATATTCCGTGATTACTTTAATATGTTTTGGTGCGTATTCATTACGCTAACGAGCGCAGAGACGTTGTTGAAATTCGAGATCACTCCGGCTTCCTTCTAAAGTTGTTCAGCCTGTATACTCCTGATGCTTGAGAATAGCTAATAATTTCCTATAATTTCATTGGCTAAATTTACGCATTTCCTACGTTCAAATTTAACCTCCAACACTACTGTTTTTCTGTTGGCTAAAATCAATTCTTGTGATACCTCACTTAAGTGCTTAAATTTGTCTCCTCAACCGTTTTACGCCGTTTACGCAAACTTAGATACTTCCCGTCGTCCTCCGTGGTGTAGTGGCTACCATGCTAGCCTCTAATTCCTAAGGTCGCGTGTTCAAATCCACGGAGGGCGATGGATTTTTTCGGGCGTAAAAGTCTTTAGCATGGCTTCCTTCACAAGGAAGTAAAGCCATTGGTCCGGTGTCGTAGATTTACGGCACGTAAAAGAAACTTAAGCCTGATAAAGAGGCCTCTGAATAAAACTACCGGTCTTTCACGCCCAATATAGAATGGGACGCTAAGGACCACAGCAGTTAAAGAGCGTCCATAAATAAAACTCAATTTAATTTAAGCATTCGTTGTCAATAGTAAACCTAACAAAGGTTCCGTTACCCAAACTTTCCCTTTTATTAACAAATTCAAAGTGCGACTGCTTCGTAGCTTCGGAAGTTTCGCCTTTATAACTCAGATCTCCATAATGTTATACGGCAATAAGATGTACATGTTCAGCTGTGGAGTACTCACACTAGGTTTTATTTTTCATTTAACAATTTATTATTGACGATTATTGATAAATTGGTGTGATTGCTCTTAATTATTGTGATAAAGTTCCGGCTTCACATGTACAAACGTAGACATACTCGTTGAATTTAATTTTTCTCCAGCATTTTAAATGACGTATGAGTTTAACAAATGAAACTCAATAGTCTATTTTTACTTTCTCTGCTATTTACGTACAGTGGAAAGAGGCGTATTGCAGCCCACTTAAAAATTCAATACCAAGATTTCAATACACTTTTCAGAATCCTTGGGTACAAAAGCATTTTTAGAAAAATGTCCGCCCGCCCGCGCGCGTGTGCGTGTGTCTATGAATAGCGTAACTCAAAAACTATGTCGTTAAATACCAAACTTAGTGTTTAAATTCAGCATCTTCCAAGCTTATAACACGGAGATTTTCAAGAAACTTCCCCCATCCCAAACTAACCTTTAGATGGAAAACGTTTGGACAACTTTGATTTTCTCAGAAATGGTTTTAAAGACGTTGATTAAAATGCCGTATATTGAAGATATTTTCATGAAAAATAAAATGTATGATTATCTTAAATTTTCTGGGAATAGCTTGTTAAGTCCTACTCCTTTGAATGACTTTTGTATAATTGGTAATCCGTATGAGACAGAAAAAATATCCTACTACACAAAAAATGGATTAAAATCGTTAAAGCACACAATTTATGCCATATGTTATATTTGTGCAGTTAATAAGACATTTCTTGTTATTGGTTTGAATTTTCAAGTACTTTCTCAAAAGGAAAGTCTTTTCCCCCCTCGTGGTCATGCAAACAGTTTCGACGTTCAAAGCTATCACATAGCAACACGCTTTTTAAAAATCTGACTATCGTTTTACCTACTGTATGGTACACGAAATGTGTAAATGCGAATTGAAAGTTTATCCAGATTAACAATCTATTTATTTCAATGTCTTTAAAGTTGCTGTTAAAGAGTACTTATGCTCAAAAGCATATTATTCTGTACAAGATTATCTGAATGACAAATTATCCTGATGATAATACATATACAGCTCTCTAAGTAGTATTAGTAATATTAATGACAATTGCCAGTTACATTTGATGCCTGCTCTAGAATTAATGAAGCTATTTAAATGTATGCATATTAAGAACTGACAGTAAATGCTATGCATTACAAATCAAATAGAACAAAATGATGAGATGAACAAAATGTGCAAGCCTAGTGAAAGTTAAAATAACTGTTCTTGTCTATAAATATAATGTTTGTCTTATAACGGTAGGGAGGTATTCGATTTTGTACAAAATTACATCTGCTTTGTTTCATTTTGTGTATAATATGTCTTTATTTTATTTGAAATGTTCTGTATTCTATGTAATATTTATGTCTATATGTATCTATATTGTACATTTCCTTGACGCGCATATAGTATTTCCCTATTTTATTTCAAATGTTCTATATTCTTGTAATGTTTATGTTTACATGTAATTTTTGTACATTTACTTGACATATTCTATGTTCAAAGCCTTTATAACTGCTAGTGAACTCACAGAATGCGATCCAATCCAATCTAATCTAACTAGAAATAGCTGGAGTAATTGGTTTGCAGAAGAGCGGGGAAAGTGATATGAATGTAGCGCATCAGGTTGGTCATGCAAAGAGGGAATTTCAAAGCCATCACATAGTGACCCGTTCTTAAAATCGGTTAAACCTACTGTATTCCCTTACTCCCCTTGTACCAGCAAGGAAACATGTAATAAAACAATTTCTGCAAATGTTTATTTCGGTTCGCATGAAGTAGATAGAGGAATAAGCTTTTACAAGAATAGTTGTTGAAGAATGGGTATAGAAAGCCATGTTAATGTAACACATAAGCTTTTTCTTTAAGTGAAGTTATTAAAGAGTATATATTTTATCCATGTGAAGCTTTATAATGGTTCCTCAGGTATGTTTTTTCGCCAATTGTGTGTTTTAAAAAGAAAGTAATGAGTCTCTTGGGGTTTACACTCCCCATTGCACGTGCTCCTAAAGATGATTCCCTCGCTGCTTATTGAAATCTTCCTTTTTACAAGAGCCATCATCCGTATTCTAAAGGACTTGACTGTATCTCCGCAGGAAGAACTAAACATCTCTCGTATTATACTTAAAAACGAAGTACAACATGATACAAAGATTGAGCCGCTGCACTCAAAAGGAGTAGAATGGGGAGAGGGGTTTATTTGGCGTAAAATCTGATATCGTGACATCGCGAAGCTATCTATAACAAACACGCGGAGCCATTCCGTTCCATCGCGATACTCGTAACCGGGGTAGTAATATATTGTAGCAATAATAATTTTAAATAATCAAATAAAGAAATAATATATTATGCTTTCTGAAAGCCTTTATCAGTTTTCTCTTTGCCACCACCCGAATAAAATAATGCCCCTCTCAAAACTGTTCTTCAGTGCAATTGTTTCACTAATGGTTTCCTGTTTGTTCAGACAATATTAATTGGTAAAGCTAGAATTGGATAACCTTTTCAGTGAAGAATGAAAGAACTCTGGATTTTTACTGTAAATAATAATGTTTTTCTTTATTGTAAATATACATTTACATTTAGTTTAAGACTGTACAATTTCTCCAAAACTAAGCGTTGTAGAAAAAAAATCTTTCATAAAAATTTCTTGATATTACGGGGGAAAGTAAATGCCATTAGCCGTGTCTTATTTGAAGGACGTTGTGATTGTCATTTTAGGGTGAATTTAAATTGACCCCAATTGTAGGTTCCCATTTAAAAAAAATAAATTGACCCTAAAATGACAATCACAACGTCCTCCAAACAAAACACGATTAATTACATTTACTTTCCACCATAATATCAAACAACTTTTATTCAAGAAATTTCTTTCTGCAACGCTTAGTTTTGGAGATATTATAGTTTCAACTTAAATGATCCACCCTGTTTAGTGTTCTGTTGGCTCGTGGAACATTTTTTGCATAAACCACATGCATGCAAATACTGGTTTCATATTTTGTTACCAAAGAAGCATAATTATTTACACAACACAATAGAATATGCGTAGGGGACGGTCGGGCTCGCTGTTAAGCTTAAGAGTAGGTTCTCGCCTTGCCATCTCGGCTGATGTCTCGTACTTGAAGATGCTGTAACTATTCCCTATCGACTCTTTTCTCAGGTGTGAGTGATGGGAGCAATAATACGGCAACCAGATGTTCGGTTATTACCTGGATTTTATTCCAGTTGAAAAAGAATGAAAGCGGCTAGCCAAGTTACTTTTCCCTGATTTACCTGCTTGTTCTCCATATTCATAATTCTTTTCCCGTTACCTCGCTATGGAATTATGTCAGTGGGACGCTAAAGTCATTGTAGTTACACGCTCACCGAGCGGGATGGTTTAGACGGCAACGTCTGTGGCTCGCATTCGGGTTAGATCCACCCACTCTGACTCATAGATTTTTTTCGTTTTCCCGGGTCGTCGGGCAAATGCTGGAAGGGTTTCTTTCAGCCCCCGAATTTCCTGTCCCTCTATTTCGTTCCATACATCATTTCATTTATCCTTCATCCCTCTTTCAGGGTCGAAAATGTCAGCGAAGGTATTCAGGTGCAACGTGATTGTGGCAGGGAAAAGAATACTTTCTGTGAACTCTCTTTCGACTACTTCAGGGGCGTTGGAACCCTCTGTGTGGGGCGGGGTCTCGGAATTGCCTTCTGAACGCTGGAGGGTATACATTTGGAAACTTAGGGACCCTGTCATTGTTGTACCGTCGCTCTTGGATCCGGCCGCCCGGTGTTTCCTCTCGCCTCATCCTTCCTTCCGGGAGGCCCCTTCGTGGGGTGTAGGTGCCGAGTCCCCTCCGTTCAGGAAGATGTCACACCCTCTCCTCCACCCTTCACCACATGAATTGTGCTGGATTCAACCTCTGGATGCTAAGAAATCAGCGAGAGTGGCTTAGAAAAACTTCCCCTTTTATATGTAAATGCCATGACGCGCACATTCACGCCAATAGTCTTATTGGTACTACCCATTTAATCATCAATTCGCACATCCATCTTCCATCCTCCATCCACAGATGTCGAAATTCACATGCAGCACCATTGGCTCAAAACATAAAAACACACACAGTTTGCCTAAAGCCAGTATGTAGTACTCACAATCCGAGCTGAAAAATCTGATGTGTTACACTCACATGCCTTTCTCTACTCTTGTACAAACTATTTTTACAAACTCTTATTCTCCATCTATTTCATATTAATCGAGATAAACATTTGCAGAAACGATCTTTTGACATGCAAAGAGAATTACATTTTACACATAGCGACCAGCTCTAAAAATATTTGACTATCGTTTAAGGCGTACTATGTTCCCCTTGTTTTGTATTTGCAAGGGCAATATAGAAATACAGTAGCCTTTAAGCATAGACATATCTCTTAATAGCTGGTTGCTATGTGCAGCACCATTCTCTTTGCCACAGATTAATACTCTTTGCATATCCAAGAAAAAAAAATGAATAACGAATTCCCATTTGAAAAAATAAGTATTGAAAAATTTAAGGGAATAACAAGCAATATCTCGAAAATGGTTCACTCAACAAAACTTGTGTATTTTAATGCGATCTACATTTTTTGTGTAGTAAAATGTTGTCTATCTCTTATGGTTTACCAGTTATGCAAAAGTCGTTCACAATGAAGAATACTTTTGGAGACATTCCCAGAAAATTCAAGATATACATTTTATTTGTCATAAAAATATCTTAAACATATGATGTTTTAATCAAAATCGTTAGAGCCATTTTTGAGAATATTAAAATTTTCGAAAAATGTTCCATGTAAAGGGTAATCTGGGGTGGGGGGATTTTCTTGAAAACATTCGTGTCGCACCTGTGGAATATTCATTCATTCATTATCTATTTACCCTCCTCTTATGTAGGACTTACACCCCCAGGACTTACAAGTGGGTGCCTGGGGTCAGAGGCCCGTCGAGGAGCAGACACTCATGGATCAGACAGAGCATCCAGGATGGGGGATCAGCCCGATGCCTGGTATGGGATGAAGGAAGTAGATGAAACGAAATGTTGGTGAAATGGATGAAAGGAAAGGTGATGATGGAGCAGTTGGTGGAATGAATGGCGGGGGAAACCGGAGAACCCGGAGAAAACCCGCGCAGACGCCGCTTCGTCCACCACAAATCCCACATGCAGGTCCCTGGGATTGAACCCGGGCCGCCTAGATGGGAGGCGAGCGGTCTAACCGCTCGGCCACGGCGCCGCACCTGTGGAATATACTGAACCTAAATACGAAGTTTGGTGTTTATCCGACTGTTCGTTTCTGAGTTATGCTGTTCACAGACACACAGACACACAGAGACACACACGGACATGTTTCCAAAAATGCTTTAGACATATGCATTCAGTGTACCTTAAAACATGTATTTCCGTGAAATCTCGGTATCGAATTTTTGGGTGGAATACAATACTTCCCCTACTTACTATACGTATTAGAGAAAGTAAAAATATGAATTTTCAATGTTAAATTAGTAAAATTTTTAAGATGTGTTGGCAATGACTAAAACATTCGGAAATGAATATTTTTATAATTGCTTTCCAGTGAATGGAGATGCATTAATGGCAGCAACGAGATTGTTAAGCAGGTAGTGAACCATGTCATGAGGGCTTGGGAACCAGGAACTAGTACGTGCACAAATCACCGCTCTGTGGATGAAGGGAGCTCAATAGCACAAAACGATGGAACGCAGGAACACCTTCCTTGCAATAAAACCGCAACAAGTGTATGGCGAAAGGTTGAAATTAACGATTAATGCAGTTCGTCCATTCTTCATCCTGTCTGCGTCTCGGCAGATGGAAATCAGTATTACATAGAGCGTGAAAACTTGCGAATGGCCTTCAGCAACCTCTACAGCGTTTTGTGCAGAGCGATGCTGTTATTTTAATTCAACTTGCGTAACTTTTTCTCCTCTCTCTAACGTTCAGCTGTATTCAAGCTATTTGTTGATATGTTTTTTACATCCCAGAGGCTCTTAAGAAGCAACCAAAAAATCTGATGTGTTACACTCACATGACTTTCTCTACTCTTGTACAATCTGTTTTTACAAACGCCTATTCTCCATATGCTTTATGTTAATCGAGATATCGAGATGTCAATCTTATTGCTAATTTTCTTGTAGATGCAAGGGGAATATGGTAGCTTTTAAGCGATGGTCAAATATTTTAACGCTGGTTGCTATGCGGCGCATTCCATTCTCTTTGCAAGTCCAGGACATAAAAAATCTGATGTGTTACACTCACATGACTTTCTCTACTCTTGTACAAAGTATTTTTAAAACGCTTATTCTCCATCTTGTTCATGTTAATCGAGATAAACATTTGCAAACTCTATCTTATTGCTAATTTTCTTGTAGATGTAGGGGAAAATATATTTACAAGGGCAATATAGAAAAACAGTAGCTTTTAAGCACATACATATCTCTTAATAGCTGGTTGCTAGGTGCAGCACCATTCCCTTTGCCACAGATTATAACTCTTTGCATATCCAAGACAAAAAAATGAATAACGAATTCGCATTTGAGAAACTTATTGAAAAATTTTAGGGAATAACAAGCAATATCTCGAAAATGGTTCACTCAACAAAAAATATGTATATGACATAAATTGTGTATTTTAACGCGATCTACATTTTTTGTGTAGTAAAAGTTTGTCTATCTCTTATGGTTTACCAGTTATGCAAAAGTCGTTCACAATGAAGAATACTTTTGGAGACATGCCCAGAAAATGCGAGATATACATTTCATTTCTCATGACATTATCTTAAACATATGATATTTTAATCAAAATCGTTAAAGCCATTTCTGAGAAAATTAAAATTTTCGAAAAATGTTCCATGTAAAGGGTAGTCTGGGGTGGGGGCATTTTCTTGAAAACCTCCGTGTCGCATATCTGGAAGATACTGAACCTAAATACCAAGTTTGGTGTTTATCTGACTGTTCGTTTTTGAGTTATGCTGTTCACAGACACACACACACACAGACACACACACAGACACACACACGGACATGTTTCCAAAAATCCTTTTTTTGGATTCAGGAGGTCTCAAAACATGTATTTCCGGTGAAATCTCGGTAGCGAATTTTTGGGTGGAATGCAATACTTCCCCTACTTACTATACGCAGTAGAGAAAGTAAAAATGAATAACATGGAATTTTATAACCTATAGTTTCTCTTATAATCAGTTCAAATTTTTATAAAACAGTATTATCTAATTGCAGGATATACTAATTTTTACGCTTATGTTCAAATTAGTTATTGATATTTTATTGCTTTTTCTTATTTTAAAAGTTCTTCAACAAAACAAAGTACAAAATGTACTTACTACTTTGTACATCTATTCCTTAATTATCTTAGTAAATACTGAGATGGATGAGTAATATTTTTATTATTTTGAGTGAAATGTTAAATATGAGATGCTTTTTTCGTTGTATTCATAACACGAAATGTTTAATTACATCAGTACTATTTGTGTTAGCAAAATGATCTCAATATGAGTATTTTACTTACAAGCATGTGTACCAAATTCAATGCATTTATATTCGAAATTGCATCGTATGAAGTGCTTTGAAAATAAAATAGCACTGAAAATTTAACCATAAAATAAAACAGACTGTAAAATTAAACGTTTCTGAGTTGTACATTCTATGGAAATCATATGCTGTGCATATAGATTCTTATTCTTTTATGGCTCCACTACAACTAGTTTGGTTAGGCATACGCTCCTGCTCTTCCCTTAAATGAGGATTTACTTTAGTATATCAAATACAGATCGAAAGGGATGGCTCAGGCGGTTATGTCTGTGACCCGGGATCGATCCCCGGCGACCGCCCACTCTGGCCCTAGGTGGCCAGGTAATCCATCTTCTACCACGACTATCCACTCCTTTCCTATACCCATCATCCTCCTCGTCGACTGTTTTAGGGTTGTAGGACCAGGCGACGGTGTTCGGCAGGTTGCGGCTGGGCGGTAGCTTGCGCTTTGTAATGGTTTCTTCTCTGGCGTCGCTGCAGTACCGCTCAATTACTCTCCCCTCAACATGGGGCTACGCTCCGGGGGACCTGGAGGTTGGTGACTTGTGGGCAGGGACCATGCGGCGGCGGTTGCGTTCTATCTGGAAACCTTAGGGACCCCTTCCATGCTTGCGCCTGTTGGCATCCGGATCTGTTGCTCTTTGTGTCTCTCCCCTCATCCCTCCCTCCCTGGGGTCACGTTGGAAGCAAACAGGGTCAACTGCCCTGCGTGCGGTGCTCCGCCCCGTTCCGGGGGTCCCTCCGTGATAAGTGTCTTTACCTTTAACTTTATAGCAAATACAGGTGAGCCAATGAAACGGGATTTCCAGATTGCTATAATCCACTTTTCGTTCTACAGCATTTGTTTGTAATGGATCATTGGACGGGTAAGCGAAGTGCTTTTGCTGTTAAGATGTGTTACAAAATTACTACAAATTGTAATGATTTAATTGCTGCACAAATGTTATTTCCACAGTTTTACATTATTAATCGCAGTGATCCGATACCATCAATGCATGTAAAATCTGGATACAGAACCTGGAATCAACTGGTTTTGCGTAAAAGAAGAAGCCTTCAGGTAAAAAGATCTGCACGGATGTTTGAAAATGTCAATACGATAAGAGATTTATGTTTTGATTATTATATATAATTAATGACTACCCTGCTAGGGATTGTTTTTGATGAGGAGCCAGCTGAAAAACTGAATGTCATAGCCTGAATTTGAACACGGTTCTCCCGCTTACCGCTGGCTGCTCTAACCATTGAGCTACTACGACAACATTCCGATGCGACATTGAGTTTCCCGATTTACTCAAGTTTTTTCCCAGGTAGACCACCAAGGCATCTCACTATAGAGGTTGTAATCTCAATGGTGAATTACAATTCGCAAGCACTTTGTTCATGGGTACACATATATTTAAGCCAACTATGAATCAAATGTTATAATTTTTATTATTATTATGTATAATTCGTGAAATTAACACGGGATTTAAACACGGTTCTTCAGCTTTCAGTGCTTTTCCCCTCACTCTTAATAAAAACAGTCGCTAGCCGGGAGGTCGTAAAAGAGTCCAATTAATTTCGAAAACGGAACTAAATATCACAATAGCCCCAAACTGTTTCAATTTCTGGAACCATAGCACTTCAACCCAAAAGAAATTCCAAGATTGGAATATTGCTTGTGAGAAGAATATTTAATTGAATTGAGAGTTTGAAGTAGGGAAGAAGTTCAATAAACTACTTCACGAGAACTTAAAAAAAAGCCACATAACATGTATATATTTTGTTTAAATCTAACAACATTTTGAATAATACCTCGAAGGTTATTCTGATCTTTCTTTACTACTTTCGAGTTTTTGTATTGTGATTATAATATTCAAAGGGTTGCTGAATTATTTACCTTTTCCAAATGATGAAAAAATAAACCAGAAGCTCAATAAGTACCTTTATAATTTTAATTCATTTCACAAATAACACCAGTAATACACAAAAGCTCTCGAGCAAAGCACATTCTAATGCTTCATCAGTGTTTATTAAACTTGTTGGGCTTGTTTCCTTCTCCCAACTCGGTTTTCTAAGTTCTATATATTTCAACGACGATCAAAATGAGTGCCCAGTCTGTTCACAAAAATTAATTTTATTCATTATAATCAACATATGATATTTGAATTCAAAATCGTGAATCATTTTTGAGGAAATAAAACCTTACAGATAAGTTTAGATTCTATTCAAACTTTCGTTTTTGAGTTATAGTGCACATATACACCTACGTGGTTTTTTGCTTCAGGGGAGTTCAAAACGCATACTTGCGGTGAAATCTCAATATCGACATTTTGGGTGGAATACACTCTATCAAAGGTAAGTGGTTGAGAAACTAAAACGCAACTCTTTATTTGCAAAAAATTACATCTACTCTGGAACGCTTTTCATTCTCTAATTTTACAAATCCATCCTCGGATTTTATTATTTTTTATAGTAGTACTTCAGTATTTGTTGCGAGGATAACGTTACGCAACTCATTCTGTTTACTGCGCGCAACGGGGTCTGAATTTTAACTAGAACGCTAACTACTCGAGGCGATTTTGAACTTCTGCTGGAGCAAATAAAACGTCGTCTTTTATTCTAAAAGGTCAACAAGCTTCTTATAGCAGTTTGAAAGTCGAACAATGGAGAATTTTTTTATATGTAATTGCTGCGCCATTTTGCTGATGGGCGCGTGCATGTTGTCTAGGTTTTATTTGCGTTGATATAATCAATGCTTGTTCAGCTACACGTTGTGTGTACATACAGTCCCGAGACTGAGATAGACATTCGACTGGCCTTATAGAGACGGGACCTTCCTTAGTTCACTAAATAGTGCGAGCAAGTCCGGGGATGCATTTCAGGTATTCTGTAGATAACACAATTATCAACTAATATTATGATTCATAAACTGCAAGCAAAATTGTGAACGCTAATTTTGTGTTCGGGATGACTGAGCTCACTTGAATCCGTTATAGTATCAATTTATGCTCGCGCTGGAGTACTTTCATTACTGAGGTGTTCCAAGTTTGGTTTAGCATCTAAATACCTCACATTTTTAAGTGTACAAATATTCAAGTACAGTACACATTTTGAAGCATTTTACATAATATAAGGAGAGAAACATTGCTTTAGGTACTCGATTTGTTCCTCGATTATGTAAAACTTCCCAAATTCGTCATGAAATATATATATATATAATATAACACTGGCAAAACCGACAGCTTTTCCCTATTATCACGATAAAAAGTATATTTTTCTCTCTCAGGTTCGCACTGCCTCTCTCTTCATCCCTTCCCTCACTCCTTCCTCCCACCTTCGAATTTCTCTCCCTCTCTTTCTGTCTCCTTGCTCTCTTTGTACTCCCTCCTCCAGCTTTCACTCTCCCTCTTCCTTCGCCCTCGCACTTCCTCACTCTTTATCAATAATATTTTTAATTATTAGTCCGAATATAATTAAAATTTTATTAGGTTGAGATGGGTTGGTTAAATTCCCTTATTAACCTTTTTTACTTATTTAAACCCTTAAAATAAAACTTTTAAACCTAAATAAAAAAATAAGAAATTTCGTACAACTTAAATAATACGTAGTATTTGGATAACAGTCAACAAAGCCTGGATTTAAAAAATAAAAATTAATAAAAACCTGATTAAAAAGTTTAAGATTACCTACACCAACCTGTGTCCATTATGTTTACAGTGTATCGCGGTCACGGGTGTATCTACACACACGAACAATGCTGGCGTACGTTTACTTTAGAAGCCTATCCCTCCCGCTCCCGTTTGGAGAAAGTACGTAATTAAGATGTCATTTAGTCCATTTTTTAAGTGAGACCTAAAATATTTATATACCAAATAGGTAACAGTCGTTTTGGTTATCCTTGCATGCAAAACTAAAGTACCTTTAAGAATGCACACACGGACACACAAGCAATTTTCGTAAAAAGTGCAACCTATTATAGGATGCATAAAAAGTGCATACGTAGTGACCCATTCCCCTAGTTCGACATAGTGCTTTTCTCTCCGTAAGATTTCCATCTTCAGGAAACCAACTTTTGACTCCGCCCAGCCGGTATCAGTTCCCTATATGACTGGCCTGAAAACAATTCAGGGGCATAAAAACTAACCAGTGAACGATGTTTATAATCTATGTGAAATGGAGGGGTGGTTCGGATACCGCTCTATGAAATAGGAAAGGCTTAACCAATTATAAATAACTCGGCCTTCTAGAGGAAGAGGTGAAGAATAATATGCATTTCCGGTTAAACTGAGTGACAGCTACGACACTTACATATATGAGAGGTTTCATCAGCGACATGGAGACGAAGGTTAAGTTATTGCTGCTACTAATCGGCAATAAGAAAACGGTAGTGTAGTATGAAAATGTAAAGTTTAAGTTGTAATGCTACCCTTTGGCAGTTCGGCCATACCTAGGCACTTTTGAGAAGGTAAAGTACCCTGCCAATCTAGTGCCTAGAATTATTTTCCAAAAACAAAGGTGGTCACGCTGGTAGGGGGTGTGGCTAGATGTCAGTACCAACATAAACAGCTTCGATCCATTATGGGTCCATTTTATGCACGCGAGTTTACGTATGTGATACATAATGAAATATTATAAGCTTAATTTCGTAAACATGTTTCGCACCAAATTAATCATTTAGGAAAAGGCATTTGAAGGAAAACCGTATCCTTCTTTTTAGAATCCTCTTCCTCTTTCTCTAAAAATAATATGTTAACGGTTGTAAAGTAAACAGTGTTGAGCTTAATTCTTTGCTCGTTCCTTCTGCAACTGATTATGGAACAAACTGTGTGTGGAAAAGTAAACTACTGTAACTTGTATGATTTTTGTTTTACTTTTATAATACAACTGAGAGGTTTCTAACCAAGAGCACATTGGAAAAATGTGAGTCGTGGAAGTGTAATTAATTTGTTTGTTTAACTTAAAGCTACACATTACATTAAATTTAATTCTCCGTGAAAAACGTACTTGCAGCATACGTGTAACATTAATTTATTGCTCACGATAATGCAACCTGAAAATAAACGAATATGACGACGAATCGCCTCTTTGCACATAAATCAATAAAGGAGAATGTGGTATGCATATTTTGACGTTTGTCCAAAATGTAAAAAACAAAGATTGCATGCTGTTGAATAGAAAACACTACAAACACCAACCTTTCTTGTGTTAAGTACTACTTTGTAATCCTTTAACAGCCTCGGATATGCTTTAATGCACTCTCTTAGAACATCATATCCAACCATTTGCAGCTTTCATCATCCAAATACTAACATAAATCACGAGCATCCTTTTAGTAACCTGTTTTACTGGTACAAGGTTCACCAAATGCAGATCAATGTTATATAAGCTAGTTTTACTAGCCCATTAATCACTTGTACACATTGACCCCCATTGAAGAAATAATGAAATAAAATTAAATTATATTTGTTGCTAACTATCTATACAATACAACAAAATGTCAGTTGCGACAACACGTGGTTTTAATAAACCGATAACTCCCTTGTTTTCAGTTGGCAAGGACAACATGACTGCTTTAGAGGTCAGAACCAAGTCCTTTTCATAGCTTCAAAATGCTGCATGGTGATCTCATTGTCCAGGGAAAAGGATTCAGATTGTGGTAGGAAACAAAGATAGTGCTGAAAGGATAACCAAAAATGTATATTCTTAATTACCAAGGACAAGAAAACCCATAACCCGCTTTAAAGTCACAGAAAACAATAAACATTTATTTTCTTGATGTCAACATACACTTAGTAGTTTAGACAGTTGGCAATGTAATACTGAAATTTTCTAAGAAGAGTGCACATTTTTAAGTCCTAAAATGTTTTAGGCTAGACTATTCAAGTGCGTAGTTTAAAATTTATTGAGTGTAGGATATGCTTCAGACGCTTGCAGTGTATCCGTGTTTGTGATTCCAAAAATAATTGTCAGTAAATTGTAAAAGGTTCTATATTTCCAATATACTACATTAATATCGTTCAAAACCTCTTGGAGTTAAATGATGGCTTCTCAGCTATCTGGTAGCTGTTACAGGCCATCAATTCTCATTTTAAGTTTAGCATAGGGATCGTTGGGTCACAGATGAATTCATATCAAGGGAAATTACTGTAATCAGGTGGATTGGTGTCTGAATTGTATGCTGAGTTAGTGGGTGTTTCCAGATTGGAGTCGGTGGCTGGTATGGTATCTTGCACTGTCACGGAGAAGCAGTACGTCAGACTCCAAAACCGTAGTCATTTCTGGTGACTTTTTTAGTGCAATTTCTTATTCATAAACTCTGAATAGTAATGTGCGGTGACTAATGTGTCAATACGAAACTAATCTGTAGTAACACCTTGCTAATCACACGCCAGAGTAATCTTGCTTTTCTGTACATTTATTACCTTCTTTAGTAATACGAGCTTCACGAAAATGCTTAATGGAAATGTTTCCGACACTCATATATTTCTGTCGGAGTACGTTTGTGTATTTTTATTTTCTCTACTACGTATAGTAATTAGGGGAAGTATTGCATTCCACCCAAAAATTCGATACCGGGATTTCACAAGAAATACATGTTTTGAGGTGCACTGAATGCATATAAAGCATTTTTAGAAACATGTGTGTGTGTCTGTCTGTGAACAGCATAACTCAGAAACGAACAGTCGTATAAACACCAAACTTGGTATTTAGGTTCAGTATCTTCCAGAGATGCACACGAAGGTTTTCAAAAAAATCCCCCATCCCAGATTACCCTTTACATGGAACATTTTTCGAAAATTTTAATTTTCTCAAAATGGCTTTGACGATTTTGATTAAAATATCATATATTTAAGATAACTTAATGACAAATAAAATGTATATCTTGAATTTTCTGGGAACTTCTCCAAACGTTTTCTTCATTGTGAAAGACTTTTGCATAACTGGTAAACCATAAGAGATAGACGACATTTTACTACACAAAAATATAGATCGCGTTAAAATACACAATTTATGTCACCTACAGTTTTTTCTTGAGTGAACCTTTTCGAGATATTGCTTGTTATTCCCTTAAATGTTCTAATATTTATACTTTTTCTCAAATGGGAATTCGTTATTCATTTTTTTGTCCTGGTAATGCAAAGAGAATGGAATACTCCACTTAGCAACCAGCTCTTAAAAGATTTGACTATCGCTTAAAACCTACCAATTCCCCTTGCATCTACAATAAAATTAGCAATAAGATTAATATCTCGATATCTCGATTAACATGAAGCATAGGGAGAAAAAGCGTTTGTGGAAATAGTTTGTACAAGAGTAGAGAAAGTCACGTGAGTGAAACACATCAGATTTTTTTTAAAATTTTTGAACGATCTGACTCCACTTTAATAACCTATAAGCAAAAAAAAAAAAAAAAAAAAAAAAAGTAATGAGAGTCACTCAGACTGACCTGCACAAAAGCGTATGTGATGTATTCACACGGCTTTTTCTACCAATAATATATTAACATACAAGGAGGATCATAAGTATGTTTACGGTAATGCTATATATGCAAAGAAAAATCTACTTTAATTTCACTAAAATACTAACATTGAAGACTACTATCACTAATATAAATGCTCAAATTGTTGGCCTCCAGTACTTACACACTCTTGTAGTCTACATTTCACACCCAAACATACTTTTGTACACACTCCTCTCTTATGTACTGAATAATTTCAGCAAACAGTATGCGGTCTTTTGGCAAATACCTTAATCTTTGACAAAACCCCCAAAAAGGAAGTCCATATGCTCCAAAATTCAGATTCGTTGATTTTTAGTTAAATTCTCAGCCATCGTGACACAAGAGATTGAACGGAATGAATAAGCAAAAGTCAAAAGAATAGATAAAAGATAAAATAAGCAAGCCTGAGAAACTTAATAATGCAATAAGTGGCCATAAAAATCAAAATTACTCATTTCAATCCATCAAATGTACTAATCATGCAACTGTATACCCACTTATGCCCATCTCTGTATACCTATTCATTAAATATTATACAATTCAAATACAAAGAATGTTTAACCATATACTTACGATATATGTTCAGCAATAAATTGTTTCAAATTAAGAAAGAAGGTTTCAACATGTGGAAACAGCATTCAAATGTTTATTCGAGGTAACAGGCTTTGCAATGGAAATGAAAGAAAGGCGAAGAAAAAGAAGAAGGAAGATTCGTAAATTTTTAAGCATGTTTAATTTAAACTTGCAACATGAAATATTTCGAATACGACACATTATTTGGCACAAATTGCGTATTTTAATGGGCCTTACGTATTTCTTGTAATAAGTTTCTGACTCTGTGTTAAGATTTTGTTGTTATACAAAATTTTATTAAATAAAGGGAAGTTCGCAGAAAATTCACAGAAAGTTCAAGATTATGTATGTTGTTTCTCATGTGAATATACTGAACACGTGACATTTTAATCAAATTCGCTAGAGGCTTTATGGAGAAAAATAATAAAAAAAAGATGGAACAATTTTGCCCCCACGTAAAGAGCACAATGAAGTGTAAGATTTTATTGAAAACCTTCGTCTCGCATCCTTGAAAAATCCTGAACATAAACATCAAGTTACTGAACTCGATGATTCCGCGGTAATGTGTGATGCCCGCATTCTGGAGGTCGTGTGTTCGATCCCGTCGATCATGCACTCTGATCTTGGATATTTCGTGGTTTTCCCTCATCCGTAGCCGAATGCTCGGGTAGTTTCTCATCTACCACGATTTTCTTTCCATCATTTCCCCTTCATTCCGTTTTCTTCTCATGTTTCATATGTGCTTTTAGGTTTCGTGGCATAGGGCGGTGCCGCACAGATGGCGCGGATGCTTGTTAATAGAAACGAGTATTTCCCGTGGACACTAGAAGGCTGCTTGGTTGAACGGGTCATTTATTGCCCTTTCTGAGCAGCTCTAGTAGTGGGTCGGGTCTTCAAACAAGGAACTGAGACTTCCGCGCGTCTTTGTGGTCTGTCTACATGCGACCTGTAGCCTCCTGTGGTTCCTTCACTTCATTTCTTCCTCCTGGGAGGTGCTAGGCGCAATAGATCTCCCGTAGGTCGCAGTGCGTGAGATGCTCTCCTCCACTTGATATTTAACGAACCACGCACACACACACACACATACACACGCACGCACACACACTAACACTAATTAGTAACCTCGGGTTAAATCTAGACAGGACAGGACCACGTGGTTTCATGACTGCCTCCGCTCGCCTCCGTTTTTGCAAGCACGCGCATCCACTATTTCTGTATTGAGTAATCTTATGTGGTGATAACAAGTCCTTGTATGAATTTTTTCCTTGATTTATATCAATGTTGAGGAAATTTTCATAGCTATAGTGTCCGTTGACCAACAAACCTAGACAAATAGCCTGATGGCGTTTTTGCTGTTGACGAAACACCTGGAGGCTAACAGTAGGTTACCTGCGTACAGCGTCATTAAACCTTTTCAAAAGATTACCATTCATACGCGGGTAAATGAATAAGAGTAAATATTACAGAAACTGAGGCAATGAATGGTTTTACAGTTGTCTTAGCAACAACCACTAAAACCTTTCCCATGTTTGTTGGATAAGTATTTAATATTATACCTAATTTCATAAAAAATATTACTTCGAAATTTAGATAAAATATTCCCAAGCATTTTTGATACTTTTAAATTAACTATTTATGGCTTATAAGCGGGAAAACGCCCATACGTATGTTATAAAATTATACACTCAGGAAAACTACGCTTATACGTAAAGTTCGGCATTCTTTTCACAAAATAATAGCATTAAAACCTCCCATTTAGACGCAAATGAATCCTGGACTATGACAGTATATTGTCTTAACAAAGATAATCATCAGAAATTGTACTTCTAAGAGTAGCGGTGTAACGTTGAAGGTCAGATAAAATGCGAAACAGAAATCGGAGAAGAAAATATTTGAGGGAAACGTTATAATGTATTGTAATTCTGTATCAGCTACCCATCAAAAGCTACACCTTTTCAAATAGCTTGTAGAATGGAATGACTGTTATAGCTCAATCCTTGAAACAAAATTATAGTTTTGAGTTTAAACTTTTATTATATTCCAAAACAATTTAAAGTCTCATAGCACTTTCAGCAACCTTCCTTCTTTTTTGGGTCATAAAAAGGTGTTTACACAGCCTACTCCGAGTTACCTTAAGCCACATGGCCGATCTCCTAAACATAGGTCACTTACGGTAATGAAAACACCAATAGCCGACAATCTAATCAATTAAGCGTTAATTTTACGGTAAATATCATAGCGCAAAAGAACTCGGTAACACGTACGTCATTTCAATACAGACGACTGTCAGATATTACAGTTCATGAGACCATAATCTCAAAAGCATAAAATCTTTGTAGGTCAACTTTTCGAAATAGAAATGAGTTTGGCAGTCCTGGTTGTTTAAATTATTTAAATCGAAAGCTGGTTCCTGAATTACTCTCTCTTCTAGTAATGTGTAGGACAATCATATGTTTAATCATTCTTTTCAGTGCCTTCAAACTTGCCTATTTGCAGAAACCTAACTAAATAGTGACAGAAATAACACTGAAATTATGCTGACAGAACTATCTAGTTGAGTCTGTGACATTACCTACTACGGTATCATACTTCCCTTTCTCTCTATACATGAATAAGTACAAACTAAAAACGGTGTTCTTATTTACTTTGCCCTTGTAGAGCTCTATTGAACCTTTGTTCCTCGGATCTAAGAAAGTTTGCAAACTTTATCATTAGCTTTCACAAACGCCATTAAGAATGAATATGATTTGCATTGTTCATATTCCGCCAGTCTTATTCATTTGTGGTGTTTTGCGGCGAACATGTAATTATTTAACATACAGTGATAATAAATTCGATTACATCCAGAGGATATGCAGCAAATATTTCTTACACATGGAAGATTTTCACACAAGTATTTATCATTCTGTCATAAGCAGATTCGGTTGTCTTTCATTCTGCTGTGTCTCGGTTTTCTCAGTTGCTAAATCCTTATCATCTATGTATAATGTTTGGAATGTAATAATTGCTGTTTTTGTCTTGTTTTACATACATGCTTCTGTGGAGTACAACTATTTTCAACTCCATGGCACCCTCAACGAAAAGTTATAGCCTTCTCCGGAAGCATATTCTTTTACGACTCCAACAAGTTTGCATTTTAATGTCCAGGCACTGTAAGTCCTTTTTAGTCTTTGAATCATTTAGGAGTTGATATTAGAAGCTGTTTTATAGCCCATGTCCATCGAGAAGAACAGGAGTTTTCAATGGTGAAAGAATTATAAAAATAAATGTTTCTCTCTTTAATATTGTTATTCAAATACCCACTTCTGTATGTTTAACGAAGAGTGAGATAGATTATCTTTAAGTTATTAGCACCACGTTTAAGTGCCAATTTGAAGGTTGTATTGTAGTTCCACTGTTGGGTAGCCAAGCTTGATGAAGTAACTGTCCCACGTATGGTACAAAGTTTCCGGTAACCTTCGCTCCAACGTTTATGAATCAACTTTGTATTTTTCTGTTTCTTTAAATATTATATATATTTAGGTTTGCCTCGGCTGCGTCAGTATTAATTTGTAGAAACACGTATCTCTTAGCAGGGGGTGATGCAGCTAAAGAATGTAGCCTTACACAAATTATAATTTTTACTTTACTCCTTTTATATCCTTCAAACGATTAAATAACACTTCACTTATAAAGAGAGCTGATTGATTATTTATTAATTACTTGCACTTTTTAACACATAAACATTATAATATTCTTGCCGTAATTAATTTTCCTCTCACACTGGATTCGTACCGAGCGAATGAACTGCTCAGGTCGCTGCCGTCTAGCGTCCGGGTGGGAACGGTGTCTACTAGCGACTGGCGTAAATTTGTACATTTTTCTATTTCACGTCTCTGATTGGCTAATTTTACTCCAAAAGTATACTTTTATTTAACTTTCAGCTTTTCTGGTATTTAGATTGACTATTTATAAAGTGTTTTCAATATTACATTATTGTTCCAAGAATTACTAGTAGCATTATTAAACTTTCCAATTCATTATTGCCTCAAGCTTACCTCATTGTTAGCAACTTTCGACCTCTATTCTCACAGCTCCTACATTATTAAATCACCTCATACATTCACATAACATTATTATATATGTACACAATAATATAAACATATACAATGACTGTAATATACACTTTTTATATATTGCAGTATACATATATTGCTTTAAGGCGGGCTGTGTTTATATTTTATATTATATAATTAGGCTGAAATGATTTAAGTGTTAAAAATACTGCCTCAAGAGGCAATATAGTACATTACGATATGAGGTTAAGAGATAAGGTTTTAAAAATCTAGGAAGGGTAAAAAAAAAAAGAGCAAAATGTGTTCCTTTCTACTTCAAAGATTCTGTGAAAACTTTTACAAAAATACGGTTTTTGCTCAGTTATATACTTTGAAAATACAAATATAAAAACTAAAGCTAACCTGGCTTAATGGGAACAGTTCATTAATAAGAAGGCTGTTGCCAGCGAGGATACTAGAATGGATTGAAGTAAGCAAAGTTATTCCGAAGGCCACGATAATTACCATATGCCTAAAGCAATAATTGTACTTATAACCAATGATAAATAATGGATTAAAATAGTATTTTATGTAAACTTATAAATTTGGATTTTCTATGGAATCTGTAAAATCTATTTTCAGTGTGTGTACGTGATCTGAAAGGCTAAAAAAAGCACACAAAATCTATTTTGTATGTGTCTTTAATACTAGGGTTGACAGAAATTTAAGGAAAACATAAAGCTATGCATATCAATAACAATACAGCTATGTATGTCAGTTGGAGTGGATGTCATCGATATTGTTAACGTTCCCAGGTGCCTGCTTTTCTTATTATACTGTCTTTTTTCTCCCGAAAGTAGAATTATAATTCAACATTTTGCATGGCAATACACTGTAGAAGTAGTGCAATTACAATCAGCTGTCGTTATAGAAGGAGCGTTGCAATGTCAGTGGCATGTTGTGCTATGAAGCGTCGTCGTGGACATCCCTGGGCACGTCACGCTTGACATGACGTGTAGAGTGGGAGTGTGCCGAAGATGCTCCCTCGAGAAAAACGTGTAGAGGCATTCATCATTTTTATGAGCTTCGTGTCACTTTAACACAAAGTAATTGAGAGTCTCCTTTCCCAATACGTTACTTTGCACATGTTTCATGGCTATTCTTTTCCTGCTATATATACAAATTATAGCTTCGTCTCCTTCCTTTTTCAGTTTTTGGTTGGGCAGCTGAATGCAAATCTATATGTTGCACACTTAATTCTCAATGAGGCGTTGAGAATTCAAACGACCGAAACCTTATTATTTGCAACACGCCAACTGTACAGTATTGCGATATTACCTAAAGTTTATTTCAGTTAATGTTTCTCATTAACCCTCAGGTAAACTACGAGCCATTAAAATGTTGCCTCCAAGGTCAGTGTAGTTCCCAAACATGTAAATTGCCCACATTGAAAGTTACTTTCATTTTTTATTGTGCATATAATCGGGGTTATTCTGAGCTTAATGACGAAATAGGTCCTAGGTTTTCCTTTATACTATCAGTACTGTATTGCTTAGGGTAAGCTGACATAGTTCGAACCAAAATTTATTTTATTTATTTTGGACTAAAGCAGTTTGTTTGTTTGTTTTTAAATTTACAACATATCTCGACTACTCGTGTCTTTGAAACCCCAATGCCTGCTCTCGGGTTTGCAGTTCAAATTCAAAATTTCAATACCATAGGTCATTTAGGCTCGAGCCCTGGTTACAGTGCTATCAAGCCGTGGTTAAGAACCGAATAAAATAAATATGATTGACGTGATAGAATATTGTGTAAACCTTTAATTAACGTTCTTAAGAAGAGGATTTTTGTCGAATTATTGAGCATTAGAAAAGAGAGATTAGTCTTCGTCTTTGTCCATTGTCTTCGTCGTAATCATCATTATTGTGAAGCAACGGCTTTGGCCCAAGGCTGTCGGAAAGGTCGGCGCCGGGCGATCGGAATAAACAAAATAACTGCGCTCGCCAGTGTAAATACCGGGCACGTTATCGGGAGATAACTAGAAGCTTCTGGAACCCTCTTCTGTCCCTCCTCTAGAAGGTGTGTCGAAATAGTATTAGAACGTTCGAAAACCTTGTGGAAAGATTTCACTGACTATATAAGCGAGCGCTCTCGCGGCAGTCGAGTAGAGCTGTTGAGTCAACCAGTGAGCGAGGGAGTTAGCGAAAAGTGAAATTGAGTTTTATTCATGAACGCTCTTTAATTGCTATGGTTCTTAGCGTTCCATTCTATATTGGGCATGAAAGACCGGACATTTTGCTCAGAGGCCTCTTTATCAGCCTTGAGGTTATTTTACGTGGAATAAAACTGCAACGCGGCTTAATTTCCCTTGCGAAGGAAGCCATGTTAAGGATTTTTACGCCCGAAAAAATCCATTGCTCTCCGCCGGATTTGAACACGTGACCTCGGGCACCACAGGCTAGCATGATACCCCTTGACGACTGCGAGTTTGCGAGCGCGTCTCTGGTGCCCCACCAAGAGCGATTCTCCGAGCGAGTTGGTGACGGCTGTTGTGACGTGCCGCAAGTGCACGGTTATGGAGATCTTGTGTTCGACTCCCTAGTGAAGAAAACCTTCCGGCGTGAAGAGGCTACATCACGAAAGAAGGGTTGGCCCCGAATTGATTCCAAAATAAACGGACGTCTTGATTCCCATTAGCTACCACCGTATATATTGATTCCCATTAATTGTCATCTTAGTTTTTCATAGCGTACGTGTTGATTCCCATAAGCTATCAACAGTGCCATAACATTTCCCTTCCCATTTTACACAGACTTAGGACCGTCCACATGGGATAATAGGGATATGGGATATAGGGATGGATAAAAATGTTAGGCTTTTTGTTATTCTATAATTTAAGTACAGTACAAGTAAAGTTGCAATTGTTAAGCATAAGTAATACACTTATGTAGGTGGGAGAAACTTGTAACATGTTTTGAAGATATTCATACCGGGTAATGGTTAAATTCAACAGCTAATTCTGTCTAATTCAACGGCTTTTCCATTTGTTCTTTTACGCAGTTTTCTTTGTCCCGCATTTTTTTGAGAATAGTTTTATTCTCGCTTATCATTTTAACGCAAGTTTCAGTTTGAACAGCCTTTAATGTCTCTAACAGATGGAATGTTTTAGGATTGGAAGAGTGAAATTGAGCTTTCAGTTTAGAGTAGAATGCCTCAAAGCAGTTAATGGTCCGTTCAGAACTATTACTGAAATCGGCCCACTTATTGGATCGAAAGTCGCTATCTGCAAGAATATAGGTATGAAGTAAATAATAAAAAAGTCATCCAGATTTTCATTGTTAGGTTTGCGAGTCATTAGGTCTTCGACGAAGCAATCTTCAATTTGGTCAAGCGGCAGGAGAAGCAGTCCAAAGAAGGTTTTCAGAAGTCTTTCGATTTCAGATTCCTTTGATTTAAAATCATCTGATAATTCAATGATTGAATCTTTCTCCACCATCTCTGCCCGAAATGAAATCTACAGACCTTTCTATTCGTTTGGGGCCAAATTAAGCAATTGCCTGGTGAATTGCCGTCTCAAAGTCAACGTATATTATGTCCGGATTGGTGTATTTGCAATTAGGGATAAAGCTTCCTTGTATGTTTCATTTTGTTTTTGCTGAGAATAAATAAAAAAATGGGAAATAGTTTTTTTTCATTTACCCCATGAATTGAAAATATTTTGTGGAACAGCTTAGAGCAACTCTTGAAGGTCCCTCTATAAATAAAGTTCTCGACTCTTTCAGAAAATTTAAACTGCTTTGGCATGAGAAGCCCTCAATTTTCTTTCAGAGTTGTTCACAAATAAAACTTGTTTTCACTTGTTTGTGTGGATAACATTTTTCGTCAGTGCTTCATGTAATTCTGGTAAGTTATTGCCCCACTTCGGAAGTTTTCGTAATCGAATGGCATTAATATTTTTCATTATTCGTACGAAATCATGAGTTGTGAGAGTGTCAGTATCATCATTAGCTAACTCGAGGCGTATATGTTTGGAGGGGCGATCACACAAAGTTTCTCCAGCCTTTCTCTTCACAATATTACTGACTCTCTGCCGGTTTAATATACCAGAGTCATTCTTTGCATGATTATGGACTAATTGCGAACCGGCAATACAATTTAAAGAATTTAATTTCACAAAACACTTGTGTGTTCTCCTCGTACACTTGTATCTATTAACGCCATCGACGAGACACTTATGGAAACAGAATTTATAACCGTCTATCACCAACAGTTTGTAGCGATTTTCTCTTTTCATTATATCAAACTCCATCGCTCACACAAAATGCACTGTTACTTACAAGCCTGACTGACTTGTCTGCGCGGTGGTGGAATGGAGTAGCGAGCGCCGCCAGCCGAAAGCTAGCAGACTCAACACGGATGTTATTATGCGGCGAAAGTGGGATTCAAGTCGTTCAATATTCGACCGCAGGGGGGACGTAAAACAGCAGCAGCGGAAGGAATTGAAGGGATAGAAAATTGAACTAGTTCACCTTAGTGAAGTGAACTTCCAGTGAAGGTAAACCTCATAAAAACAGAAGTATGACAGTAACAACTCAGAGAGTGACAGTTGAAAATCTACGGACAAAGTCACATTATCATTTGGGCTCAGGGTTTAGGACTTGATGAACATCCATGTGGCTTGTAATTTCACAATTTATGTATTTCATCATCCTTTCTTTGATGTGTAAGATCCAGTTATTTCTATTTCCTTCAATGTTTTCGTTTAATGCACATATTCCACCAGAATCTCTTCATTTTGACATTATTAATTCTATAAAATTATCTTACCCCATGACTGATCTTAATAACTTCATTTCTGAAGCCCGTATCCGTTCTGCATTATTTGGTTTACTTTTTCTTTTCGTTTCCTACAGCTCATAATTCAGATCCATATATTCGAATGGTACTGCCACAGATTTATAAAATGTTAACTGCTACTTTATTCTGTAAAGTTCTTTTGAAAGTACCATAATATAGGCAGTTAAATTACCTACCTTTATTTCTATAGCGTAGTCTTTCATAGTGCAGTCTCCAGTACAGTTTTTTTATCTAAATACATATTTTCCTTTGAAAGTCATTGTTTTATAAATATATCCTTGAGTAGTTTCGTAAGAATATATACACGTTCTTGCAGTATATGTTCATGATATTTTACTATTATACGATTATCTGCGAATTAAAAACTAAATATGTTTTTAAAAGCACCCAAGATATGATTCACATAACTATTTAGAACCATGAATGATTCTTGACTGTTTAGCTTGAAATTGTTAGCAGAAGTATTAAGATGGTTGGTTCGGGACCTATTTTACTATATCGCACTTCTACCCTCAAAGTCCATGAAATCCCCATCAGTTAAATGAATATAAGCTAATATTTCAGATCTTCTGTAACTATATAAATGCAGGGCTAACTAATGCTTTCTAACAAATGAATGAGTCAACGGTACGAAAGAATTACCAGGGCCTAATATTTATGTAGTAGTCTAAGTTCAAAAACATTCTGTATAACAGTCACCAAACCTGCCGTTTATTTTGTAGGCTAAGGTCAAAACGCATATAACAGTAATCCAAAGCCTAACATTTGGGGAAATTCCCGTTGTTTGTGTTTACCACAGCTGAGCTAATGATAGCGCGCATTGAAAGGTTATTGCAGTAATTATCTTGATCTGAAATTGAATGTTACGGCTTTATAGCATGTGTGGCTTGCCATCGCTGCTTCTTTTATTAAAAAGCTTTAAATGTCCCTTTACATCAGCCTAGTGACCTTGGAGCAGTAAGTGAATGAACTTTCATATTAATTTACCATGGCCATGACAACGACAAACAGCTAATATTGGAAATAATAACGAGAACCAGAAGGCCTAATTGCAGATTTTACTAGTCAAGCAGGTGGTTCTGAAAGTGGTCAATTTTGAATTTAGAAAATGTTCTCTTTGGGATTATATACAATAATTAAACTAATTTCATGACGACTTCATTTTTTAAATTCCTTTAAGTACCTTCATAATATTCTCCTTCTGATGAAACGCAACTATTTTTCAAAACAATGGATTAACTCCTTTTTTATAAGTATCTGAGAATGCTAATGACAACAGAGTTTATTACTTTCAGCATTATTAACATGGAGTTCCTTTTTCTTTGTTTTTATTCTTACACTTTTGAAAAAATACGAGGTCCATAACATATGGTGTTTGAGACTTGATCTCACTGCCAATCTATTTTTATGATGCCGTTTGTTACGGGAGCTCCATACGGGTGCGTTATCCTGTTGTAACTTCCATTTTGTCCTGTCCAGAATTGACCGCTTCTCTTCAATGGCGTTGCTTTTTCTTAGTGGCGCCCTTCACTGCGTCACCCGTCACAGCGAAGTCATAATTAGAGACAGAAAAATATGAAGAAAAATTTGCCAAAATATGCTGCTTTATCAAAATATGAAAATAGGAAGAAACAAATTCTAAAATATTAATAATATATTATGATGCATCTGCTAGGCACAAGATTATCCGGAAGTCGGCGTCGGGCGGTCAGAGTAAACAACGATACCCGCCGCTCGCCAGCGTAAACACCGGGTGCGATATCGGCAGATAATTAGAACCTCCTGGAGGCTTCTCCCATTTATCCTCCAGAAAGGTGTCGAAATAGTTCTAGAACGTTCGGGAGCCTTGTAGAAAGACTCCACCGACTATATAAGCGAGCGCTCTCGCGACAGTCGGTCAGTTGCGAGTCGAGTTGCGTGAGTTGCGTCGATCAGTCAGTGAGCGAGCGAGTTGGCTAGTGAGTTTACCGTACGACTTCAAGAGCCATTCTCCGAGCGAGTTAGTGAGTGCTGTTGTGGCGTGCGGTGAGTGCATCTGCGGAGCGACGGGTTGTGGAGGTCTTGTGTTCGACTCCCGAATGAAATGAACCGTCCCGCGTGAAGTAGCTGCGTTGCGATGGAAGGGAAGGACGGAGAATTCAACTAGTTCAATTTAGTGAAATGATAGTGTGTAGCGAAGTGAACTCCTAGTGAAGTAAAACTAGAACAATTTCAGTGAGAACTGAGAGAAGTGACAGCTGAAAAATTGGACAAAGTCACAATATATTTTAAAGCCAAAACATCTTATACTTTAAGGGTTTGGAGTAGTTTCATTTGATTATTTTAAAAAATAGACTTTTTAGGTTGTACTATATTTAATAATAAAGTATCAATGAAATAATGAGATAAATTACCTGGAGTTTATAGATTTTTATAATTGTAAAACCTTTAAACTTAGAAAAAGAGAAACAGAAGTTACTCGTGGCTTTGTCCTTGCTTAATACTAATTACCAGGTATAGGAATTTCTAGACTTCAAAGCCAGTACGGAAGGATACAATGTTGAACTGCTACTGGACTATATAGGCAGTTACGTCGGAGGTAAGCAACCACACAATATTGGCGTTTGCAAAAGACTTCAGACTGGTTTTTATCTGCCTATCAATGACCCTTAGCCGCTGTTGTTTATGTTCTTTGTAATGATAATGGTTTGAGTGTAGATAACTTGAAGCCAAGTGCTTAAGAATTCCTAGGCCTGGTAATTACAGTATGCCACTGAAGGCACCGGTTCGTGAAAATAAGAACAGAATAGAGGGCGTTTAGTTTCGCACGTGACCTCACATAGAGGAAATGCTACATTTTCGCAACTGTACTTACCTTGTTGGAAAGAGTGGCTGGGGTTTCCTAAATGTGTTTCACAGAAAACTGCTGGAGAGTCCGGTTAATTATAAAAACATCGTTTTAAAAGGGAAAAAAACCGTAAATCTCACAAAATATGAAGAGGTATGAAGATATTCCTAGAATATGAACATTTTACCAAAATATTATGAAAGTTTTGTCGCATGCAGTGAATTCTATACTGTAAAATATAAAACTACTTGTTGCCATAACGGTAGCCAGCGTGGTTAGAATGTGAAACCTCATATACTGTCTGTATCTAATCGTATGATCCCCTAGTTATAAAAAAAGTATAAGGCACAAGATACTCCAGAATTTAGCTATAGCCTTGTATCCTTTTGCCACGATTAGGCTTGCATTTTGCATAGTATGAACTCCATACAAGCTTTCCGCAGCATTTTTACTTTCGCTACTACGTATAGTAAGTAGGGAAAGTATTGCATTCCACCCAAAAATTTGATAGCAAGATTTCCCCGGAAATGCATATTTTGAGGCGCCCTGAATCCAAATACATCAATTTCGGAAACATTCCGTGTGTGTGTGTTTGTGTATGTCTGTGAACAGTATAACTCAAAAACGAAAAGCTGGATAAGTATTAAATTTGGTATTTGACACGAATATTTTCAAGAAAATCCTCCCAACCCAACCCATTACATGCAACATTTTCCGAATATTTTTATTTTCTCAAAAATGCCTCTAACAATTACATAACAATACCATATGTTTTAAGATATTTTCATGGCAAAAGAAACGTATATCTTGAATTTTCTGGGAATGTCCCCAAAAGTCCACTTAATTCTGAATGACGTTTGCATAACTGCTAAATCGTAAGAGATAGTCTAGGTTTTATTGTACAAAAAATGTAGAGCTCATTAAAACACACTTTATATAATGTACTGTTTTTTCGTGGAGTGAACCATTTCCGAGATATTCCTTGTTATTTCTTTGAATTCTCAATATTTATACATTTTCTCAAAGGGAATTCGTTGTTCCTTTTTTGTTTGTTTGTTTGTTTGTTTGTTTTTTATGTCTTGGACATGCCAAGAGAATGGAATGCTCCACATAGCGAAGAGCTCTTAAAACATTTGACTATCACTTAAAGCCTGCTGTATTTCCATATTCACCTTGCACCTATAAGAAAATTAGGAATATGATTATTTCTTCAAATGTTTATCTCGATAGGGTTGGTAAAAATAGTTTGTACAAGAGTAGAGAAAGTCATGTGAGTGCAACACATCAGGTTTTTTCTAGAAGAGCCAAAACCTTTAGCGTTGCACGTTACTGCATCTTCAAATTCATGCTTGGTATAGCGAATAGATTTCGCAAACCATCTTTTAGTTCACAATGAAATTGTTCTACCAGAATGGCGCTGTGGCATTAACTCCTACTACAGGAGTTCTGGCCTCCAGAGCGGCTTTTTCTTCTTCACTTTACAGGTTTGGATCATGTCTATCCCGGCTTTTTGGGATATTGCAGTACTTTTTCTTCCTAGGGGCTTTAAGCCACTGGTCAATCTCTAATTCTTATTCGACCCTTCTTCTTCTTATGGATCTCGTTTTGTGCACTGTATGTTTTATACCTTCTTTGCTGTGATCTAATTTTCACTTCCTTACCTTACTGATGTAAGATCGTTGTTTTGTATAAATGTTATTCGCGCACCTGTATTTTGTTCCTTTACTTACTATAAATTGTTGCGTATATAGTTCATACATTAAAATCGTGACAACTTCTCACCTACCTTTTCTTCCCTCAGTTTCACATTCTAAGCTTAAAAACTCATTTCTTGTTCTAATACTTCATCCAGAAGGACAATCTCGGATTGAATTGGCTATTTTCCATAGAGATCGTTTAACTTTCACAAAGATTTAGTTGATCTGAAGCATACAGTGAATTTCAGTTTTTCCTTTTCGTTTTCATGAGTAACGACAGCGTCGTCTGCATAATATATTTAAAGTCTTTCCTTTGGTACGATAATACCTTCATGAATCCTTAGAGTTCAATGCTGAATTATGCGGTTTATTTAAATTCAACAAAATCAGTAACTTGTGTACAAGGTGTATCAAAAACACCTCGGTTGATTTAATACAATTAATTACTTTATTGCCTATTTCTTTTCATGCATTGTCATCCATGTATCTTGGTATCTCTCAAGGGGTTGGATAAATACGTATGAACAGAGAGACATATTGGTGGAAAACTTCATTTAACGTCTTTATTAGAAAATCCTTTTATAACTTTTAGCTATTAATCTCGCTGTTTTCTTTGTATATTACATTATTTACGTAATGATTTGCTTACACAAGGACAAATCGTTTCATATACGCTGTGAAACAAGTATAATAATTAAGTTAAATTCACAGGCCGTGCAGGCGTTCAACTGCTAGGTTGAAGTACAAGTGGTATCCGGAATTGAAATGGGATCTGCTGTCTAGCCGACCGTGCTACAACTTATGCAATTAATTATCGCCAAGAATCACGTGCTCTAATTCCGCCTCTGTATGGGTGATTGGTTTTCGACTTGGAGGAAGCCAAATAGAAAAGTTGGACGTTAACCTCCGTTAAGGAATATGACGACTCCGAGCACATAAATCAGCAGATTCGGTATCTGTAAATCAGAGAAGCTGACAGCCGTGGGTTACGGGAAGGAATGAACCCGAAATAAACTTTATCTGAAACCACACCTGCTGATCTGCTGTCACACAACAGATATGCTGTTAATTTGGCTGCACTCCTTGTCTGAGAGGAATGTGCCTTAAGCTCATTGCGATAATGTTAATTGATTAGTAACACATCAGGATCGGGCGTGAAAGCAACATGTCTGCTTGTTAGCCAAGAGACCAGACTCAGCAGGTGTTAAACATAGACGTAGAACACTCCTTGTCGCTGTAGGGACACATTAAAACAGTACTAGTGCTAAAGATTGTTTGTATTCAGTCTCCCCCCCTCTATTTTTACATTCTCTACTACTACATAGTAGGTAGGGAAGGTATTGTATTCCACCCAAAAATTCGATACCGAAATTTCACCGGAAATACATATTTTGGGGGCCCCTGAATCAAAAAGTAGCATCTTTAGAAAAACGTCGATCTCTGTGTGTGTGCGTGTGTGTGTCAACAGTGCGTCTACTCAAAAACGAAAAGTCGGATAAATACCAAACTTGGTATTCAGGTTCAGTACATTCCAAATATGCGAAACGAAGATTTAAAAAAAAATCCCTCAAGCCAAACTAACCCTTACATGGAACATTTTTCGATTTTTTTATTTTTTTTAAAAAATGGTTGTAACATTTTGGTTAAAATATGAAATATTAAAGATATTTACATAACCAATAAAATATATTTCTTAGTTTGTTTTCTAACAAAGGCATGTTGCATAATTTTTGTTTAACTGACAAACGTTAAGCGATATATGAAAACACACAAAAAAGCAGATCTCTTTATAACACACAGTTTATTTTAAATGAGGTTTTGTGGCATAAGTAATTTCTGAGATATCCGTTATTAAAGACTTGAATTGTTCATTTCTTGGTCGTTCTTTTAAAGTCCTGTCAACATTCAGTTGTTTCTCGCGATTGCGTGGAAACAGTATGGAGTTTTAAGGCTAGCATATAGTGTCCAGTTCTTAAACATTTGACTATCGCTGTTCTCTTTGTATCCATAAAGAAACATGTAATGTAGCTATTTCTGCAAAGTTTATTTGGATTAAAATTTAGTATAGAAAAATAAGCTTTAGTAAGAATGGTGTGTATACCCACTAATAAACAATAAGGGCAGAGAAAGTCATGTGAATGTAACACATTAGATGTTTATCCATGCAGAATTTAGACTACTCCTTGTAATCATTGCACTGATTGCTCAGGACATCTTTGAGAAGGAAAGGTAGCAATAAAACCGTATTTCAGATTAATAACATCATCTAGTTCTTCAAATTAGGTTTTGATTTTTTTTAGTAGTGCCTCACACCCGCTCTTACTGTATACAGGTAATGGGCAATGATAATACATGCAATGAAGCGATATTTGGGAAAGAAACGCTTCAGGCCAAAGTTTAGGGTATTTGCGAGTTATGAGAAATAAGAAAAACCTGGAAAAAGGCTCAATCAGAGAGGAGGTCCTAGCTGGATTTGAACTGTGTACCTCCGGTTCACGATTCCGTGTTTTAACTTCGGGCGCCGGTGTTGGTATGACAGATTTTTATACAAAGCCTTGCTCTACCAGGCTGATGTTCGTGCCTTCGTTATTAGCATAATTAATTTTCAATAGTGCTACATAGTACATAGATTTTTCATCATAAATTCCTTTCAAACAGTATTGATTGCTTTGATGCGTCCATTTACCATTTTTGTTTTTGTATAAATACACTATGTAATAAAAAGTATACGGACACCCCGCACAAACATACGTTTTTCATCTTAGGTGCATTGTGCTGCCACCTACTGCCTGGTACTCATTATCCGCGACCTCAGTAGACATCGTGAAACAGCAGAATGGGACGCTCCGTGGAACTCACGGATTTCGAAAGTGGTCAGGTGATTAGGTGTCACTTGTGTCAGAAGTCTGTACGCGAGATTTCCACGCTCCTAAACATCCCTAGGTCCACTGTTTCTGATGTGATAGTGAAGTGGAAACGTGAAGGGACATGTACAACACAAAAGCGTACAGGCCGACCTCGTCTGTTGACTGACAGAGACGGCCGACGTTTGAAGAGGGTCGTAAAGAGTAATAGGCAGACATCTATCTAGACCATCACACAGGAATTCCAAACTGCATCAGGATCCACTCCAAGTACTATGACAGGAGTGAGGTGAGAAACCTTGGATTCCATGGTCGAGCGGCTGCTCATAAGCCACGCATCACGCAGGAAAATGCCAAACGACGCCTCGCTTGGTGTAAGGAGCGTCAACATTTGAACAGTGGCAAAACGTTGTGTGAAGCGATGAATCACGGTACACAATGTGGCGATCCGATGGCAGGGTGTGGGTATGGCGAATGCCCGGTGAACGTCGTCTGCCAGCGTGTGTAGTGCCAACAGTGAAATTCGGAGGTGGTGGTGTTATGGTGTGGTCGTGTTTTTCCTGGAGAGGGCTTGCACCCCTTGTTGTTTTGCGTGGCACGATCACAGTGCAGACCTACATTGATATTTTAAGCACCCTTTTGCTTACCACTGTTGAAGAGCAATTCCGGGATGGCGATTCCATCTTTCAACACGATCGAGCACCTGTTCATACTGCACGTGCTGTGGCGGAGTGGTTACACGACAATAACATCCCTGTAATGGACTGGCTGCACAGAGTCCTGACTTGAATCCTATAGAACACCTTTGGGATGTTTTGGAACGCCGACTTCGTGCCAAGCCTCACCGACCTACAACGATACCTCTCCTCAGTTCCGCACTCCGTGAAGAATGGGCTGCCATTCCCAAAGAAACCTTCCAGCACCTGATTGAAAGTATGCCTGCGAGAGTGAACGCTGTCATCAAGGCTAAGGGTGAGCCAACACCAGCATTACCGATGGAGAGCGCCACGAACTTGTACGTCATTTTCAGCCAGGTGTCCGGATACTTTTGATCACTAGTGTATTCAGCGGAGGACAAATTCATTGAGCACCTCGAATACTTGCTTAATCAAAGAATGCTACACTGTTCATACCCCAAGTTAGTAATAGATAACTAGTGAATGATCGTTCAAAATAAATTATGAAGTACTACATTTACTTAACTATTCATTTGAAATGACTGTCATTCGCTGTTGTCACACTTCAGTACTTCATTTCATTCAACTGACCCGATAATTACATCGTTTGCTCTCTTTGATACTCCCTCCCCGAAAGAGAAAAAAGAAATCAAAGCTGAGCTTATTTATGGGCGCTCATTACCTACTATGGCCCTTAGCGTACCATTCTGTATTGGGCGTGAAGGATCGGAAATTTTGCTCAGATGCCTTTATCAGTTTTGAGGTTCTTTTACCTGCCATAAATCTATGACAGGGGACCACCGGCTTTACTTCCCTTCAAAGGAAGCCGTGTTAAGGGTTTTTACTCCCGAAAAAAATCCACCGCGGGGTTTAAAGAGAAGAATCATCAGACAAAACTACTTTGCAACTTGCGGACTCTAACGTGTTTTCCAAGTTCATTATTTGCGGCAGCATCAATGTTTTGGAATACAGTAGGATTAGAATGGCAATTCGCCGGACTAGAACGCGCCTTATGAAGTTTGTAAGTAGCCACCATGTTGTAAACTGTTAACAAATCAATAAAAATGCAGCATACTTGTTTGTATTTCCAGAAATGCCAGACGTAACTTTAGCATATTCGAAAGGACAGATTCTATTTTGAGCAGAGTGAGTGATTGTGACTAAAATCAACACTTTTTCAAGGCTGAGAATGGAATACGTAGTATTAATAATAATTATATGATTAGCATTCTGTGTCACAAGCTGTTATATGGTACGTTGAATAATTACTTTAACTCGATCACACTTCAATCATATAAACATAGTAAAGAGTCACAGTATTTTACACTGACTATTCCATTCATGCACCGCATATTTGATATTAACCAATCATGACCGTTTATCTTATAATATGTTCGCAAAAGTGCGATTTTATCGGATAAAACGTCAGTTCGTTACGCAGTCGGTATGCAGTCATACATAATTCAGATTGAAATAGGGGAGCAAGAATTAATAAAAAATAACGTACCTTCACCAAGATGTATTAACAGCACTGTTCATCAATTTTTGGAATAATGACGAAATCCTACTACCTCAACATCCACTTCAGTCCAATCCACTGTAGTTTCCATTACCGAAACCCAGCAAGTTCCTTCAATTTTCAGCTTGAAAATGATATTTTTAATCAATGCAGATTCAAATAGTGCCTATATTGTCTCTTGATTGTACGAGTAGTTTATTTTAATTTTGAGGTTTGCTTTATTCTCGTTCCCAATGTCGGTAGCAGTGGTTAGTACCTGTTCCTAACACATTGGATTGCTCATTCATTATTTGGATTTGGCGGCTGACACAATAGAGATTTGATTTTAACCAATACAAGTAAGGAAGCCATTATTATGTATATAATGTGTTATGTTCTATTCATGGACTCGTGCTTCGCTTACGTAAATTCATCGATGAACTTGTAACCTCTCGTGGGTTACCAATTATAAAACATATTTATGGACAGTTTAAATCATGTTAATATTAACATGCACTAGCTATATTCAATATTTGAAATTCGGTATTTGAAATGAAATAATTATAATTTTGAGTATTAATAGTCCTGGTTCTCTGATACAGAGCACTGTACGACACAAATAATCAAGAGAATGTTAATTCTACAACATGAAACAGCTGCTATGAGACACTTATTTCAGATTATAGGAAGTTAATGCAATTCATCTACAAAATTAGGTGGAAAATAGCAAGATCATAAAACTTATTTCCTTTTCTCCTCTATTGCCTTTATAACTTATATCATATAACGGTTTTCACCTATTCATTTTGATTCTACTAAATCTTTGTGTAATTAATATGTCATTTTCTAAAAATCTGTTTTCAGAGCATTTTTCACTGTTTGGATTGCTCCACCTGTCTTTTTTTTAAACCCTTGAGGGCATTCGCACTAAGGCTTTTAGCAAAAATATATGGTAAATTGGGTTGTACGTCTAAAAATTATTCAAATACTACAATTTAAAAGTTAATGTTTATGTTTACAAGTAAGGTAATAACTGGCAACAAATGTTTGACTGTTTTAAAATTAGATTGTTTGCAGTTCTTTTATCGGCTTTTTACACTTTAGCTCATTCCAGCGCTCATCAATTACACTAACATTTCGCATATATGTCTTGAAAAGTTAAAAAATATTAAAAGTTTCTGTTTAGGCAAAGATTTTCAATAACTGATTTTAAAACAAAAATAAATAAATAAAGAAATTTACAATGATAACTTTCTAAAATCTACCACAAAAAAGTGCAAATGACTATGGGCCTATGATCAGATATATGACATATAAAGAGTACAATACTACAGAATTTGGCCGACAGACTTTCAAGGTTACAGAGTAGCGTTAGGTGAACACTTTGAAATAGGACAATTGCGGTCTTTGAGTTCAAGGTTATTTTCAATAGATGAAAGTCAATAAGAGATAGCAAGTACACCGCTGATAAAACTTCCCTGAGGTACTGCTACTGTTCTTCAGTAGGATATTTTGTGTGTTTTTGCACGCGAGATGGTAATGACCACCGAGTGCATAGCTTGCTGGTTGAGTGCTAAACCGAGACACTCTACGCTACAAACACCGTCCAGTTATTTGAAGTATCTATCAGCATACATGCTGAGATTGCAGTTTACGAGACGCAAGCGTAAGAAGTTTCAAATGTAACTACTGGAAAGGTACGATACAAGTCCCATTTCACTAAGATGAACTCGAAACTCTTGACATGCACCCCTTCCACTAATCTTTTGCTACTCCTTTGCCAGAGAACTAGTGATAAACTCGCTTCAAAGTATTGACGTCATGCGCAGACAACCGACTGGGAGCAACGGCCGAATAAATTTGAAGACCCATATAATTTCACCCTGTGGAACATGTAGCACAGAACAGTAAAATGCACATTTTAAATTCAGTAATCAAAAGTGAATTTAAAATCTTTGTGCTACACAAGTCAGACTTAAGATTAAATTTTCAAGCAAGTTGGCTGAAATCTTTAGAAAATGGGATTTTCAGTGATGCATTTGCTTGATTCGAAATGTATTAGATGTTTAGGAATGATGTACTGAAACCCCATAACACACATGAATCCCTCATTACTTTATTGTTATCAGCCATTTCTGTAACTTCGCATTCCTAAAATAAAGAAATATAGAAACATAAACCACATGGTCTGCTTTAGAACCTGGATAGAATTCCTGGAAATTAATAAGATATAATTTATAACATTTATAGACTACCAAAATGTGGCCAATTCGAAGTCTAGGACAACACAAATTAAAAGTTCATGGTGTGTTTCAAACTGAAGTACCAATTATCCTACTTTTTATATTTGAGAACTTGATTCTCTTAGAGAGAATGTGGTTGAGCAAGGATTAAGTAGGTCAAAACACTTACGAATATGTAAAAAACATGTTCGCGAACCCTCTGTCAGGGTGAAATGTTGCCGGGCCGATATGAATGAAACTTGCTGCGTGGAAATGACCAGATGCTGCATCGAGAAAACGGTACAGAAGGCAATCTTGTTTTTATTGTCCTAAAGTCGGTTTCCATACAAAGAAACAAGTTCTCCTAAAGCTTTGGCTTCTACGACGTTCGCATCTTAAAGAAAACTTGTGTGTTGTTCATAAGCGCTTGAACGTTGTTGTTCTTTTTTTTCTTCGTTCTTTTCGTCTTTGCTTAATTTTAGTCCTGTTTGGGCACAGAAGTGGCTTAAGAGTTTCCACAGCAAGGAAGCTGAAGAAAAATAGATGGGCTGGAGTGCTGCACCTGGAAAGAAAAATACAAATTACCTAGTTTTGGATATAATTCCGAAACATTAAGATGCATCTGAAGATTGGAAATAGCAAATATTATAAGTGCTATGTTTTCAAAAATGTATTTGATTTTTTCTTTCTTTCCTTTCTTTATTTCTTTCGTTCTTTCTTTCTTTCTTTCTTTCTTTCTTTCTTTCTTTCTTTAGATGTGTTCTATATCCTAGAAATCTCAACCTTGTTCCAGGTTTCAAATCAGGGATCCTGGGACTTGAAAGGGAAAACGATTTTCAAATAATCCCTGAGAGATGGTGTGCCTTCTAAATCATAAATCATGATACAGTTAGATGTTTCAGCTATCACAAATTGTCAATGTAGCAAAAAGCCTGCCACTCCGTGTAAGAAATTAAGGTTTTATGTGTGTGTATGTGTGATATGTCTTCTCGACAAGAAGATGGCACCGACTGCTATGAAACTTGACACAAAACATACCACACGTATATACACTTAAAGAATGGTTATATAGCATGTTAGTAGCATCTTAATTAACGGGGAGGGGGATTCAAATGGTACACTAAGTTGAAAAATGGAAATATCTTGCTTATTGAATGTCATTTAATAAATGTTACAAACCAAACGTTCATATGCACAACGTCGTTTCCGATAAGTTTTGTTATTTAGAACAATTTCGAAAGGGCGAATAATTAAGCAATAATATCAATTTTGTTACTGTTTTTCTGCTACAATGGAAGATAATATACTTACATATGCATCGTAAGCTTAAGGACTACATATATATTTTGACACCAGAAAAATGGCTTTATTCTCGGTTTTCAGAGCATCATTAGATATGTACGTTGCAGAAACAGGGCGAGAGAGGAATAGAGAAGAACGGAAGCGCGGAAAGGAGGAGGCATTCATATAAGGTGGGAAAGAAAGAAAAAGAGACAGAGTAAACGGAGAGGAAAAGTGAGAGAGAGAGAAAAGAATGAAGAGAGAGACATAGAGAGAAGAATATTCGTGTTTAGCGTCACAGTCTGCGGCATTTATTAGATCACTATTTTTTATGGAAGGACATAGTTATAGAGGACCTGAAGGAATGGGTACATAAGGAAAGGAATATTCAGAAAAAAAAATATTAAGGAAAAAGAAATGCAAAACAATGAGTAATGTGCATTATTTATTTCCAAGATTTAAAGCACAAAAACAAATCTAAATGAATAGCGTAGTTTATTCATCAATTTGTTGTTTGTGCCTATACACTCTAAGAAGCAAACAATACTTTAAATTAATGTTTATTTCTACTATCTAACGCTTCTGTAATTTTGATCTGAAATACAATCCCTTTCTCAAAATGCATTTTAACTCTGTGCCATTTAGAATTATACTTGACACACACACACACACACACACACACACACACACACACACACACACACACACACACTATCTTAAGCATTTTATTTTTACATCAAATGTGTATTTGGTAGGTAGGTGTTAAGTAGGCAGTTTAATCCTCTAATATACATTACCTTCCTAGTTATTTTACAGGATCTAAAGCACTAAACCTACTTGAAGTTCACATCCAGTAGAAAGCAGGTCGACTGTCGACCAGACACAAAGGTGTACAAAGAATCACAACGTAATCGAGAGTCATTCTTTCGCCACCCCTGCAATTGGGAATGGAACCTGGACTCGTTGCATAGCACCATAGTACATTATCGAGGTGGTTAATATGCCTTTGAAATGCAACTGTAAATCTAGGCCAGCCAATTATTATTGTGAGTGGTTCGCTTTTCTTTACTTGTTCCATTTTGTTTTGTTTCCTTGTTTGTTTTTGCTTTTTTGTTAGTTTACCGTCTTAGGCAAGATAGGTTATGTCAGATTCTGAATGGATTAGAGAAATTACTTCGGGAGGCTAAAGAGGCAATGTGATGATTAATTGTGGGAAGTTGGGACCTTGTGTGCCTAAGTGACCAGTATTTTGTCAACAAACACTTCTACTACCACAGAGTAGTGCTGCGGTAGTACTGTACGTATGTACACGTATACCTGTAGCCCCAGGTGACCAAAGGACACACCGCGTCCCAATTCCGAGCCTTAATGCTGATCATCCTTAGTACTAGTATCGGGAGAGTAAAAAAGCTAATAGAAACTCAGCTAGGGTGCTTGAGTCAGTCAGGATTCCAAATGTAAGCTACGAGCAAACATCGCCTTTTTAAACGCTTCCTTAAACGTAGGTCAGCCCCTTAGTAACTGATGGTCGCATTACTAAACGAGTTTGGCATATATTCTTGCGAAGTACAGCAATATGCGTAATAAAAATTTATTTAAAACCGCTTTGCTACAAGCTATAAGCAAATGCAAATCAATTTAACTCCCGTTTTCCTTAAGTAGTAGCATTTTAAAGCCTTAGTCCCGATTCGGAAGCATTCCATTATAAATGATGTCATTACATTATTATATGCTGCATTAGTGATCCTACTTTTTAATTGAATTTGAATATCTTAAATGGCAGTAATGATCAATCAACATGTATGGGGACATTTTTGACCGCTAAAAAGGCAAACGTTACTAAAGCAAGAGCTATAATAACTGTTTCGGTAGTTCATGTTATAACATGTTTCTGAATAGCGGTCTTTACTTATCCTCACTTAAAGGACACAGAGCGGATTTTCATTTTTAAATATAAGGTTATTATGTTTAGTTTTTGCGTTTTCTTCCACCAGAATACTTAAAGTAGAAAAAGTATTGCCTTCATCTCAAGATTCAATGTAAAGTTTCGTCGAAAATGCACGCTTTGAGGTCCTTTGAAAGAAATCGTGTGAGAGAGAGCGAGTGAGCCAGCGAGTGAATAGCATAGCTCAAACATAACAAAATATCTTATGTGATACGTTCACATGACTTTCTGTACCTCTATCTTTATTAGTTGGTATACAAACTATCCTTACTAAAGCTTACTTTTCTATCTATTACATTTTAATCCAAATAAACCTTTGCAAAAATAGCTAATTACACATTTCGTTATAGATACAAAGATAACAGCGATATTCTAATGTTTAAGAACTGGACGCTATATGCTGTCCTTAAATTCCATACTTTTCCATGCAATCACGAGAAACAACTGAAACTCGATGAGACTTTAAAAGAAAAAGTATTGAACAATTCGAACGTTTAATTACAAATATCTCAGAAACAGCTTATGCCACAGAAAAACTTATTTTAAGTAAATTGTGTGTTTCAAAGAGATCTACATTGTTTGTATGCTATGTTTTCATCTATCACTTAGCGTTTACCAGCTGTACACGATTATACAAAAATTCCTTCAGAAGGAGAGTACTTCAAAGGCTACTACCAGAACATTCAAGATATACATTTTACTTGTCATGTAAATATATTTAGTGTATTATATTTTAATCAAAAACGTTAAAGCCATTTTTTTTAAAAAATCAAAATCTTCGAAAAATGTTCCAAGTGAAGGATAGTTAAGGTTGGGGAATTTTCTTGAAAATCTTCGTGTCGGATCTTTGGAAGATAGTGGACTTAAATATCAAATTGTGGTATTTATCCGACTTTGAGTTGTGCTGTTCACACACACACACACAAGGACCTTTTTTAAAAATGCTCTTTTTGGATTCAGGGGGCCTCAAAACATGTATTTCCGGTGAAATCTTGTTATCGAATTTTTGGATGGAATCCAATACCTTCTCTACCTACTAAGTACGTGGTAGAGAAAGTAAAAATGGATTAAACATAAAAATTCATAGCTAAGAAGAGTGCCTTTTGGATGCAAGGGAAGCATTTTTAAGAAATACCTTCAAATCCAAATGGCCATTTACATGGTAACTTTTTATTATTTCTCAAAAAGAGTATAAAAGTTTTGATTAAAACTTTATATATTGGTAACATTCGCTTGGCATTTTAATCCTTTTGCCAATATCATACCATACCATATAAAGGTATGCTTTGAATTTTCTATAAAGCCGTGAAGAAATTTTCGTTCAATACGAAATCTAAGAGATAAGCAAAAAGTTACTCGAGGAAAAACAGAGCTCACAACACATGCCAACTTTTTTTTTGGGGGTGGCAATAAAACATTATCATAACATCCGCTGTTTCTTTCCCAGTACTTCAGTACTTTAATCAGTATGCTTTGAAATATTAAGTGTTCGTGAGCTGATGCAAAGGGTATATAATTCCAAGCCCAGTATTTAACGATTCATTTTTACTTTTTCTACTATAGGTCGCACCAGGGATTTTGGCGTGTGAAAATGTTAATGGAAAGCTACGATGCGAGTCATTTACCGTGTAGACATAGACACATACGGAGCTGCAGCTCGAAGAATGTGGCAAATTGAGAGGTAGTTGTATACGGTGGAAGGAACTGGGCAGAAGTAATCACGTGCTACTTGCAAGGGAGGTATTGAAACATCAGGGGACTGGCTGACTAGACTAGCCCTGAAGGTCATACGCCAATATCCCTGGCGAGACCTATACTTACCTAAATCTACTTACTAAAATCGTTGATATCGAAATTTCATTGAAAATGTATATTTTGAGGTCCTCTGAATCAAAAACATGTTCAAAACAAGGTCGTCTGTGTGTTTCTCTCTCACTGTGAACATTGTAACTCAAAAACGTAAAGCTGAATGAATACAAAACCTCCACCCTCCAATGATGCCACACGCAGATTTTCAAGAAAATCCCTCTACCCCAAACTACCCTTTACATGGTACATTTCTCCTTATTTTTATTTTCTAAAAAAGAGCAAACTATTTGGTTAAAGTACCATATATTTAAGCTGTTTGCATGACAAATGAAGATATATCTCGAAGTTTCTGCGAATAGCCGTCACAATATTTGTATTATCGGTAAACTGTAAGAAACAGTCTAAATCTTACTACACAAATAGCAGCTTTAGTGGCATTGTCGTCCTTCGTGGTGTAGTGGTTAGCTGGCCTCTAGTTCCTGAGATCGCGGGTTCAAACCCGGCGGAAGGCGATGGATTTTTTTCGGGCGTAAAAATCCTTAGCACGGCTTCCTTCGGAAGGGAAGTAAAGCCGGTGATCCCATGTCGTAGATTTACGGCACGTAAAAGAACCTCGAGCCTGATAAAGAGGCCTCTGAACAAAATTGCGGTCTTTCATGTTCAATATAGAATGGGACACTAAGGACCACAGCAATTAACGAGCGTCCATAAATAAAATTAAATTTAATTTTGTAGTATTAACCATTTCCAAGGTATTCTTTGTTATTGGTTTGAATTATTTTCAAATACTAAATCACTATTGTTTTTTTCTTTTTCCGTTGCCATGTAAAGGGATGCATTTCAAAGCTATCACACAGCAATCCGATTTTACTTTCTCTACCACGTGCATAGTGTGAAGAGAAAATATTGCATTCCCCTCAAGAAGATTCGATATTTCACCGGAAATATAAGTTTTGAGGTCCCCCGAATCTAAAAAAAATCTTTTATAAAAGGATCCGCGCTCTCGCGTGTGTCTGTCTGTGTGTGTATGTGTGTGTGTGTGTGTATGTGTGTGTGTGTCTGTGTGTGTGTGTCTGTCTGTGTGTGTATGTGTGTGTGTGTGTGTGTGTGTGTGTGTGTGTGTGTGTGTGTGTGTGTGGCTATGAAGAGCATAACTGAAAAACGAAAAGTCGGATAAATACCAAACTTGGTATTTAAGTTCTTCCAAAAACTGTTCGTGAAGAAAAATCTCTCCACGCCAAGTATCCCTTAGAAGAAATATTTTTCAAAATGTTTGATTTTCACAAACAATGGCTCTAACGAGTTTGATTAAATACCATACATTAAAGATATGTACATAACAAATAAAATATACATCTTGAATTTCCTGGGAATAGCCTATGAAGTTCTCTTCATTCGGAAGAAATTTTGTATAACCTTGAATAACTGGTAAACGTTAAGCGATAGGCGAAGATGCACTGCACAAAAAATGCAGATCTCTGTAAAAATACACAATTTGTTTGAAATAATTTTTTTTGTTGCATCAGCCACTTCAGAGATATCCGTTTTTAATGGTTTGAATTGTTTAATTCTTTGTCACTCTTTTAAACTCATGTCGACATTCACTTGTTTCTCGCTGTTGCACGAAAAGAGTATGGAATTTTAAGGCCGGTATGCAGTGTCCCGTTCTTAAACATGTGACTATCACTATTCCTTTGCATTTATAACGAAAGGTGTGATGTGGCTGCTTTTGCAAAGGTTTGTCTCGATTAAAATGAATGTGTTACACTCACATGACTTTCTCTACTCTTCTACAAACTATTTTTACAAACGCTTATTCTCCATATGCTTCATGTTAATCGAGATATCGAGATGTTAATCTTATTGCTAATTGGTAGGCTTTAAGCTATAGTCAATATTTTAAGAGCTGGTTGTTATGTAGAGTATTCCATTCTTTTTGCATTACCAGGACAAAAAAATGAATAACAAATTTCCATAAGTATTGGAAAATTTAAGGGAATAACAAGCAATATCTCGAAAATGGTTCATTCAACAAAAAAATGTATATGACATAAATTGTGTATTTTAACGCGATCTACATATTTTGTGCATTAAAATTTTGTCTATCTCTTGTGGTTTACCAGTTATGTACAAGTCGTTCACAATGAAGAATACTTTTGGAGACATTCCCAGAAAATTCGAGATATTTATTTCATTTGTCATGAAAATATCTTAAACAAATGATATTTTAATCAAAATCGTTAGAGCCATTTTTGAGAAAATTAAAATTTTCGAAAAATGTTCCATGTAAAGGGTAGTCTGGGGTGGGGGGATTTTCTTGAAAACCTTCGTGTCCCATCTCTGAAAGATACTGAACCTAAATACCAAGTTTGGTGTATATCCGACTGTTCGTTTCTGAGTTATGCTGTTCGCAGACACACAGTCACACATATACACATACACATACACGCACACACGCACATGTTTCCAAAAATGCTTTTTTTGGATTCAAGGGGTCTCAAATAATGTATTTGCGGTGAAATCTCGGTATCAAATTTTTGGATGGAATACAATACTTCCCCTACTTACTGTACATAGTAGAGAAAGTAAAAAGCATTCGTAAGAATAGTTTCTATACCCATTAATAAACGATAAGTGTACAGAAAGTCACGTAAATGTAACATAAGATTTTTTTAAAAATACGATTATCATTTTGGTCTACTGCGTTCTTCTTATTCCTATGACGAATTATGTAAATGTATATGAAAGTTAAACAATAAAGGTGCATACTTTTTAAATAGATGACTGTCGTCCCAGCCTGGTATATACTCCTATTTTTGTGAAAGAAAGTAGGAAAAGAAAACTTCATTTAAACCACGTTTTTCATGATTAAAGGATAGGCATTTATATTAATAATTTTCATAACAGATATGAAAATAAATGATAATTAGATAAGTCGTTTTGTTTACAATTCAAATTTATTTAAAGTTTTAGCTGCTTTTTAGAAGCTTATTTCTTTCAAATATTATTTTGGTGTATACCGTTTTTCAAGCCTGCTACTCTTTTAAAGCCTATAAATCCCTTCTCTAGTTATCATAAAATACGAATATGAAGATAGAAATGAATTAGTAAGGTTTGTAGCTTATGAAAGTGTGAGAAAAAGCTAACTGAAGCACAAAGAATGAAACCCAGTAAAGAGATGTGCAAGAGGGTGAAGATGAGAGGCCAGGCAGTGGTTCAAGTTTTCAGCAAAGTCGTCTGCTGGGGTGCAAGATGCAGCATCCCAAACCGGCCAAAGATCTTGTCCCGTGGAGCCCGTTTTTCTCGTCTCACCCCGACTTAATTCTCTCACTTTTGCTTTATTTGTTTCTAAATAATTTCTCGTTCCTGTTCTTATTTAATTCGTTCCCTTTTCTGGCAGGGACTCGAAGAACCAGACCTGAAAGTCATAATCAGGTATCTGGAATTATCAAGAAGTGGAACTGGATTATTACAAGATGCTAAGGAACGGAAAAGTATCGTCCTAATTTTCTCAGTTTGTGTGTCTGGTTCGGATAGTCGGTACCTTTTTTTTTTTGTTCTTTTCTGTGGTAATGCGAAAGTGTTGGCAATACTGCGACAAATGTTCATTCCGAATATGTATGGATATTCAAGAGTACAAAAGCAAGGTGAGAGGATTGAGTTTTAAGAACAAACCAACCCTGATTTTGATGAGAGAGGGGGTACATAAAAAAGTCACATATGTAATGCTAGGTGGAGATTTTTTGTTGTTACAAAAAACATCGTAGTAAATGCTCAAATGGCTTTTAGTTTAAGGTCTGTCCGTTTTGCGAAGGAAATAATGCTGTATCGTTGGTACAGCAATTTATTATGGGTATATTTTAAAAAAAAAAAACTTCCTAAACTCTCACTTTTTAGAAGACTTTCAATTTAAATCACACATGATCGTGCACTGATTTCAAGCAAATTTGAAATACGTTAAGAAAGTTCCTTCAAATTCCTAAATACGAAACGGTTTTGATATACAAATAAGGTTGGTAACTCTAGATTTGGGTTGGTAGCTCTCTCGTTAAATGTTTAGGTAGGCCATTTTAGTAACAATGGAATTGTGATATATTGTTTTCTAATCATGTATTTATTTTCATATTTATTCCGCAAAGTTTTATAATCGTCTTGTTTTTCTATCTAATCCATGTTGTTATGAAATAGTTTCGACGGAAATAGTTTCAATGAGACTGTTTCAGTTATACTCCGTCATATTATTCCCAGAGAAAAAAAAACCCATAAAATTATCATTTTGACATTGACACCTTTCTAGCTTTTATTTATAGGAATTTCCAAAAATTTTTAGTAATTGACGTACCGCTCCTTAGAAGTTAGATTTGTGTTTAAACAACCGTACATATTAGGATTATTGTTTAATCCGTCATCGTTAGCCGAGTTCCTTTCGCTTAAAATGTTCCGTGGTTTTATTTATGTAGACTTTAGAAGTTACTATTAATGTTTCTTATGATTGATTATTCTTATGATACTCATTTCGTATTAACTCCTTGCCCCAATGGAAATTCGTTTATTGTCAGCAAAAGTGAGTGAAGTGAGTGAAACCATTCTGTTAGTTTATTTGAAGACGATAATGACTATTATTTACATAACTTCTTAATTTCTATTCGTGAAATGGTGTAATTAAATAACAAATCAGCTTTCATTTTATTGATCAAATTAGACATTTTTGCGAAATTAGCAGGAATAATTCTGTGGTAATATACACTTTATGGACAGAAACAGCAGACCTATAATTGTAGGAATTGTATGATAACCATGATATTACATGCTCTTTGCTTAGTAGGAAGAGAGAAACATACAGACAGAGAGAGAGAGAGAGAGACAGTAAAATGAAAAGCCAATTAAAATTTACAAATTTTGCTGTTTAAGTGTCGAAAAACTTGATGAATGACACAATTTATTCGGGAAGTGATTAATTCCATAAACATTATATTTCATAAAACTTGTGGGACAACATTTTTGTTATAGTGGGTTATAGTGGAATTAGGATGTTTAGTAACGTAGTTATGAAAAATAATCTTATGTGTTACACTCACATGACTTTCTCTACTCCTGTAAAAACTATTTTTACAAACGCATATTCTCCATATGCTTCATGTTAATCGAGATATCGAGATGTTAATCTTATTGCTAATTTTCTTGTAGATGCAAGGGGAATTGGTAGGCTTTAAGCTATAGTCAAATATGTGGAGTTTTCCATTCTCTTTGCATTACCAGGACAAAAAAAATGAATAACGAATTTCCATAAGTATTGGAAAATTTAAGGGAATAACAAGCAACATCTCGAAAATGGTTCACTCAACAAAAAAATGTATATGACATAAATTGTGTATTTTAACGCGATCTACATTTTTTGTGTAGTAAAATTTTGTCTATCTCTTAAGGTTTACCAGTTATGCAAAAGTTGTCCACAATGAAGAATACTTTTGGAGACATTCCCAGAAAATTTGAGATATACATTTCATTTTTCATAAAAATATCTTAAACGTATGATATTTTAATCAAAATCGTTAGAGCCATTTTTGAGAAATTTTCGAAAAATGTTCCATGTAAAGGGCAATCTGGGGTGGGAGTATTTTCTTGAAAACCTTCGTGTCGCATCTCTGGAAGATACTGAACCTAAATACCAAGTTTGGTGTTTATCCGACTGTTCGTTTCTGAGTTATGCTGTTCACAGACACACACACGGACATGTTTCCAAAAATGCTTTTTTTGGATTCAGGGGCCCTCAAAACATATATTTCCGGTGAAATCTCGGTATCGAATTTTTGGGTGGAATACAATATTTCCCCTACTTACTATACGTAGTAGAGAAAGTAAAAAAGTATTTACGAAGGTGTCTCTAAATGACATCTGTTTAAAGATATGCATTCTATTCACTATTAGAATTCCTCAAATATATGATATTTATTGTTCCGATTTAAGAAAAAACAATGAATAATTTTCCATTGTAAAAATTTGTTTGAAATTGGAAGAATTTCTTGATTAGCTTCGCCTCATGTCCTTAAAGGTACCCGACTGAACTCGTTTTTTAAGCTATGCTGTTCGCATACTTACATGTATATGTTTATACATATTCAATGTACGCGAGTAGATTGTTTCCATAAATTGTTTTAGGGGTTTCAAAGGATTTCAAAATGTGTTTCCGGCGAAACCTTGATACCGAATTCATAACTTTTCTACGTGGTTATTACACAGTGAGTATTTTCCAGCATAGTGTGGTTCCTAGCAGGAATACTATAAAGTCTTTAACTATTTTTTAACATCTGCTTCTGCGAGGTAAAAGAACCCACTATGTTCCGTATACGGCGTATGGGAATATTTGACAGATATGTTGTTTTAAAAATTTGATGTGGTACAATCGAAGAACTTCTCTACCCATTACAAATTCGCATTCATTAAAAATTGATTTTTCTTTACACTTTGTTATTCGCAATATGTCTTTGTGTAGAATTATATCAAGGAATATGTTTTTTTGCCATATGCAGTATGCAAAAACAACGTTCAGATGTTTATCGGAAGTGTGAAAGAATAAATTTAGAGTAACGGCGGAATATCAAAAGTAAGAATTGCAAACTTTCAAGCATATTCTTTCAGACGATGACTTCATCTTTGAATGTACTTGTATAACATCTTACTTTACGAAAAAAAGAATTATTTGATAAGAATTGTATGTTTTAATGAGCCGTACTTGCATTTTTTTCTGAAGTAAATTACTGACTACTTCTTAGGTATGGTTTTCCTAGTTTGTACAAAATTATATCAATAATGAGGAGCGTATCAAAGACTATACACAGAATTAAATACAATTCATAACAAATTGATTAATTATGCAAATACATTTACACGTGGTTTTTAATCAAAATGGCTACAAAATATTTGCTGAGAAAATGAAAATTCACGAAAAGTTATTAATGTAAGAGATAGCCTGGGGTGGAAGCATTCACTTAAAAATCTTTGCCTAAATAGCGTCTGATTCAAATGCAAATTTGATATTTCTCCGAATCATCTTTTTGAGTTAAACTCTTTATAGACGGAAGCACACACAGAGACACAAAAGTACGCGCGCACACACAAATACACACGCATACGGACCTTTTTCTAAAAATAATTTTTCGGATTCAGTGGACTTGAAAACGTGAATTTTCAGTGAATTCTCGATATGGAATTTTTGGGTGGAATTAATGCTCCCTGCTATAGGAAAGACAGAGAGAGAGAGAGAGAGAGAGAGAGAGAGGGAGAGAGAGCTTGAGATTGAGGGATTAAATGAATTGCCTAATTGCATACAATTATTAATTTATATTTCTCAGCGTAATTAAATTTCGAAAATTGTGAAGTCACATTGGCCGATTTCCTTTTATGGTTTAACAGAAGTAATGTATAAAACGGAAGCTAACATATATGGAATGTAAATATTAAAATTCAGCTGTGAGTGCCTCTTTCAAGAAAGTGAATTTTTAGATATATTTTGTTTATCGCAAGAGCGCTAAGAGTGGCCATATAAATCATTGCTTAGCATCTGGTTCAACAGAATATAGGATGACATTTATTTGGGGAAAACATAACAAATTTAGCAAACTAAGTAGCCTCTTAGATATACGTATTTTTAACGATCGCCATGAGTAATGAAACGTGATGTGTTAAAAATTATGCACTTTAAAATAATAGTCATTGATTTATTCAGTCCAAGTTGCGTTTCTGTATTCAGTTTATCTTCAGCATGTTTGCTTGAAATGAAAATTGATTTTTATTGGCTTGTTATAGAAGAGGCATAGTGCAAGATGACAGCTGTAAATCTCATTCCACGGGCGTCAGTAATTGGCCTGCTTACATTTCCGTGTTCCAGTGTTCGATAAAAGCCAAACGCTGCTTCAATTAAATGCTGGCCACTAACGACGCCGCAATTTATGAGAGCTTTTTAACGGTTTGCTGGGTACTTGTTATTTCAGAGGAAGCGCAAAAACGCTCTGTTATGGTAAACTGGTAATTAACAGAAATTTGGTCGTAAAATAAACGGCTTCCCGCAAGTTTCGCCCCGGGTCCTTTTGCATTCCGCCAGTATTCGGTGGGTCTGTAATTTCTAAAATTACAAGCTTTTTGAGCCCACTTTCGTAATGCTACATTAAACGATTTTCAAGGGATTTACCGAGGAGCAAATCACAGTCATCAGGTTAGTTTCCTGGCTGCAAAAAGTGGCATTTCAAACAAATTTATTCTTTACTGTTCAACGTTTATCATGTAAATGGTTTCTACAAAGATATAGCATCATTTCAGAAATTATCTACATGAACCACATCCGCAATGAGCTAACAGTCACTCAGTCACAGAGATAAAACTTCGTTTTATAAAAACAAAGCGACTATCGCAAACAAAAATACTGAGATTTGGAGTAATTTATATTAAACATTTATGATTTTCGATGTGTTCCTTAAAGAAATGATCTATTTAAGCTTTTAGCTATTCTTACCTCGTCGTCTTCGTCATCATCATCACTATATATACATACAGGGTGGACCATTTAAGTTGAGACTGTACAATATCTGCAAAACTAAACGTTTTAGAAAGAAATGTCTTTAATAAAAGTTACTTAATAGTAAAGCAAAGTAAATGGCATTAGTCATGTTTTGTTTGGAGGACATTATGATGGTCATTTTGGGGTTAATTTAATTTTTTAAATAGGCACCTCAATCAGGGTCAATTTAAATGACCATCATAACGTCCTCCAAATAAAACACGACTAATGGCATTTACTTTCCACCATAATCTCAAGCAATTTTTATCCAAGGCATTTCTTTCCACAACGCTCCTCTTCATAATGCAGTTCTACATAATTAAAAATCCCTAAGAAATTAAAAACAAAGAAAGACTAAAAGATTATTATACAGAATTTATGTCTAGTAACACCTTTTTATTTTTACGTCATTAACTGTCCGCCACAGTCTCACTTAAATGGTCCATCCTATATATACTATACAACACAGACGTTTTAAAAATTCTTAGCATGGCTTCCTTTGGAAGGGAAGTAAAGCCGGTGGTCCCATGTCGTAGATTTACGGCACGTAAAAGAATCTCAAGCCTAATAAAGAGGCCTCTGAGCAAAACTTCCTGTCTTTCACGCCCAATTAGAATGGGACGCTAAGGACCATAGTAGCTAAAGAGGGTCCATAAATAAAAAACTCAATTAACAAACGTTTTTAACCTTTTTCTTTCTTTTTTTTCGGCCGATCCAATTTTCTCCTTCCAGCTGGATTTAGCGTTCTTTTTTATTTAATATTCCTTGAAACATATCATGTCTATAGAGGTAATGGATTTTTAAATGAACCCGCGATCCGAAAGCTGAAAGATACTCCACATTTGGTCTTTGCGGAATAAAGTAAAATTTTTGATGCTTTATTTATGCAATTCACATCAAGCGAGATATGAGTATCGGCCTTCCGGTTTACTGGGCGGACACTTTAGATATTACACCATGGAGGTAAGCAGCGGTAGCTACAAAATATGCAGGGTTTACAAGAAAGAAAACAAAATACAGGGACAACTATGGGTGCAAGTTCCCTACACCAAATTGAAAATACGTGTTTCCTAAAAACATTAGTCATAAGAAAAAATACTTTGAAAGTGGTATGGTAAAGGGACGGTATGTTCTTACATTTGTTAGTTAACTCTTTATATTAAACATTTATGATTTTCGATGTGTTTCTTAAAGAAATAATCTATTTAAGGTTTTTAGCTATTCTTACCTCGTCGTCTTCGTCATCATCATCACTATATATACATACAGGGTGGACCATTTAAGTTAAGACTGTACAATATCTGCAAAACTAAGCGTTTTAGAAAGAAATGTCTTTAATAAAAGTTGCTTAATAGTAAAGAAAAGTAAATGGCATTAGTCATGTTTTGTTTGGAGGACATTATGATGGTCATTTTGGGGTCAATTTAATTTTTTTTAAATAGGGACCTCAATCAGGGTCAATTTAAATGACCATCATAACGTCCTCCAAATAAAACATAATGGCATTTACTTTCCCCATAATATCAAGCAACCTTTATTAAAAACATTTCTTTCTACAACGCTTAGTTTTGGAGATATTGTACAGTCTCAACTTAAATGGTCCATCCTGTATATACTATACAACACAGACGCTTTAAAAATTCGTAGCTTGGCTTCGTTCGGAAGGGAAGTAAAGCCGGTGGTCCCGTGCCCTAGATTTACGGCACGTAAAAGAATCTCAAGTCTAATAAAGAGACCTCTGAGCAAAATTTCCTGTCTTTCACGCCCAATTAGAATGGGACGCTAAGGACCATAGTAGTTAAAGAGGGCCCATAATTAAAAAAACTCAATTAACAGACGTTATATACTTTCTTTTTTGGCCGATCCAATTTCCTCCTTCCAGCTGGATTTAGCGTTATTTTTTGTTTAATATTCCTTGAAACATATCATGTTTATAGAGGCAATGGATTTTTAAATGAACCCGCGATCCGAAAGCTGAAAGATACTCGACATTTGGTCTTTGCGCAATAAAGTAAAATCTTTGAGCCTTATTTATGCAATTCACATCAAGCGAGATATGAGTATCGGCCTTCCGGTTTACTGGGCGAACACTTTAGATATTACACCACGGAGGTAAGCAGCGATAGCTACAAAATATGCAGGGTTTACGAAAAAAAAAAATAGAGGGACAAACTATGGGTGCAAGTTCCCTACACCAAATTGTAAATACGTGTTGCCTAAAAACAACAGTCATAGGAAAAGATACTTTGAAAGTGGTATGATAAAGGGGCGGTATGTTCTTACATTTGTTGGTTAACTCTTTATTTGCTTTTCATATCTGCAATGTAGTAAACAAACGCGTTAATTATATGTGCTGTTATTTGTATCAGTAATAAGAGGTAATCTCTCCTCCCAGCAGAGACCTTACGTTTACGATATGCGCTTTTTTTGTAACACCAATTTCAAGAAATCTTTCTGTTGAAACGATTTTGGGCCTTAGGTTAATAAGCCGATGAGGGCAACTTAGCAATAACTTGTCCTAGCATGTTTATATTCTAACAATAGTTAAGTACTAATACCTATATTGTAAACCGTCTTTAAAAACATCTGATGTGTTACACTCACATGACTTTCTCTACTCTTGTAAAGCCTACTTTTACAAACGCTTATTCTCCATATGCTTCATATTAATCGAGATATCGAGATGTTAATCTTATTGCTAATTTTCTTGTAGATACAAGGGGAATTGGTACGCTTTAAGCGATAGTCAAATATTTTAAGAGCTGGTTGCTATGTGGAGTATTCCATTCTCTTTGCATTACCAGGACAAAAAAATGAATAACGAATTCTCATTTGAGAAAAAGTATAAGTACTGGAAAATTTAAGGGAATAACAAGCAATATCTCCAAAATGGTTCACTCAAAAAAAAATGTATATGACGTAAATTGTGTGTTTTAACGCGATCTACATTTTTGTGTAGTAAAATTTTGTCTATCTCTTATGGTTTACCAGTTATGCAAAACTCGTTCACAATGAAGAATACTTTTGGAGACATTCCCAGAAAATTCGAAATATACAATTCATTTGCCATAAAGCCTTAAACTTATGGTATTTTATTCAAAATCGTTACGCCATTCTTTGGAAAATAAAAAATTCGAAACATGTTCCACGTAAAAGCTAGTTTGAGGTAAGGGGATTTTCTTGAAAAGCTTTGTGTCGCATCTTTTTAAGATACTGAACTGAAATACCAAGTTTGGTGTTGATCCGACTTTTCGTTTTTGGGTTATGCTGTTCACAGGTACACATACGCGGGACTTTTGCTAAAAAGCTTTTTTTTTCAAGGTGCTTCATAACATGTATTTTCGGTGAAATATTGGTATCGAATTTTTGGGTGGAATGCAATACCTTCTCTACCTACGAGGTCATGGCAGAGAAAGTAATTAAAGCGCCATAAAACTAGAGTCTTTCATATAATATATTATGTTTCGGACCTTTCATTCATCACTGAGGGGGGGGGGGAGGCTAATGTGCAAGAACCGCATTATCTTCATTATCATTTAATTTAAAGGTATTCTAAAAATGATCCATACAAAGGCCTGCAGACCTTTGTGGTTCACAACACATAGTTATAACGTGCGGTTCATAACACAAAACATGGAAGCATGTGGGAGGCTGGAACGACAACAAACTATCCAACAAGCAAATGGATATTCGCTAGCTTTGATATTATACTGTATTCCCTCTATGATCTCACGAGAAACAAAAATACGCTAATAAAAGTTTTATAGTATAGTGCTCAGAATATTGGAAAATGTAAGTGAACAATGAACAATTCAGAAAAAGTTCAGAAAATATTACTTTTTTTTTTACATTGAACCGTTTGGCAAAAGAAAGGCGCTCGGAGGTGTATGCCTTAAATTGTTAGGAAATTCAAACGAAAATCATTGAGCATTTCAGAAAGTTAATGCTAGGAAAAAGTTATTTGCCTATACTTTAACAAGTTTTATATTTATTCTGAAATAAATATTTCTGGTCTCATATGGTCTCCCAGTTGTATGAATTTAATGACAAGAAAAAGGACTGCACAGGTTATCAAAAATTTAGCATAATTAACATTTGGCTTGACATGTTAACATCATAAACGTAGGATATTTTAAACAAAATCGTAACGCATTTTTGAGACAATAAAATTAATGGGGGTTTTTCCACACGTAAAGGTATTTTGGGGAGGTAAATTTTCCTTCAAAAACTTCGTCTGGGTACTTGAACGTGTCTAACTCAAGTATACCTATAATTCTGTATTTATTCGAAAAACAATCACACACACGTACTAGTTCTTTTTTATTCGGGAAAACGTGAATTTGTGGTGAATATGTCAAATGTTTTGACGTAATGCAATACTTTATGTACGTGCCATCAGTAGGCGGCAGAAGCTAAAAAGTGGAATGAATTTCTCCGATACAGAACTGAAACAAAACCTATAGAAGAATACAGCACGAATACAGCCTTCGGTGATATTGCCGTTGCAATATATCTACTTAATGAGGTGGGGGAGGGGGAGTTGGAGAAAATGACCTGGCGAATGACGAAATACGTTTAAAGTGACATATAATATACTCAAGCCATTCCTTACCACTGACAGCCTAACAAGGCCCTCGGGAAAACAAGCAGACCTTATAGCTTTGAGCCTTACGTAAATAAATTCAAAAGACAAAACCTATTTTTTTTCATGCATACATATAGAAATAACGAGGCACCGAGTATTGTTTCATGTGGTCACATTCACAGTAAAAATAATTTAGAATCCTGCTTTCCTTGTAACAGATACTTCGAGCGAAAAAAATATTTGCAAAGGGATTTTCAGCTATGGTTAATTGCTTGCTGTCAATAGCTTGTATTGATGACTTATCTACTCTCGTGAAAAAAAAGTTGCCGCATTGGCTAATGGCGAACCAACCAAACAGGAGCGTAAATTAACTTCTGACTCATGGGTATTGCTCGGGAAAAAGGGGGGATATGAGGGAACAGTTGATAGTCTTTTCAGGGAAACGAAGCGTAAAAAATCAAAATGAGCAGGAAGTAAACAAGAACACAAACAGAGAACTAATCAATGAGTGAGAAAGAAAGAAGTGCGAAAGTGTATGAGAGAAAACAATAAACTATTAAGGAATTAAAGTGAACCCAAAAAGATACGCAATGATTTAACAATGAAAAGTACCGATGGACGAGGAAAGGAAATAGAACAATTATCCGGTAGAAAGGAAAAGAGATATAACGAGAAGAATAAGAAAGAGAAGAAAAGAATACGCTCTGAACTGTGTTGTAGTGACATGTACTAGGAACTAGAAAAATACGGCAGCTCCGCTCGCGTTATTCTCTTAAATAATAGCTTCTCTGTGCGCGGTTAATTACACAATATATTTTTCTGATAGAAATTAAACGAAAGGTAATTATTTTAATATTATATAAAGCTTTCATTTCAAAGGTTCACAGTCTAAATAACTGTTTAATTACGTTTAATTACCTACATTTAAATACAACAGCAATTCAGATATCCAAGAGGAAGCTTAAAAGCATCTAATTTATCTTTGGTGTTGTAAAACTAGTCCCTTTATTATTATATTTAAGTTAAAAAGAGTATTTAACTGTTGATACAATTCATTGTCTTCACATCTCTTTGTTTTCTAACATCATATTAAAACTTAAATTTCTGTTGCTTTTGCTTTTTAGATTAATGTTCTTTAACCTAGCAGGTTATTTCGGATTCTGAATGAATGAATTAGGTGAAATGATGTTCAAAAGAGCAAGGAGCCCATAAAGCTTAAGAATTACCCGAAATTTACCTTCTGAGTATAGGTAAAAGCTATGGAAACATTCACCTCACCCCAATCCAGTTACGAACTCGGAATCTCTTGAATATAGGCACACACCACGCAGGTAGGCTTCTTATTTTGTGTCAGAGTTGAAGAGAATAAAATTGAGGATTTAATGTAATAGTGTGTTTTGTTAATAAATTGCATGCCCTTCGAGAGAATACAGAAATCACCTCTATCTATGGGGTGAAAATCGCTGTTGTCGCAAAACCGTTAATGTTTATAATGAGGCCTGAAACTAAAGTCACCGGTGTATGAACTAAAGTTACGGAAATGAGCTGTCTGGAGCATATTTTGAACATTTAATTTAGTACAAGTTATGGAGAATTGATGCTCAGATGTTTGCCTGTGTCAAAGCCAAATAAGTCATCTATCCCGTCTTCGAAAGCCACGGTAAGGAGTGTGTGAGTTTGTAATTCGCCACTCAATTCCACCGTCTTTTCTGAGTTCTGCAAAAACATTGATATGGATGCTTTACGTAAACAGCCTTTCGTGATACATTCACACGACTTTCTCTACCAATGACAAATTCACAATTACCCTAAGTAATTTAGACTGTTAATATAAAAAGTTCGCATGCTATTCACATTAGGTTACACAGGATACATATGTGTGCTTAGAAATGATTTGAAGTTAAGCAAGCATTGTATAGTTAGAACATGTGGAAACAGCATTAAAATGTTTATTCTTGGTAATATAGCAGGGGGGGGGGAAGTTGGAAACCTTCAACTTGCAAGCATGTCCATTAGCTAACGCTTAGGAAAAGTGTAAACTTGCGTCATGGAGAAAACGCCTAACACAGCGAAAAGAAATGTGTGCCACAAATTGTGTATTCTATGTATGTGTTCTACATTTTTTGGGATTAAACTTTTGTGTATCTTTTAGTTCCTAGTTCACAAAATTATACAAACTTATATCAAATAAGGGGGAATCCACTGGCTATTCACATAAAATATGTGCACTTTATTTCTTGTGTTAATATATCAAGCGTGTAATATTTTAATAAAAATTTTAGAGCCGGGTTTTAGTAAATAAAAAATAACAAAACATTTTCCATGTAAAGGGTAGTTTGTGGTGGAGAGATTCCCTTTAAAGTCTTCATCACGCATCTTTGGAAGATTCTGAACTTAAATACCACGTTTGGTATTAATGAACTTTTCTTTTTGACTTATGCTCTTCACTGACTGACTGACTGACTGACTGGTTTACATACACCTTTTTCTAAATATACTTTTTGGGGAAGGGTTAAGTGGAGCTTGGAACATGTATTTCCGGTGAAAGCTGATATAGAAACTTTGGATATAATATAGTACTTCATCTGCATATTCTAGGTAGGCGATGAAGAAATTAAAAAGACAAGATAATCACAAAAGGAAAAGTAGAAAATAAAATCCAGAGAAGACTAGTTTTGGATGTAGATGTTTAATAACTAGGTCTATTCGACCTTAAAATTCTTACGTGATCTGAGTTTTAACCGGCGTGATCCAGGTTGGTTTCTATCTTTAATTTTGTTAAATATTCAGTTCGAATTAGAATTCTTAAAGATGTTCCTAATATTCTTGCTCATGCACCAAAAATAAAATATAATGTTCCAATGTCTTTATGATTTGTTGAAAATAGCCATCGTTGCAATCAAATAATGATTATTTAGACCAAATAATTACCTGGTCAGAAACTACCATTTCTCACAGAGCATAAATTGAACTGAAAATCGAAGCAGAGTACGACAAAAATTGTTGCAAAATATAATTGTCCCAGATATTGAAGTCGAAAAGATTTTTGAAGCTTGGGCCCCACAGAAAGTAAAAAACTGGCTAAAGCAATCTTGAGTGACGGGAAAAAGAACTGCAGATTAGTAACATGTAAAAAATAATAGAAGAAGCGGTAAAATAATCGCTGCTTTGATAGAACAATAACGCATTCTGTTACCTATAGAATCACAAATACTCGTTTTAATGTTCATCCTGTTGACCTCACTGACATTTTTATAGGAGAAGTAGTGTTTTCTTATTACTAGAGAGCGGAGAGAAATGCAGTGAGGTATGCAGCGACTTTTGTTATCTTGCAAATCACTGAGCGAGGAGTAATGCGCATGCCTAATGATTATGCCTATCTAGCTCGTAATCAAATGTGCTGCAGTTTTCAAGCATCTCTACTCATTACACTTAAGAAGGTATATGTTTACTGTGTATGATAGTAATACTTTTAAGTCAAGGAAACATAAAATGTAGGCAGATGAGACGTGTAGAAAGGCCTTCAGTAAGCCTTAGGTTGCAATTAATCTCTCTCTCCCTCTCTCTTTCTCTGCTGAACAGTTTATGGAAGTCTTTATGTACAACACTTTAATGTGTTTAACGCACGTTCTCTTTACATGTTGATACATGGAATGAAATATAATAATTTGGAAAGGAAATCTTGGAAGCAAGCGTACCAGGCCTAAGTTTAGGGTACTAAGAATAGAAAAACCAGTTAGGCAGGACAGCCCTGGCTGGTTTTGAACCGCGGACCTCTCGATCGTTAGCCCAAGCCTTATCCACCTCGACCACCCATGTCGGTAACACATTAGTATCAGTAGTTGAATAAGAGCTTTCTGGGAATTTTACCGAGTAGTATGTGGCTCAGGCGTCTGAGACTTATTTCGGCAGCGTCGAGCTCGACCTGAATGTTTTTCCCTGATCGGTGGGCGAATGCTTAGGTAGATTAAATTCTTCCTCTTCTTCCTCTTTCCCTTCTGCCTTTACAGCGTAGGCGTGGCTCCGTCAATACATCTTCTCCATTCATTCTGAAGTAGTTTATTGCTTCACGTATGGTACAAAGTTTCCAGTGTCCTTCGCCCCAACGTTTAGGAATCAACTTTGTATTTTAATGTTTCTTTAAATATTATATATATTTAGGTTTACCTAGGTTGCGTCAGTATTAATTTCATGTATCTCTTAGCAGTGGGTGATGCGGCTAAAACATGTAGACTTACACAAATTATAATTTTTACTTCACTCCTTTTTTATTAATCCTTCACACGATTAAATAACACTTCACATATATAGAGAGCTGTGAGATTATTTATTAATTATTTGCACTTTTTAATACGTAAACTTATAATATTTTCACCGTAATGAATCTTATATGTCTCACATTGAATACGTATTTAGCTGCTTGGGAACACGTCTAGCGTCCGGTTGGGAACCCTGTCTACTAGCGACTGGCGTTTATCGCTTGAATTTGCAAATTCCATCTATTTTAAGTCTCTGATTGGCTAATTTTACTCCAATAGAGTACTTTTATTTAATTTTCAGCTTTTCTGGTTGTTGATTGGCTGTTTTAAATATTACATTATTTTTACAAGAATTACTAGTTAACATTATTAAACTTTCCAATTCCTTTACCTCATTGTTACCTCATTGTTAGCAACTTTCAGCTTATATTCTCACAGCTTACGTAATACATTCACATAACATTATTATACATGTACACAATAATATAAGCATAATCCAATGACTGTTACATACATTTTGTATATTATTACATACACATATTGCTTTAAAGCGGGCTGTTATTTTTTTATATTATATAATTAGACTAAAATCATTTAAATGTTAAAAATACTCACTCAATTCCTATTCCTCATCATTCTCATTTCTGTGGCCGTCTTATTCCTTCGTCTCCCATCTTTTACTTCTGAATTCCCACATTATTCGGTATCTTCCTTTCCCTCTCTCCTTGTACCCTTAATTCTAGTATTTGTTTGACTTTGCTATCCTCTGCCATTGGAATACATGTCCTCGTCACTTCAGTTGTCTTCTTTGTTCAATTATCTCCTCCAGTGATCTTTGACCTACTTCTTCTCTAATCCTCTCCTTCCTTACCCTATCCCTCCTAGTTTTATTTACAAATTTTCTTAAATACTCCACTTCACTGGATTTAATTGTACTTAATTTGCTTATCTTGTAATGGTATACTTTTCTGTCCATAAGTAATCATGGGTACTAGTGCTGATTGATATAATTGCATTTTTGTTTTCATAGCTACTTCTTTCTTTACGAGGACAGTTTTATTAAATTGATAATGCACATTATTTGCTTTTCTTTTCCTATTTAGTATTTCTTCATCCCAACGTCCATCACTCGTTATAATTGTTCCTAGATACTCGTACATATCTACTTTTCTATTTTTTATTTTTATGTTTAATGGACATTTCCTGCCCAGGTTCTTTTGAAACACACATAACTTACTTTTCGTGACGTTTATTTCCATTCCCTTTCTTCCAAGCTCTTCTCCCTATTCTATCATACACCTCCGTAGTTTTTCCTCATTTTCTGCTATAAATATTATATCATCTGCATATACCAGAAGCTGCACTGGGATTAGCCTTATATTTCAGTGTCCTATTTTAGTTCTTGATATCCTCCTTTTACAAATTTTAATTATTTCATCTATAAAGTTAATAAAGAGATTATTTATTACCATTAATTTTGGGGTCCCTCATCCTCTCATTTTGTTTCCTTTCAACTCTAAGATAGCAGCGTTGGGTACTGTAGGCATTGGTGTGTGGCGTAATCTTTAATATTTATTTAAAGTTAAAAGTCATAAACACCAGATATGATGCTATAAAAATTGTGATTCAAATAATAAAACCTACTTATACACATTGTTACTTTATAAAGTGTCAATTAATATAAAATAAGAATAGTTTAAGATGGGTTAAAAATACTAAAACAACATTCAAAATATTCATTAACATCAACGAATGGATTTTGAAGTAAGCATTCAAGCACCATGTGCTTAAAATAACAGTGCTTGTCATCTGAGACAGTTTGTTGAACAAAGACACAACCATGTGATCAAACGAGTTTTTAGATTTTGACAGCCTGACAGGTGTGCACAAGCAAACACAAAGTTATATCTTGTGGAATAATTATGTATCTGGATTGTATCAGCACAATTCATAAGACTTTTCTTTACACTCCACAGGCGATAAAAAGTATAAAATAGACAACAGTTATCTTCTCGCCTACAAATAAGGGTTTGCAGTATCATAGACTGATCCTGTATGAGTATACGTGCTCGGTGGATGTGCTCTGAGAAGGGAACTGTTTATTCTCTGGCATGTAACCTTCAATTCGATCCCAAAAGGGATGATCAATGGGGAAACGTTAAGCAACCCGCGGCGCTGGCACCGGATCTGGCTGTCCTTCGTACTCTCTCATCTCATCCTTTGCTCGAGTTTAACTAGGCGCAATTGCCTAGTCTTTCTGCGTCTGCTTCTAATCCATAGTCCATACTTAGGATTCTTGCCCTGCTATCCTCTAAAACCATGCACCATATAGAACCTCGCATCTGCTCCTTGATGGTTACCAAAACGAAACAAATATCTTTTATAAAGCAATCGTGGTGTAATTTGTTTTAAACAACCTTACGGCAAAATTCATAAATGTAGCTGCGACACCATACTGATTTAGACCATGAAAATCATTAGTCTAAAATTTTGAAGCGCTCTAACATTTGAAAACGTAGAGAACGAAGTTATATTTAAGGCCTCAAAACACTCAGTAGTAAAAAGCTTTTGAAATTGTTTGAAAATCGTAACGGTGTAAAAGAGTTAAAAAGTTAATACAGTCGAATGCAGTAGAAAAAATCTGATATGTTACACTCACAGACTTTCTCTACTCTTGTACAAACTATTTTTACAGACTCTTATTCTCCATCTATTTCATATTAATCGAGATAAACATTTGCAGAAACGATATTTTGACATGCAAAGAGAATTACATTTTACACATAGCGCCAGTTCTAAAAATATTTGACTATCGCTTAAGGCGTACTATGTTCCCCTTTATAGAAATACAGTAGCCTTTAAGCATCGACATGTCTCTTAATAGCTGGTTGCTAGGTGCAGCACCATTCCCTTTCCCACAGATTAATACTCTTTGCATATCCAAGACAAAAAAAAATGAATAACGAATTCCCATTTGAGAAAATAAGTATTGAAAAATTTAAGGGAATAACAAGCAATATCTCGAAAATGGTTCACTCAACAAGAAAAAATGTATATGACATAAATTGTGTATTTTAACACGATCTACATTTTTTGTATAGTAAAACTTTGTCTATCTCTTATGGTTTACCAGTTATGCAAAAGTCGTCCACAATGAAGAATACTTTTGGAGACATTCCCAGAAAATTCAAGATATACATTTTATTTGTCATGAAAATATCTTAAACATATGATATTTTAAACAAAATCCTTAGAGCCATTTTTGAGAAAATTAAAATTTTCAAAAAATGTTCCATGTAAAGGGTAATCTGGGGTGGGGGATTTTCTTGAAAACCTTCGTGTCGCATCACCAAGTTTGGTGTTTATTCGACTGTTCGTTTTTGAGTTATGCTGATCACAGACACACATACAGACACCCAGACACACACACGGACATGTTACCAAAAATGTTTTTTTTGGATTCAGAGGGTCTCAAAACATGTATTTCCGGTGAAATTTCGGTATCGAATTTTTGGGTGGAATACAATACTTCCTCTACTTACTATACGTAATAGAGAAAGTAATAAAAATACTAATTGGGCATTAAGAACCCCCCAAAAATACACCCGATGCAGAGTGCATGCACGCAAGGAGCGTCAGAAACTTGCTGCGCTCTGGTGCCATTGCACCCTCAGTCGTTTGCATGACTCACTTAGAAACAGAACTTGCTATCAATCTGCGTAATAAATTAGGATTCGGCGATAGAAAAACACTTTATTAATGAACTTAAATCAGTCGTGTACAACTCTAAAGTGTATCAACTTCCTACTGACATTATTGGGCGAATTTCAGTTATAATCGAATCCTTTTATTTTCCCCTCTCAGGTAGAGGTGTACGAATGCCGCTTCTTAACTTTCTCACGCTACCCTTTTCTCTCCACGCTACCCAGGGCAGGTAGCGTGGAGAGAAAATACATTCACGTATTCCGAAGCTATGAATGTCCGACTTGGCATCAGTAGAGTGGTCCTACCCACTAGAACCCCTCCATTGGAAAGGAAGAAGGATGACGGAAAGAAAGGAAATCAAAGGTGATGGTAGCGCAGTGCGCATAGCACTGGTAATAGAAAGGTAGATTGCTGCCTTCCAAGGGAAAGCAGGTAAAGTTCTAGGCTACAGCTATGACAAAATGACCTGACTGCAGCCTAGAGGTAGGGGGTAACAATGCAGGAAAAGAAAATGTGAAGATGGAAAGTTTCAGTCATTGGATGTCATTGTCGTTTGGCTTCCTTTGTAAGCCCGGCATCTCTCTAGGTGGAATGACAGATGGTGTAGCTATCCTAATGAACTTGCGTGGTGAGCTGGTGTGATGATTGCTTGCAGCTTCTGAAGCTTCTGGCTGATGGTGTCGGCTAGTGTCTCCTTAAAGATTGTTACCTCTTGGAAGCTGGCCTTTGGATTCTCCTTGGAAGATGTACTCATCGCCCACACTGGGAATATTCTCGGCATGAGCTTCCATTCGGATGTGGTCCATATGCTGGAATTGAACTGGAAGCCCATTCTAAATACAGTTCCACACTGCTATCGAGAAACCTCACGAGAGATCTCAATCTCATGCAGAAAGTTTGGAATGTGAATCTGCTCCTTCTGTCGAAAGATTAAATTGAGTATCATCTATTATCTTTGGACGGGACACGTTTATACGGTAGCGAGGGCTCAATTATGAACAGCCCCTGCAAAAGGAGGACTCAACAGCATTGCTGTTAACCACAAATGTAAGCCGTCATTTCTCAAAACGACTCTGCGATCACAGGTCTTAAAATATATACAGGATCCTTTTACAGTGATTTCTGCCAAACTCCATCATCCCATTTTTAGGAGAATAAAAACATTCTCGCGCATTTACCTACAGATATTTTACAGGACATAGAATGTCTACTAAAGCTCCTTACCATCATCTACTAGGAAGTAAAGTCGTTATTCCGTACATCATGTACAGATATCTTAATATACCGTGGGCTAGGATATAGGCAGTTTTAAACTACAAAACTATAAATAGCTAACCGCAAGCAGACTTAAAGTGAAATCTGCAAATCTCTCCCCTCAGGGGCTCACCTTATGTGAGTACGGGTTTTTGGCGCACCCGGGGGTTCCCGAGCCAATCATCGCCACATTCATCCCCTCACCCCCATCCGGTCGAGGTGGGTTCTTCAAGTGACCGGTGGACCCAAGGTAGGCTCTCGTGCGTTCTTTGCATTCCATCCATACCGCACCTCACCATCGTTTCTTTCTTCCCTAATCACTTTCCGGCCATTTCGTACCACGACATTCGCATATCTCTTTTTCTTCCCCGCCGGCCTACCTTGCGTGCGAAACGCCCACACAGTTTTAGTTTCTTTTATCTTTTTATTTAAATCCTCCGTGGACACAGCCTGACGGATACCCGCGCACTGGGTGCGCAGCTGGGTGAGTGGGTAATGGCGTCATCCCCACCACACGGGGTCGTCATGTAGGGTTGTTGCTCGTATCCGCTGTTCAACTGCAGTCCCGCGGGGGTCCATTGCATGAGCTGCTGGCTTCCGACGGCGATTGGGTCCCTCTGTCTATGTTCTGGGAGGTGTGACCCTGGGGTGAGCTAGGTATGGATAGGCCACTCACCCAAGCCGGGGTAACGCCCGGGAAGTCAGAGCCCGAGGTCGGAGACGGTTGCAATGGTGGAGGATTTTTTTCGCTATGGAGCACCCTTTCTCCATTATAAACAACAAGCGCCGAAAAGTTTTAGTAACAGAAGTAGCACCGCCAACAGCTGGTTGTTACTTAGTGATTACCCGTACCGAGGAAGGACAATCATTCGAGAAGGTGAACCCTTTTATCATCCAGAAGGGCATTGACTCAATTGCTGGTCCGGTTCTTTCCTGCACTCGGCTTCGTAATGGTTCGTTGTTAGTGCAAAGCAAATCCGAGGCACAAAGTAAGTCCGTGTTGAGCGCCACGCTTCTCCACGGTTATCCTATCCGTGTTGAGAAGCACCGCACCTTGAATTCTTGTCGAGGCGTTGTCACCACGCATAGCCTCGATGGCATATCGGACGAGGACCTGGTCGAATATCTTGCAGACCAGAAGGTGACAGCGGTTCATCGAGTGCAGGCCAAACGCGACGGCGTATTGGTACCCACTTGTACCCTGTTTCTAACATTTGATGGCGTCGATCTGCCCACGAGCATCTCCGCAGGGTACGAACGTATTTCTGTGAGGCCTTATATTCCTAGACCTCTGCGTTGTTTTAAGTGCCAACGTTTTGGGCATACGCAAGTCTCATGTAAGAGTGCCGTTAACATCTGTGCATCATGTAGCCAGCCCTCACACGAAGGTGCCTGTTCAACAGCCCCCGTCTGCGTTAATTGTAAAGGGTCACATTCTGCTTCGTTTGCCGACTGTCCGCGGTATTTGGACGAGAAGGCGATCCAGGAAATCCGGGTAAAGGAAAAACTCTCCTTCGCTGAAGCCCGGAGGCGTTTCCATGCGCGCCAACCTTCACTCCTGCGATCTGGCACATTTGGTTCTGTTGTTGCCTCGCCAGTACCACGAGTAGATGCCGAAACTCAGACCTGGACCTTGACTGGATTAACCGCCACTACCATCCGGCCGTCTATTAAAGCTACTGTAACCAAGCCCTATAAACCTGGTCCAAAGTCAATGAAATCGCAGGCCGCTGAAAAGAAGCCCAAGCAGAAACTACGTAGGGAAGATTTTTTGAAAGACCCTCCGCGTGCGCGCGGTAACAAAAGTTCACCTTCTCCTCCTCGGAGGTCGCTGTCCCAGGAAGGTCCTGGGACAAGCCGCGCTCAGCGGCACCCCTCACCCATCGCCACCCAGAACCGATTCACGGCGCTTGAATAGGTTTCTGGCACTGAGCGCTTGGGCCCTTCCTCCGAGGAAGCTATGGAGTCTGACCAACTCCATACAAAAAGCCCGAGCCCCAAGGTTAAACAAAAGGTATTTTTAAGCCGCCCTTCTAAATAGACAGTTTATCCCCTTTTTTCTTAATGGCTATCCTGACCTGGAATGTACGTGGTGTACGATCGCATAGGGCGGAACTGCAACTTTTATTGCGTTCCCATTCGCCTATGGTCGTATGTTTGCAGGAGACTAAGCTTCGCCCTCACGATCCTTTTGATCTCCGAGGATATACTCCGGTTCGCTACGACCTTGAACCGGAGGAGGGTACTCCTGCTCATGGTGGTGTCATGATTTTGGTGCGTAATGACGTTCATTTTCAAACTATCACACTTACGTCCGACTTGCAAGCTGTTGCCATTAGACTGCAGTTACCCGGTTTTTTCTTTTCTGTTTGTTCTGTGTATACACCTCCATTGTCTCCTCTCGCTCCCGCGGACATTCGATCTCTCCTGTCCGCTCTTCCAACACCATTTCTTCTGTTGGGAGATTTTAATGCCCATCACCCACTATGGGGTTCGCCAAGGGTTTGTGCGAGGGGAACACTTCTTTCCGACATTTTTTATCAGTTCAATCTTTCCATCCTCAATACAGGTGCACCTACTTTTCTTTCTGATTCTTCTGGTACATTCTCTCACCTGGACCTTGCCATTTGCTCACTCCAGCTTGCACGTCGTCTTCAGTGGAACGTCGTCGCTGACCCCTAGTCCAGCGACCATTACCCCTGCATCGTTTCTCTTCTGTCGCACCACGTACAGCATTCCAGAGTACCTACCTGGATATTCGCAAAAGCCGACTGGAGCTTGTATTCCAGCCTCGTGCATTTTGACGACCAGCCCTTCTCCGACATTCACCAACTAGTGCAGCACCTTACGTCTATTATTTTCTCTGCCGCCGAACGCGCAATACCCCGTTCATCCTCCCAACCTCGGCGGCCACCTGTTCCGTGGTGGAACGAGGATTGTCGGGACGCCGTTCGTGCCCGTAGGACTGCACTTAGGGTGTTTCGGCGACACCCTACACATGATAATTTGGTGACTTTTAAACAATCGCGCGCCAGGGCTCGTCGCATTATTCAGGATAGCAAGAAGGCATCTTGGGCTCGTTTTGTCGAGTCTTTTAATCGTTTTACGCCTTCATCCGTTGTTTGGGATAAACTTCGTCGCTTCTCAGGTAAAGTGTCACATTGTACTGTTTCTGGCCTTCAGGTTTCTAATGCCACCATAGTGGATCCGGCTGCCATCGCTAACACTCTGGGTGCTGCCTTTGAGGCGGTTTCCAGTTCAGACCATTATTCCGCCGGCTTTCGCTCTATTAAAGACCGGCTGGATTCCGCATTATTACTTTTCGGTCTGCTAATGATGAATGCTATAACGAACTATTCACAATGAGGGAGCTGGAGCACGCTCTTCATTGCTCTCGGCACTCCGCTCCTGGGCCGGACGGCATTCATGTCCTGATGTTACAGAACCTTTCAGCCGACAGTAAACTCTTTCTCTTACAGGTCTATAACCGTATTTGGCAAGACGGCATTTTTCCTTCCGTTTGGCGCGAAGCCACCATTGTCCCTATACTTAAGCCTGGGAAGGATCGCCAACTACCTTCCAGCTACCGCCCTATCTCCCTCACCAGTTGCATTTGCAAGGTGATGGAGCGCATGATCAACGGGCGGTTGACATGGTGGCTTGAGTCTCAGAAACTTCTAGCGAACGCTCAGTGCGGGTTTCGTCGCTATCGCTCTACCGTCGACCATCTGGTGTCCTTGTCGACGCATATTATGAATGGATTTCTGAGAAAGTGTCAAACCGTGGCTGTATTTTTTGACCTGGAGAAAGCTTATGACACTTGTTGGAGGGGCGGCATTTTACGTACACTTCACGATTGGAATATCCGCGGTCGTCTTCCCATATTTCTTCGGGAGTTTATGACGGACCGCGTCTTTCGTGTACGTGTGGGCTCGGTTTTATCTCGTCGTTTTATTCAAGAGAACGGAGTACCGCAGGGCTCTGTACTCAGTGTCACACTTTTTGCGATTGTTATCAACCCCATTGTTGATTGTATTCCACCTGGCATTTCATCGTCCCTTTTTGTTGACGATTTCGCTATTTATTGTAGTTCACAGCGGACCTGTCTACTCGAACGCCGTCTCCAGAGCTGTATCGACCGTCTCTACGCCTGGAGTAACGCCAACGGCTTTAATTTCTCCGCCGAGAAATCCGTCTGCATCAACTTTTGGCGCCGGAAGTATTTCCCTCCGCCCTCTCTCCATCTTGGGCCTGGGATACTTCCGTTTGCAGACGAGGCGAGATTTTTGGGGTTGATTTTTGACAGGAAGTTGTGTTGGACCTCGCACGTTTCCTTTTTAAAAGCAAAGTGTGACCGTTCTCTTAATATTTTACCTGTTTTAAGTGGCACATCCTGGGGAGCTGATCGGACCGTCCTTCTTCGCCTTTATCGCTCTTTGGTCCGATCCAAGCTTGATTACGGGTGTATTGTTTATTCGTCGGCACGTCCATCTGTGTTACGTCGATTGAATGCCATTCACCATCGTGGCATAAGAGTCGCTACAGGGACCTTTCCAACTAGCCCTGTACCCAGTCTGTACGCAGAAGCTGCATAGCCTCCGCTGTCCTTCCGGCGTGAGATGCTTTTGTGCAGCTATGCTTGTCGACTCTCAAGCTTGCCTAACCACCCGTCCTTCGATGTATTTTACGAGGATTCGCTTGATCGCCAATATTTCGTTAGCTCCTCTGCATTGCTCCCTCCAGGGGTTCGATTTCGACTGCTACTTCGGCATTTGGACGTTACGCCAGCGCCGGCCCTTACCCGAGGGGAAACGCGCTTTCCTCCATGGTCGCGCGCTGAGGCCCACATCCACCTTGGGCTAACGTCGATGCCGAAGAATGAGACCCCTGCTTCAGTCCTTAGATCCGCATTTTTAGAACTTCAGGCAACATTCGGAGACTGTCATTTTATTTATACTGATGGGTCTAAGACTGATGTTGGAGTAGGATGTGCCTTTGTTTTAGGTGCGTATAGTTTTACTTTTCGTTTACCCGGGCTATGTTCGATTTATACCGCCGAACTTTTTAGTATATATCAATGTGTTTTATACATTCAGCGGCATGTCTTACGGCGTTGTGTTGTTTGTTCGGACTCTCTGAGTGCCCTTCAGAGTATTAACGCGCTGTACTCTTACCACCCCCTCGTACAGCGCATTCATGACCTGCTCCATTCGCTAGGTGCCTCTGGCATCAGCGTCTCTTTTATGTGGATTCCAGGTCATGTGGGTATCTCAGGGAATGAGTCGGCCGACGCCGCTGCGAAATCGGCGATTTTATTACCCAGATTTTTTACTTCTGTTGTTCCCTCGTCAGATTCGTGTGTTATTTTACGTCGCCGCATCCTCTCGCGCTGGCGCGATGAGTGGACGGCCCTCCGGGGGAACAAGTTGCGGGAGGTTAAACCTCTTCCGCTAGTCTGGGCTACCTCTTCCCGTGCTTCTCGTCGGGAAGAGGTACTTTTAACACGCCTTCGTATCGGACATTGCCTTTTTAGTCATAGATACCTGTTAAGTGGTGATCCCGCACCTCTGTGTGGTCAGTGTGACGTGCCCTTAACGGTCCGTCACATTTTAACCGAGTGTCAAGCTTTAGCTCCACTGCGCGTTCGCGTGGGTCTGCCTGTTGGCCTAGCCAACGTGTTGGCAGACGACGCGCCTGCTGTAGAATGTCTTTTACGTTTTATCACTGACATTGGTTTTAGCCGTCGCATTTGATGCGCTGAGCGCCTTTTAGCTGTTTGATTTTATATTGTTAGTTTTAATGGGGCCCTTCTGCCCTGACATAAGGCGCTCATGTTCCTTGCATTCTACAGTTCTTGACACGTTTTATTCTTTTAGTGACCATGATTTTAGTGTGTTGGTTTTTCAGATATATTTATTGTTATTCTTGTTATTGTTATTATTGTTATTGTTTTTATTGTTATTGTTATTATTGTTATTGTTATTCTATTGTTATTTTTAACTTTTTTGACATCGCGGGTTTGTGTCCCGTTTTTTAATTATGCGGTTTTTTACCTGTCTTTTATATTTTGACCTTATATTTTACACATTGTAAGGGCGCTGATGACCGCAGCAGTTTAGCGCCCTTAAACCGCATATCATCATCATCATCATGCAAATCTCTACCCATCCTGTTTAGTAACTTATCGATCATTTCCTACTGTCAGGCGTAGAGATGTTCGCTTATCCTTTGAGCTCTTGGAGCTGAAACAAGCCTGTATGCGGAATTTTTATAAGGCGCGACATCTTGCTTTTTGAATACACACTTCAACCTTCTGCATCGCCCAATAATGCCCATAATAGGTGTGGCTGTAGGTTTCACGACGGAGGGGGACATATCGCACACTGCGACCTATATAGATCTATTGCAGCTAACACTGCCCAGTAGCAAATGAATGAGGGATCAGACGAGGCTACAGGTTGCAGGTAGACAGCCGCAGAAGTCCCTAACAATTCCAGCTCGAATACTTGCCCACTATTGGAGCTGCCCAGAGAGGATGATGAACGACCCCTTCAACCTGATAGCACTCTGGTTCTACGGGGAATTTTCTTTCCGTGGTGCAAGTATCTGTGCCATCTGTCCCTTACTGCCTGAGAAATCTGTAAGCACAAACATCAGAAGAAAACGGAAATTAGCGAAAGGAAATCGTGTTATGCGTCTACCAAATAGGGAAAACTACGAAATAAGGGTTTATATATATGCACTACGTGATCAAAAGTATCCGGACTCCTGGCTAAAATGATGTACAAGTTCATGACGCCCTCCATCGGTAATGCTGGAAGTCAATATGGTGTTGGCCCACCCTTAGTCTTGACGACAGCGTTCACTCTCGCAGGCATACGTTCAATCAGGTGCTGGAGGGTTTCTTGGGGAATGGCAGCCCATTCTTCACGGAGTGCGCAACTGAGGAGAGGTATCGATGCAGGTCGGTGAGGCCTGGCACGAAGTCGGCGTTCCAAAACATCCCAAAGGTGTTCTATAGGATTCAAATCAGAACTCTGTGCAGGCCAGTCCATTACAGGGATGTTGTTGTTGTGTAACCACTCCGCCACAGCCCGTGCAGTATAAACAGGTGCTCGATCGTGTTGAAAGATGCAATCGCCATCCCTGTATTGCTCTTCAACAGTGGGAAGCAAGAAGGTGCTTAAAATATCAATGTAGGTCTGCGCTGTGATCGTGCCACGCAAAAAAACAAGGGGTACAAGCCCCTCCAGAAAAAACTCAACCACACCACAACACCACCACCTCCGAATTTCACTGTTGGCACTACACACGCTGGCAGATGACGTTCACCGGGCATTCGCCATACCCACACCCTGCCATCGGATCGCCAGATTGTGTACCGTGATTCGTCACTCCACACAACGTTTTTCCAGTGTTCAATCGTGTAATTTTGACGCTCCTTACACCAAGCGAGGCGTCGTTTGGCATTTTCCTGCGTGATGTGTGGCTTATGAGCAGCTGCTCGACCATAGAATCCAAGGTTTCTCACCTCACGCCTAACTGTCATAGTACTTGGAGTGCAGTTTTGAATTGCTGTGTGATGGTCTGGATAGATGTCTGCCTATTACTCTTTACGACGAGGTCGGCCTGTACGCTTTTGAGCATACATGTCCCTTCACATTTGTACTTCACTATCACATCAGAAACAGTGGACCTAGGGATGTTTAGGAGTGTGGAAATGTCGCGTACAAGTGACACCCAATCACCTAACCATGTTCGAACTCCGTGAGTGCTGAATTATGAAAGAATGCCTAATCACAGTTCTAAACCAAAGTACATATATTAAGATAATATAAATGGAAACCCTCTGGAAAAGTTACATTTATCTTTAAAAAGAAACCAACGAAATGCATGAGCTTGATTAAATTAAATCTGGAATTTTGTTTTGAATTTTCTGCAACAAATATCATAATTCGGATGACGATTGTCACTTCCTCTGTGTCGCGGGTTCAAACCCGGCGGAGGGCAATGGATTTTTTCGGGCGTAAAAATCCTTAGCATGGTTTCCTTCGGAAGGAAAGTAAAGCCGCTGGTCACACGTCGTAGATTTACGGCACGAAAAGAATCTCAAGCCTGAAAAAGAGGCCTCTGAGCAAATGTACGTAGGTATTTCACGCCCAATATAGAATGGGACGCTAAGGATCACAGCTGTTAAAGAGCATCCATAAATAAAAAAAACTTCCTTTGCATGCGATAATTATCTGTAATCATGCCACAATTGGTTGATAGCCAAAGTATTCTTAAACGCTGTTCGTCCATATTGTGGTCCTGTGAGTGTTATATTACCCAGCCATTGTGACATCAATAGGCTGATGGGACAGCTTAATGTCGGAAATGAACCTTCAAATTTCCCACCGTATATTGAACGTAAAATTGAGAAAAACAAAAATCTTCGTTTTCCTTGTGAATAATCCTCACAAACTTGTCAACAGAAAAGGTAACCATATCTAGACTGTAGATTGGACACTATTTTAACATACCTTCTGCGAAATAGTATTGTGCTTAAAAATACATCTTGCAGTGAAAGATACTCTAGCACCTGTACTAAGATCGTCAAACAAATCTTATCCAGCAGTTTTCGTATGTATTTAAAGGCTACACTTTGACTGGAACTCTCTATCAATTGCAAATTAAACTTGGCTTGCTTCAGATTACCCTGTTTTCAACCACAAATTATCCCTGCGGATGCAGTATGGTTCTCTTTACATTATCCATTGCTTGCATACCATCCTTGTACAATTTGGGGTTGAGCTGCTGCCTCCAAGATTCATCAAGTACCTATTCCAAATCAAAGTTTTACACTTGTATGAATGCCCCTTATATGTATGCAATACTAGTTACATCATGAACTTGGATTCAGTACCATCTCCACATAGTATATTCGTTCTCAGACTATTCATTCTTTCATTGACTCTACTTTGAGCTCGGCGCAGTGAACTTCTCCTACTGGATGGAGTTCCTGGAATCAGGAGTCTTCTCCCGCAGGGCTTGCTGCCCTCTTCCGATGGCGCCTCGGAACAAAAAAATGCTTAGTGCGGAATGACCTGAACTTATATCTAATATTGTTTAGTGCCAGAGAGGACTTACGTGGGTGACCTCCGTTCTTGTTATTAGTTATCTTGTGTTTGCTTCTGATCTGTATAGCACAGTGTTTATGCCGATCGATTCCGTAATAAATACATAAGTAGTTAAACTGAAGACACATATTAGGACTTCCGTAATTAAAAAAAAGTCCTCTAGATTAACTAATCGAAAGATAGAGTAGCTTATAGAGTAATCTGGCGGGCAGGGACCAAAGAACAACACACATATGGCTATACATCTCACTGACTTTATAGTCCATGAACTTTACCGAAGAGGAACTTTGTATGTACAATATTAACGGATTTTGTCGAGTATAATTATTAAAGCTCTCATTATTTCACAATGATATTATTTTGTAAAGTATTTAATTACAAAATCACTGTATTTTTTAAATAGTTTGCATTTAAAGATCGTTTACAAACCCGTGTAAGATCAAAGCACAACCTTCATAATAATCTGCCAGCGTAATATGCAATATTCCAAACATAAATTTAGCCGCTATTAAATAGCATCAGTGTTTTTTGGCATTATGCTGATTTTTCCTTACACATTCTAGTAGCTTTGATGTTTGTTCAGATGTGTAATGTTCTATCCTGTTTCTTTCATTCGACAGGTCCTCCGTTGTTTCAATAGCTGCAAATTTCTAATTCAGTGATTACCAAAATCAAGGAATTGAAATTCATACGGAAGGAAATAAATGATGGCGTCGCACCTACGATTCCAACATAGTTATTGTACTTAGTGCAAATTATTTCAACATCAAAAAATCTGATGTGTTACACTCACATGACTTTCTCTACTCTTGTACAAACTGTTTTTACAAACGCTTATTCTCCATCTACTTCATGTTAATCGAGATAAACATTTGCAGAGTCTATCTTATTGCTAATTTTCTTGTAGATGTAAGGGGAATATATATTTACAAAGGCAATTTGGAAATACAGTAGCCTTTAAGCACATACATATCTCTTAATAGCTGGTTGCTAGGTGCAGCACCATTCCCTTTCCCACAGATTAATACTCTTTGCATATCCAAGACAAAGAAATGAATAACGAATTCCCATTTGAGAAAATAAGTATTGAAAAATTTAAGGAAATAACAAGCAATATCTCGAAAATGGTTCACTCAACAAAACAAATGTATATGACATAAATTGTGTATTTTAACGCGATCTACATTTTTTGTGTAGTAAAATTTTGTCTATCTCTTATGCTTTACCAGTTATGGAAAAGTCGTTCACAATGAAGAATACTTTTGGAGACATTCCCAGAAAATTCAAGATATACATTTTATTTGTCATAAAAATATCTTAAACATATGATATTTTAATCAAAATCGTTAGAGCCATTTTTGAGAAAATTAAAATTTTCGAAAAATCTTCCATGTAAAGGGTAATCTGGGGTGGGGGATTTTCTCGAAAACCTTTGTGTCGCATCCTTGGAAGATACTGAACCTAAATACCAAGTTTGGTGTTTATCCGACTGTTTGTTTCTGAGTTATGCTGTTCACAGACACACACACACACACACACACATACACTCACACACATGTTTCCAAAAATGCTTTTTTTGGATTCAGGGTGTCTCAAAACATATATTTCCGGTGAATTCTCGGTATCGAATTTTTGGGTGGAATACAATAATTCTACTTATTATACGTAGTAGAGAAAGTAAAAAGTGTTTACTATATATTGCAGACACTAACAGATTATTTATAATAAAAATCCTTTGGTAGTAGTAAGAGAATATACTTGTGAGAAAAAAAAGTGTGGTTCATAGACGCAGTAGTGTATTTTCTTCCTAAGGTTTCAGCACTTACCTAGTTAACACTTGACTCCACCACTTTTATCAGCTGTCTCTGTGAGTGGCTAGAAAACAAAGGTGAACCAATGAGCGATGTTATGTTCGTCGTGAAACGAAGGGGGTCAGAAATAGTCTCTCTTAATGAATTCTACTTTGATTGGTGCAAACGGTCTAGAACAATGTAATATTTTTCCTGTGTGGTTTGGACACAACAATTATAATTATTTTCATATAATTCTTTATGTAACGCCTGGCAGCTACTGATGTGTGACTTAAACTGTGCAGAAATAAATTTGTGAAATCGTAAAACTTGAGGTTTTGTGAAAACAGTTGATAGTTCCTGACTTTACAATTTTTCACGAGTAATTCAGGTACTATAACAAAAATTGTCTCTACTGAGTGTATATAAAAGAATTTTATAACACCACACAGCTGAGAAAAACGGTTCACTTTTAAAAAAAGGTATTAAATAACATGAAATATATTAAAAACTACAGAACACTTAAACTATTATAAGTGTTTGTTCTTTCTAAAAATTAAAAACTGTAATTTTCTCTGAATTAAATTGGCTGTTTTAAAATGAAGACTATGTTTTAAAATAGGATTGTGTACAATAACATAAAATTGTTATACAATCAAAATAAAAAATTAACAACATTGTGCTACAGTTTTATTACGTGTATGGGTTTACATTAGAATGTACATACATTCCTTCATAACTTTTGGCTGCCATAAACGCCTATATAAATTTGGCGATATCGGGACGGCACTCGAACCCACGCTACATGAGCACGATTTCGTGGCTGTCAGATGTAACACTTGCTTGTTTAAAACACTGTGGCAGCTGTTGAAGCTGGACATGCAAACTCTGCGCCCAATTTATGTCCTGCTTGAATGCTGCTCATAAACCAACTTCGGTCGGCCCGCCTTTGAACAAAGTGGAGCCGATATAAAGTCGAGACACCTAATGAGAAAATATGAGCCTTTTGACGTGTTTAACATCTTTATGTACCGTTGCCATGATAGCGCCCATAGAAACCCTCATTCCTGCACAAAAATAAATTAAAAGAAATAAAAACAAAAGATATAATAAAATCAAGATTGGCGTTAGGATATCGCCAAGAAACTCTTCCTGGAGTTTGATTTGTTTCTAATTAGCCATAATAACTCGCAACATTGCATTTGACGAGCTTCGTGCCACTAATTTTGTGAAACCTAATTGAGTTGATGTGTATCTTTGTGATCTTTCTGGTTGTCCTTGCTATATGTTTTCACCAAAAAGCTGAAGGACACGAAACTGACTACTGTCATGTAGTTAGTTATCAGATAACAGTTAATTGCAAACAGTAAAGCTAAGTTATCTGGTTGTTACGTTAATGCTGCCGTCGAAACTTCGACTTTGCATGGAATGTTTTACAAGGGAGAAGACTGTTGCGTCATTTTGTTTTTCAAAGACGTGTTCAAAGACCAAGGCATGGTAGACTACTTCAAAATATGTGTAAGATAGAAACCAATACCACAAATGTAGAATGAGACAATTATTATTTCCATGCATGGGTTAAATTCAAACAGTAAATCCTACATATCCTCCTCGAACCCCCCTCACTCCGCGCAGTGCACACACAGGATTGTCAGGTTCACAGTTCAATCTCGAACACTAGACGAGTCGCGTAGCACGCTTTGAAAACCGGTGCCAGCATGACGTACCAGTGTAAATATCAGAATTCCAAACAGGACGCATTCTCATCGTTTTGAACTGCGACACTGCATACAGAACTCAGACAAACCAGCTATGGCTTACAGTACAGCTGAATACTGTAACATGAGTTTGATACTACTTCATTTGCCTTCTGGGTATAATTATGGCTTTCTCTTTAACTAACCATAACACCGTAATGTTTTCTCAATCGAAGTGCATCACTACAACCTCCCCCACCAAGCTATGGTCTTTACAGACAGCATTAGTATTCCTCCCGTCAGCTGTCAACTCCAAGCTAAAGCTAAGATGAGGGAGTTTTACCTCGCCCCATGCACTTTAATTTTCGTCTGAGTTAAGAGCTATTCAAAATCATTTTTACTTTCTGTAATACGTATAGTAAGTATTGCATTCCACCCAAAAACTCAATAACGAGCTTTCGCCGGAAATACATGTTTTGAGGCGCATTGAATCCAAATAAAGCATTTTTGAAAACATGTTCATGTGTGTGTACTTCTGTCTGTGTGTATGTGAACATAACTCAAAAACGAAAAGTCGGATAAATACTAAACTTGGTATTTAGGTTTAATATCCTCTACCGATGCGACACGAAGATTTTTCAAGAAAATAATGTTACCCCAATTGCGCTTTCCACGGAACATTTTTCGAAATTTTTTATTTTCTAAAACAAAGGGCTCTAACGATTTTGATTAAAATACCATACATTAGAGATACTTTACGTGACAAATAAGATGTATATCTTGAATTTTCTGGGAATAGCCTATGAAGTGCTCTTTATTTGGAGGGAATTTTGTACATTCTTGTATAACTGGTAAATCGTTAAGCGATAGACGAAAACGCACAACACAAAAATTGTAGATCTCTTTAAAACACACAATGTATTTAAAATAAGTGTTTTTTTTTAGCACAAGCCGTTTCTGAGATATCCGCTAAAGATTTGAATTGTTCATTTCATGGTCATAACCTTTCAACATTCATTTGTTTCTCGCGATTGCATGGAAACGGTATGGAATTTTGAGGTCAGCATATAGCGTCCAGTTCTTACACATTTGATTATCGCTGTTCCCTTTGTATGTATAACGAAACGTGTAATGTAGGTATTTCTGCAAAGATTGTTTAGATTAAAATGTAGTAAATAGAAAAATAAGCTTAAGAATAATTTGTATACCCACTAACAAACGACAGAGGATAGAGAATGTCATGTGATATGACATAATGGAGACATAAGTAGTGAACAATAGCAAAAGAGTATGAAACACGTTCTGTGAAGAAACGCAATATATCAAAATGGACTCTTAACGACGTTACAAATCGTTTCTCTGGAAGTGAAAATCCACTTAGCATATGCTGTTATTTTGTACAATGAGGTAATCGGAGAGTCGCCACATGTCGAGATGTAATGAGGGGAATACGAAGCGACACTCCCTCTTTGGTTTAGTAGTTTCTTTTGTTTGACGTAGGCTTAAACACGAAAGCTTGGAGCTTGCAAATTTTTATGTAATTGAAGCGCTGCTTTTATGTTTGCGAGATGCATTGTGAATGCATCCATTACATTACACGGCATAAGCTCTTATTATTACTTCCAGTTTTCAACATGACCCTGCATGGTCAGAAAACAAAAAACTTTTGACGATTGCTCAACGGAAGAGAATGTGACTGACAATCAATATTGATACAAAATGACATATTCCTCTAAAGACACTCAAACATTTTCTCTTTTAATCCATTTTTACTTCTCTACCGCTTATCTATGGTAGAGAAAGCATTATATTTAACTCCAAAATTGGATATCGAGTGGAACCGTACGTTTCAAAGAATCTTGAGTATCAGCATATGTTGAATGACGCGACTGGCGGCCACCAGATGTGACTCATAGCAGGCATCGGGTTGATGACGCCGCTCTGCGATAGACTAACTCACGCACATATAGAGGTTAATGGCATTGGCATTTCTGTCATGGTATACAAGTCGTGTTGTATGAAGCTTTCTATTGTTCGTGTTTACTGTGCGCAGTAACTTCTCATGTGTATACTACAAAATATCGTGTGTTTATTCTGTTAATCTTTTACTCGAAGTAATGTAGGGATTATCAATTTGAATTTATAGAGAATTTCCCTGGTACCATTGTTCCTAACAAGTCACAGTTTATAGATTGTTAAAAAATGTTAAGTTAAATGTGTCTGTGTTAGACAAAGAAAAACATAAACAACAAACCGTTTTATACGAGGAAAGATTAGGCGAGATAGAAGTTGTAGAAAAAACTCAATGAAAATCGCTGCCTCGAATTAAATGTTTTTATAGCAGAATAATGGCAGGGCCAGCTCGCTCTCTAGATCTCAACCACAATCACTTGCGCGCACATGCACACACATGCCTTTTTCTAATTTACTTTTATTAAAGAGTCCTTTATTTAAGGTTTATATTAAATTATTTGGATATTGAATTTTTGGATTTAATGTAGTCTAGTGATAAAGAAAGTGAAATGTAACAAATGCAACATGGTGGAACGTAATGTATCCTTCACTTTAAGTAAGACATGGATTAAGTGAAAATCATTACTTGAAGCTGTTGCTTGATGCAACTCAAATCTGGGAGAATTGTTTTTAGAAAAAAATCTGATGTGTTACACTCACATGACTCTCCCTACTCTTGTACAAACTATTTTTACAAACGCTTATTCTCTATATGCTGCATGTTAATCGAGATAAACATTTGCAGACTCTATCTTATTATTAATTTTCTTGTAGGTGTAATGGGAATATGGTAGGCTTAAAGCGATAGTCAAATCTTTTAAGAGCTGGTTGCTATGTGGCGCATTGCATTCTCTTTGTATGTCCAGGACATAAAAACATGAAGCATTTTTGGAAACATGTCCGTGTTACGTTTTGTGTGCCTGTGTGTGAACAGCATAACTCAAAAACGAAACGTCGGATAAACACCAAACTTGGTATTTAGGTTCAGTATGTTCCAGGGATGCGACATGAAACTTTTTAAGAAACCTCCCCCAAACCAAACCACCCCTTACATGGAACATTTTAAAAAAATTGTATTTTCTCAAAAACGGCTCTAACGATTTTGATTAAAGTATCATATATTTAAGACATTTTTATCGCAAATAAAATATATATCTTGAATTTTCTGGGGATGTCCCCAAAAGTCCTCTTCATTCTGAACCACTTTTGCATAACTGGTAAACCGCAAGAGATACACAAACTTTCACTACATAAAAAATGTAGATGTCGTTAAAACACGCAATATATGACATAAATATTTTTTTAAAGTGAACCATTTTCGAGATATTCCTTGTTATTTCTTTGAATTTTCCAATACTTACACCTTTTCTCAACTGAGGATTCGTTGTTTTTTACTTTCTCTACTACGTATTGTAAGTAGGGGAAGTATTGTATTCCAACCAAAAATTCGATACCGAGATTTCACCGGAAATATATGTTTTGAGACCCTTGAATAAAAAAAAAGCATTTTTGGAAACATGTCCGTGTGTGTGTGTGTGTGTGTGTGTGTGTGTGTGTGTGAACAGCATAACTCAGAAACGAACAGTCGGATAAATACCAAACTCGGTATTTAGGTTCAGTATCTTCCAGAGATGCGACACGAAGGATTTCAAGAAAATCCCCCCACCCCAAATTACCCTTTACATGGAACATTTTTCGAAAATTTTAATTTTCTCAAACATGGCTCAAGATTTTGATTAAAATGTCATATGTTTAAGATATTTTCATGACAAATGAAATGCATATCTCGAATTTTCTGGGAATGTCTCCAAAAGTATTCTTCATTGTGAACGACTTTTGCATAACTGGTAAACCATAAGAGATAGACAAAATTTTACTACACAAAAAATGTAGATCGCGTTAAAATACACAATTTATGTCATCTAGTTTTTTTGTTTTGTTGGGTGAACCATTTTCGAGATATTGCTTATTATTCCCTTAAACTTTCCAAATCTATACTTTTTCTCAAATTGGTTATCCATTTTGTTTGTCCTGGTAATGCACAGAGAATGGAATACTCCACATAGCACCACCCTTTAAAATATTTGACTATCGCTTAAAGCCCAGCAATTCCGCTTGCATCTACAAGAAAATTAGCAATAAGAGTAACATCTCGATATCTCGATTAACATGAAGCATATGGAGAATAATCATTTGTGAAAATAATTTGTACAAGAGTAGAGAAAGTCATGTGAGTGTAACACATCAGAATTTTTCTTTATGTTCTTGATATGCAAAGAGAATTACATTTTACACATAGCGACCAGTTCCAAAAGTATTTGACTCTCGCTTAAGGCGTACTATGTTCCCCTTGTTTGGTATGTGCAAGGGAAATATAAAAATACAGTAGCCTTTAAGCACATATATATCTCTTAATAGCTGGTTGCTAGGTGCAGCACCATTTTCTTTGCCACCGATTAATACTCTTTGCATATCCAAGACAAAAAAAAAAAAGAAAAAAAGAACGAATTACTTTCTCTACCACGCACACATAGGCAGAGAAGATATTGCATTCCGTCCAAACATTCGATTCACTGGAAATACACGTTTTCAGGCCCCCTGAATCCAAAAAGAAAGAAAGAAAGCATTTCTAATAGAAGGTCCGTGTGTATGTCTGTCTGTATATGTATTTTTGAACAGCATAACTCAATAACGAAACATCGGATCAACACCAAACTTGGTATTTAAGTTCAGTACCTTCCAAAGATGCGACACGATGATTTTAAAAAAATCTGATGTGTTACACTCACATGACTTTCTCTACTCTTGTACAATCTATTTTTACAAACGCCTATTCTCCATATGCTTCATGTTAATCGAGATATCGAGATGTCAATCTTATTGGTAATTTTCTTGTAGATGCAAGGGGAATATGGTAGGTTATAAGCGATAGTCAAATATTTTAACGCTGGTTGCTATGTGGCGCATTTCATTCTCTTTGCATGTCTGGACATAAAAAAAATGAATAACGAATTTGAGAAAAAGTATAAGTATTGAAAAATTTAAGGAAATAACAAGCAATATCTCGAAAACGGTTCACTCAACAAAAGAAATGTATATGACATAAGTTGTGTATTTTAACGCGATCTACATTTTTTGTGTAGTAAAATTCTGTCTATCTCTTACGGTTTACCAGTTATGCAAACGTCGTTCACAATGAAGAATACTTTTGGAGACATTCCCAGAAAATTCGAGATATACATTTCATTTCTCATGACATTATCTTAAACATAGGATATTTTCATCAAAATCGTTAGAGCCATTTTTGAGAAAATTAAAATTTTCGAAAAATGTTCCATGTAAAGGGTAGTCTGGGGTGGGGGATTTTCTTGAAAACATTCGTGTCGCATCTCTGGAAGATACTGAACCTAAATACCAAGTTTGGTGTTTATCCGACTGTTCGTTTTTGAGTTATGCTGTTCACAGACACACACACAGACACACACACACACAGACACACACACGGACATGTTTCCAAAAAGACATTTTTTTGGATTCAGGAGGTCTCAAAACATGTATTTCCGGTGAAATCTCGGTATCGAATTTTTGGGTGGAATGCAATACTTCCCCTACTTACTATACGTAGTAGAGAGTAATAAGATTTAGTAAGACTATTTGTATACTCGCTAATAAACGGTAGAGGGTAGAGAAAATCATGTCACTTGAAATATTTTTTATAATTCGTGCTCATTAGATAACGTAGATAATACCGGAATATAATTTCTTCCATTGTTCCTGATTTGAAAATCTCATTTGTGCTTGATTATGTTTTCCTTATCTTTCCTTTCCCATTGTTGATTTGTCGTAGTGAGTGCTTTTCTTTCTATTTAACGCCCTTTAACCTGGTAAGTCATATGGGACAAGAATGAATGAAATTGTTGAACTCTTATTCGGATAACTCACCCTAACCGAGATTCGAACTAGGACCTCTTGAATTGAAGCAGACACGCTAACCCCACCATAGAAGCTGGCAGTGCTTTTCATTTTTAATATCCTTAAGGAGTGTACTGTTTGCTGAACATGTGTTATTTTAAGGACAATTTTTTATATATTAACATTAGCAGAACATAGGATAGGATAGGAATAGGTACGGAGGGGAACTTAGCACCTCGACCTATGCAGATCCTTTGCGCCTATGCCCCTGATGGGGCGAGATGAGAGGGCGCCTGGACTAGGAGGCAAGACAGGTATAGGGCAGGGTCCCTACCATTTACAGATCTGAACGCTCCGGGTGCTGACTGGTACAGCCGGCCACCCTCCCCCTTAGGCTTACACATCCCCTAGGGGGCTTGGGATAAGAAACCGCAGTCCGGAGGATGAAGGCTTCCTTAGAGCACCATTTTCTCCTGCCATGCACACGCCGAGACCTCCCGCCGACACTTGTAATCCTGAAAGAGACCAAGCAGATGAAGGATGAAGTGAAATGGAGGGACAGAGAATTTGGGAGATGTAATGATGCTTCCTTGCATTCGTCTGGAGAGCCGAGGAAACTCCGAATAAACCCATGGATCAGGAAGGTTGGCCACTGAAATCGAACCCACGACCTCCCGAATGCGGGTCACAGACGCAACCGCCATCCGAGCCATCCCACTCAGTAACAGAACATAATATTTGCGCAAATAGATATAACTAATATTTGTATTGCACCTTACTTTGAAAACTCAGTGGATTCATTTAAAATCATTTGGTTAGAGCGTTTCTGCTTTAAAGAATGTACGACTACGTTTCTGATTACAAGCAACAAATGTCGATACTGGAGCACGACATTTTCAGTTAGGATTTATGTCAAACAGCACGTCGTCTTCTGGTGCTAAATTTCTGTCATTTATTTTATTCCAATACATATATGCACTACCAATGTGTGAAATAGAAATAGAGATTTCACCTATTAGCCGCCTATAAATAGATATAGTATTCTATACACGGAGCATGTCCCGCTTACAAGCTATTTTATTAAAGCGACTATGAGTGCTATACTTTATTTTCAGTGTTTTTTTTTCCTTTCAGATCAAGGAATGTTTATTTCATTCAATGTTTCCCAAGGGTTTTAAAACTAGGGTGGGGTCGTATTCATGCAAACCATTTCAGTTTCATACCGTTGACTATGACTATTCGAGAATCTTTTTAACATTTTATTACGAAAATGGCAGATCTAAATGGCTTACAGTAACTATGGAGCCTTAAAATATTTTAAAGTTGAGTTATTGGAGGAGGGCTGCATATCGCATTCATATTTCTAAATTTCCCTGAGATTTCGTTTAACTTTGTTATCAAGGAGTATTTTCGTACGACTGACAAAACTTGGGGTTTAAAATCAAGCAAAAATAATAAGCTACTCCACAATTTTCCAAAACTTCCGCATCGCTTATTTTCAATCTCTAACACACAAATCAATACTAGGTGGCCTATCTAGGCAAAACAACAGGATTCAAAGACTATCTCGATCATATTTTCAAATCTTATATACAATTTGTATTGTTTAACCCTTTGTTCAAAATATTCTACTATAATTCTGCTGGAAAAATCATGGGTTACCTTAGCTTCCAGAAACTACCCAAAGCTTATTTTCAATCATAAAGAACTCAAATTTTTAAAAACTACTCTTATTTTTTTATTTTTACCCCCCCCCCCGCGACCTTATAGTGCAAACCATTTTGCTTGGCCAATCAGGGCACAAACCTGCACACATGAGCTGTTGGAATTTGAAAAAATGATAGGTCAGCATATAACTTAAAAAGAAAGAAAAAACAATCCCTAGTTATATTTTCCAACATTTTATAACTATACGAATTTGCATCGCTCTTTGTGCGGAATAAATGGGCTAAGGTTAACAAATTCGTGATGAGGAGTAATTACAATAGCTAGGTATAGAATCATTTCAATTTGTAGGATCTTCAGTATCATACATTAAAGAAGCAGATATTGGAACTAATATAGAAAGTTTTTCAAAAATTTCAGGAACAATTAAAAGAGCTTTAAAAAATAAAGTGAGAAAAGATACGATGATGAAGTTCTACAAAACCATGACAGTTCCAGTTGCTCTATATAGTAGTGAAACTTGTACAATGACAAATAGAGATAAAAGCAGATTACAGGCAGCGGAAATGAGATTTTTAAGAACAGTATTAGGAGTCACTAGAAGATATAGAAGAAAGGATGATGACATAAGAAAACAATTAAGGATCTTTAACCTAAATGAAGAAATAGAACAGAACAGGCAAAAGTGGCTAGAACACGTAAAGAGACTGAATGAGGAAGGTTACCCAAGAAAATATTTTACTACATACCTAAAGGAAAACGAAATGTCGGAAGACCCAGGAAACGATGAATAAATCAATAAATTAAACATTTGGAGCACGCAACAAGCCTTGGAAAGGTTTAATGCTTGTTGGAGAAGAAGTTATCACCGCGACCTACAAAGATTGTGGCAGTAATTTGTATCACATTAATGTAAATGCCAGAGTGATTGTAGTGTAAATAAGCATTATTGTATGACATTGATTTGAGATGTTTGTTAATTATAAGCATTGTTAGGAAATAAGTTTACACGGCCTCACTGAAACTGACAATAAGAGCGGATAACAATGAGCGAGGGGTGAGTTGAATATTAATTAGAAGAGACAAACAAATGACGTCAGATTGGCGCGATTTTCTTAGAAAAAGCGGGAATATTTTCCCTAGAGCATTTGTGTTCGTAATTTTGATTGGATATAAAAATAGACGCTAATGTTGGCGCGTTTTATTAACCAATAGCAGCTCGGTTATAATCTTTAGGCATATCGGGGTGTGGGAGTATAAAAAGCTAAAGTCAGAGGCAGATTTCGTCAGTCCAACAGAAGCATTCGCGTGTAATACGTCGATCAGTTCAACATAAGTATTCGTGAGTTATACGCCGCGTAGTTCAACGGAAGCATACATAAAGTACACGTTACGCAATTCTACAGAATCTCTCGCGTCTTAAAGTTTGTTATAAATGTGAAACACGCGAATTAATAATGTGAAGTAAATAAGTGATTATAGTGATATTAGAAAATATAACAGTTTCAGTCTGGCGTATATCACGAGTCAATATGTGAACTTAATTAATTGTGGCGGTAATAAAAGTGTAAAAACAAATTCTTTTATCAGTGTTTCTGTGAGGAACAAATCCTTTCCGTTTACACACCCTGTTTAAGAGATTTGCTCGACCGAGAAATAATAGCTAGCCGGAGGACAATGAACCCAACATTCAAAGTAGTAATACAATAACAGGCGCCCAATACAAGATAACACGAAGTGACCGCGACAAATTGGCTCCCATACATGGTGCATATAAACATGAAGCATCTTACAACTACCAACAAACCATCCACTTCAAGATCTATTATGGCTACCACCCTCCAAAAGGAAGGGATGGAGTGAAGGAACCACAGGAGGCTACAGACTGCAGCTCCAAGACCTGACTCGGTTCTAGAGCTGTCCAGAGAGGGCGATGAACAATCCTTACAACCAGGCAGCCCTCTGGCGTCCACGAGAAATACTCTTTACTTGGAGCAATCATGCACGCCACCTATCCGGCACCGCCACGCACTGAGAAACCTGGAGGCACTCCTGAAACATGGGAAGGAAATGGAATAATAGGGAAATGAGAGAAAGGAAATCCTGGCAGAAGAGAAACCACCCAGCATTCGCCTTCCCGATAAAGAAAAATCATGAAAACCCAAGGTCAGAGTGGATCATTGACGGGAATTGAGCATGCGACCTCTCGAATGGGAGCCCCACACATTACCACGAAGTCAAATTACAAGGGTTTTAAGTAATGTTGCTTAGCTACGAGTATGTTTAAGCGATGAGACATTCTTCTGTCTTTTCAGATTTTAATGCTTGCGGAGAACATTTTCAAACTGTTACAAATAAATAAACAGATTTATTCTATACATTTCCGATACCTCGTTTTACTTCCTATACATTGAATAAATTAATGCTGGAGAATGCTATCTTCACTTCTCGTGTCCCTTTAAGGGGTGTTATTAAAAAAACTAAAGTAATTATCACGAAGACTAAATCTGCAAGGCATTCAGTGACCTATTTCATGAAATCTGACTTACCTACAACATGACAAAATACAATCTTACGGTGCATCGGACAACAATGTTAGTAAACGGCTATCTGATTGAATTACATCTTCATTTGCCTAAATATCTTTGTAATACTGCTTGCTGCTATTCTTAATTACAGATATGAGGTTAAGATTAAAATGAAAGCAATAATTTCAAGAGAAAGTCTTGGTTTAGGCGGATGTACATTGGTTCATAACAGTTTTCTGTTATGAAGATTGTCGTCCGAGTGCATGTATACAAAAAATGTACGTTCTGGCGCTCTTCATAGATAGAAGTATTTTGCTTCACTTATCCAACACCAGTATGGTTGTTTACCATTAATAATATATTTAAAAATATATAAAATAATAGCATATTGCGATACAAGTGGTGAAAGTGCATCATTGGAGAACAAAGAAGAATTTTAAAATACGAGAGGAACTCGAGTATTTGTTACTTCCGAGATTCTTCAGTGCACTTATCGTATATATACTTAATACTATTTTTCCGAAGACAGAGATTAATAGAAACACTACTTAAGCAAAAATAAAATTAATTACTAACAACTGTTAGGCATTGTGCTTCCAGTAGTGAGGCCACCAGCATCTTCGTGATATTGCTACTGGAAGCAGTATATCATGGTGACGCCCTGGCGATCGATTAATCCACGCTTGGTTGTTAACCTTAAGCAAATCAATAACTTGCAGCTCATATTTAGCTGATGCATAAATTAAAACGTCAGTAAATATTAACAAATAAGGAGAAAGTTAAATCCCTGGTAAGAGATTTAAATACCAAAATGCAGCTATCAAATATGAGTAGATACATTCTTGTCTGCAATAATAAATATATCAAGAATGAGAGGATTTAATATATAGTTCTAGACGTAAGTGGGGTAAAATAGGCAAAAACACGAGAAGTCGATAAAAATACTATTGTCAAAAGAATAAATTACAGTGACATGCACTTCTGTTTCTACAACTTATGAACATTAAATGTTCATCATTTTAAACACTTTTGCTATTCATTTATAGCATCAATGAAATTAACACCATATAAAATAAAATAAGTTAATCTTGTGATTTTAAATCAAAGTCAAATTACTGTCTCACACTTTAGATACGAGTGAAAATTGTAGCATACTCAGGACTTTCAAAAGCCATTCCTATTCTTATTTTCATCCCCTTACTCAAATGTAATGCAGCGTAATAAAGCTAGTGTTTTACATGAACTGTTTACAGAATTACATTCCAGAGTTAGCGAATAGAGAAACATTAATAATGCGTTAAACATTAATTTTAATATTGTGATGCAGCTGCTATGAGCAGAGTTTAGTTGCAGAGATAAAGAGCACAGCGCTGTCGCCTAAACTAAATCCCAAAAAGCGCTACCGAGAGGTAAAGAGATATTTCTGAATGTTTCTTACCGTGCCTCCCACGAACTCTCTCGAAGCTTCTGCGACTATTTATCAGCGAGCGTGCTTGTGACAGTTAGTGAGATGGTTGTTGTGACGAACAGCGAGTACTGCGCAGCGTGCGAGAAGCGAAGTCCTGCGTTCAATACACCAGAGAGTGAAGGGAAGGCAGGAGAGTCTGTTTCGCGCATGATTCATTACCGCTACGCGTAAGGAAAAGTGAAGTGACAGTGAAAACTGAACTAAGTTACACTGCTGACGAATTCGAACTACTGCTTAAAACTAATAAGTGAAGGGACAGTGCAAACTGAACTTACACTGCTGACGAATTCGAACTACTGCTTAAAACTAATAAGTGAAGTTACGGGCGGAAACTGAACTAAGATACATTACTGACGATTTCAAACTACTGCTTAAAACTAGTAAGTAAAGTGACAGTGAAAACTAAACTAACTTACGCTGCTGACGAATTCGAAATACTGCTTAAAACTAATAAATGAAGTGACAGTGAAAACCGAACTAACTTACACTACTAAAGATTTCGAACTACTGCTTAAAACTAAGTGACGTGGCAGTGAAAAGTGAATTAAGTCACAATATTCTTATTGGTAAGCATAGACTGTATATTACAGTGATAACAGCTCTGAAAGTAGCTAGGGCATTTAATTTTATCAAACCGGAAGCTATTAAATCAGTGTTTCTCAGGTGTCGGGTAGCCCAGGCTTTATTTTGATCAGCAGCAACATAGGTGATAGAAATCCTTTCACTGCATACCCCGTTGGGAGGCAAGGTCACGAAGGTTTCGGCACGAATTCATCCCAAAAAATAAACAATATGTTCCTAAGAGGAATTGTTTTGCACACATTCACTCACTATCATCGCTACTCCTGGAAGAAAACAATAAATTCAAATATATTTTTCTTCTTTTGTCTATTTTTCTTGTTCGTGATACTACAAATTGCTTTGTTAGTAATTAGTGACGAGGTTTCCTTTGTCCAAGAACAACGAAGGGAAGATTTCTAACTCGTGTGTTAAGATTTTATTTATTTTCTGCGGACTAACGTGCTTAATAGAGAAAGCTGCAGCAGTAGTTCCCCGCCCACGTCAATTCCTTTGGGATTACATCTCTGAAAATATTGCTTCTTGTTGTTGGAGAGTCACGCGCTTAGAAACCTTTTTCTTTTTTCCTCTACCTCTCTCTTCTTTTGTGGGATATTTTAAATCTTCACCGTTGGCTTACCTTGATGAATAAACGTGTGATTAAGAGAGAATAGAGGGAAGTTAAGGCGTTGTTTTTGTTATTTTTTTACTTCGGCAAAGTTTAAAGCGGTAAACGCCTTTGGTTTGCTTCACATGGCGATGTCAGTGCAGCAAAAGTTGATAGTTTTGGAGGTTATGACTTTGGCATCAGATCTAGTATAAAGAAGCTTAGAGCTGTGGGGAAATACACAGTTCTAAAGTCCAATGGAATGCAGGATAATGTGAAATAGCCCAGGTCACTTCTGATAGAATATTCATAATCAGCTAATTTATTTTAAATACCAAAATAACGATTATTCATGTAAATGGATTTTAATATAGTAATTATAAGAAATCAAATACTATCTATAATTAAAAATTTTACCACTTAAGGTCACGATTAATATAATAACATAAAATCAAACGTTTCGAGATAGTTTTATATCTCCTCAAAGAGGGGAGAGTTGAAACCCGCTCGAAATGTTGGATTGTATTTTATTAGTTCTTAAGACATGGCTTAATGTTTTAAAATGTTTTGATTATGGACAAGTGACCACTACAGTTTACGTCATATAACAGTATAATCTAAAGTAAAATAGTTATTGTAACGTGGTCGGAAATAGATACATTTTTCTGTTTACTTCATCCTAAACTGGTTACATATAGGCTTAGGTATATGTTCAGTTAGGTATTGCTTTGTTAACAAAGAAGGCTGTGACAGTAATAAAGAGTACACTACTTCAATCTGCGAAATTTTTTTAGATGCGGTATTCAGAAATGTATGCACCTTACTTTTTATGCTAAAAATGTGTATTTTATTAAAATTTGCATTCCTAAGAAAGCGTGGCATTTGAAAACGAATTGGGATGCCGAAATCCTCCTATTCGGGATAAGGAAATAAAAGAAACGAAGCAAAAATACCACGTCTTATGAAAATATTTTTGTAGTGATGAATGATGATGATAATGACCAAAAAGATATAGTATACACTTATAAATAGGAACAAAGAGGATCAAAAGTAATAAGCATTATTCTATTAAACTAACATATTGTAATAAAATTACCCATGAGAATTTCTCACAGCCATATATACCTATGTTAAAAATAACGTTTGAAATAAAAATAAATTCACTATATTCCTAAAGTTTAAAACTACGCAGTTAACACACTCATTTTAACTTTCTTTTTATTCCATATGTCCAATTATAACCTTTGATGCCTTGCTTGAATAGAAAAGATTGTGATCCATTCTGGATAAAATGGCAAACCCTTTTTTATAATATCCGGTGAATTAAGTAAAACATCTGATGTGGTTTTATCACACATCTTTCTCTATTTATTACAAATTCGCAAACAAAGCTTATATATTACCTTATATGAATCGTTAAAAACATATACTTCTATCCTTGTTACGTTGTTCATTATATACCCAATTTTGCAAAGAAACATGAAAGTAAGCAATAAGTACCTAATTACATACAAAACATAGACACATTTGTTCCAATTGTTTGCCGGAAGTTGTAGTTATGGAGAAATATATATATCCTCCATTTCATAGGAACTGGTTTATGCAGAGAAAAACAAAAAATTGGAAACTTTCAAGCATCTTCCGTCAAACGACGCACTATGTGTTTTGGAAATTATAATTAACAGGCAGCGAAATTTGTACGCGATGAAACAGGTTGACATTACGGATTTGTCTACTTCGTGCGAGTAGTCATGTTCAGCAGTAGAGAGGGAGAGTCAAGTAAACACTCCATCCCTTTCTTTTACACATGTGGCCACGATGCGACGTAAGGAATTGTACTCGTCAACTGCAACACAGCAGTAAATAACGCGCTTAGGAACAACTGAGGCACATTAGTTCAACGAAGCACGAACCGCTCTGATATTTTTTTTTTATTTCAAAAGTTTATAGTCACTATAACATATTAGTCATAACGGGACTTTGCAACTTTTTATAAAATAAATATTTAACAATAAAACAATGAGTTTCTTTAACATACTGGCAGTTTTGAACCATTAAAACGAACTAGTATAAAATTGTGACACTATAACTAATCAAATTGATTGAACATTATATACTTATATATAAATTTATGCTTTTAAAAAAAATCAACTATCTTAGTGTACATCGAATAGTTGAGTGCTGTTTGTAAATCATTAGGTATCTGGTAGTATTGCCTCCATCGGTCGTATTGTGGACATTCCACGATTATGTGTTTCGTCGTTAACAGTATGTTACACTGGTGGCAGATGGGTGGTTGGTCCTTCGAAAGAAGATAACTGTGCGTGATCTTGGTATGGCCCATTCTCAGTCTGGATATTAAAGCCAGATCTTGTCTGGAAAGAGAATTACTGGGAAGATGTGTCGAAATACTCGATATTATATCGCGGAGTTTACTTCTCGTGGAGTCAAGCCATCCTGTCTTCCATTGTTGGTAGAGCATCTTTTTGATGATTGAGATAACATCATGGGCTGGTGTAGTTATAGTTGTGTCACTGAGTATATGTTTAGTGGCTTCTTTTGCTGCCTAATCGGCTAATTCCTTGCCCTGTATTCCAATGTGGGATGGAATCTATACTAGAGGCACTTGCTTTCCTTGCTTATTGGCACAATATCAGCGTGAAATCATCTGTCTCTCCCCATCAACTACCAATTTCAGTGCCTGATAATTATACACCATGAAATATTTTGAAAACGGCTAACCTACGCAAAAATTGTTGTCCGCACAGTTTAAGCAGAATTAATGAACTCTATATATTTTTCTAAAGTTTTTCTGTTATACAAAATATTGTGTGTATATGTATATATATATATCACATATAATATCAGACACTCTGCGAAATATATGATATGTTAATACAAATCCTTAGAGCCATTGTTGAGAAAATAATAATAATAATAATAATAATAATAATAATAATAATAATAATAATAATAATAATAATAATACACGCAATGAAAGTTGCTTCATAAAGACACTGGACTTAAACAGCAAGTTTTGTCTCTTCAGCCTTTCTGAACAAATATATATCACAAACACTCTTTTTGGTTCAGGGGACCTTAAAACATTTCCAGAGAAATGTCAATAACATAGTTATGGGTAGAATATAGTGCTTTTTCTTTTTTAAATAAGCGTTGTAAATATTCTACTTTAAAAATTAAACTTAATGTTATCAAATTATATAAGGGGTTCAAACAACGCACCAGAGCGTATCCTCTCGACACACCGAGCAGGATGGCTCAGGCAGCATTCGGGGTTAGACTCCAGATGCCGCCCATTCTGGGGTTTTAAATGGTTTTCCTCTGGTCGCCTAGGCGAATGCTGGACTGATGTATTCTACCACGATTTCTCCTTTCCCTCATTTCCTATCATTTCATCTCTTCCCCTTTCATCTTTCAGGAAGTATCTTCGGGTTGCGTAGTGCGGCTAGTGTCGGCTAGATGGCATGGTTGCTGCGCTTTGTAAAGGATTTCTCCCCGTAAAACGCCCGAGTGCATTGGCTCGCTGCTAAGATCGCTTCGTCGCCTTTCGCGGGATTCTTCGTCTCTACTGATGCTGGCGGGTGTTTTAAACTGGAAATATTAGGAACTGCCGTGTGTCTCTGAGGGTCTGTCTGCTTGCGGTCTTGCGACCTCCTGCGGCCCCTTCCTTTCATCTCTGCCTCCCGGGGGATGTAGTCACAGATCTAGTTGGTCGCAGTGGGGAAGTGTCCCCCTCCGGTAAACACCTCGATTGCAAGTCCATTTCCTGAGTACCTATGCTATTCCATGGTTAGAAGCTCCACCGAACTGTGCAATAATCGGACGAAGGAGTTCAGTATGGTTCAGAAGGAACAACGACATGGCTCAGTATTACGTGTCCGCGGGAAACCTGAAGATCCATATTTCGAGTCCGCAATGGCAGTGTGTTGTTTAAATATAATTAAACTTTCCAAGCTTAGCCTACACTGACCAATGTGAAGGTACACATATCTGCTCTCCTGAAAGTTTTACTCCAATTCTGATAGAACTTATTTTCCTCCACCTCGCCAAGTGTATATATGAAGCAGAAGTTTCCACACACTACCCTATTATACACTCATATCACGTGTTCCATTTGATGATTTATACCATTGGCCTTAGCCGGCCACATTGGCCATGAATTACCGCAAAGACCAATGTTATATAGACTCTTAGTGAGAACGCTCTATTTTAATGGCCTCGTGTGTAATTAATTGCCTATAACTCATGGGCCATCTTTCTGAATATAAGACAGCAAACATCTTACCTTCCGTTCAGTTGTCACATTCAATTTAAGGCGAATTAATGGACTCTGCTTCTCGGGAAGCCTGCATATTTGAACATCTGGAGAAACTTAACGTTCAGAAGAGAACTTGGGACATTAGATGTTCCCGTTCTTCTTATATAATTTATAATAGAGGTAATGCAAGTGTTTCAACGATGCACTGCTGTTACACGAAAATGTTTCTTCTAGAATTATATATACCAACATCGTGCATGATTGCCGCTATAATTAAAGGCAGACAGAAATGCTGAAGTAAGCTACTCGATTTCCTTCTAATTTCCTCTTAACCTGCAGAACTCTTAAAGCCTTTAGTAAAAACCCTCTCTATTCCTTCGAATTGGATTGACAACGGATACGATGACGTCATGTTCCAACGAGCAAAAATTTGCCGTTACGCAACTGCTTTGGAGACAGTGACGTCAGACGTCGTCTGCCAAGTCCATTTCGATAGTTGCGTTATAAAATGGTGCAAGAAAATCACTAATAATAGCCGTTGTGCCGTTCTTGGAAATGAATGCACTCGCTATTGCTTACAAGTTAAATATTCCACATTACAAGGGTTCTATAATAATTGTTAAACGAATAATTATTTAACACGAAACATAGAAAAAGCATATTTAAATTACAGCAAAACCATTTAGTATGCTGCCCCCTTAATTGTACTGTGTATGTTAATAGAGATTTCTACATTAGTTGCTCTTCAAAACCTCACATTTAGTACTTTTTGCATATAGGATAGAAGTAAAAATTCCTTATAAACTTCGAAAAAAAGATAATGTTTTAAAAAACTGGTTTAATATACTGCTTTAAAATACCGAGCGAGACATATTAGGTACCATCTGTGGTTTGCAACTTCAAGATCGTCGGTTGAAAACCCATGTACCCTCCCCCCCCAGTCTCTTTCTTGTGGTTTCCCTCAATCGCTAGGCGTATAACGGATTCGATATTTAGCATCATGATTCAGAGTTCCACCCACTAAACGATATGAAATAGATGGCACAGGAAGACGATTACGCAACTCATGTTATCTGTCAGGCAGCGTGCGTGTATGAAACCTCAAAACAGGAATTACACGATCGGGACAGTTTACCTTCCGATTAAATCAATAGTTATAAAGTAGATGGTGCACTTACAACTGCGGAACTTGACTCAAGCAGCAAGTTACCTAATTAGACAGTACAAGAAGGTGACTACACAACTGAGGTCATTTGTCTGGCGCACACTGAATCACGTGTATCATAGCACGTAGAGGTAACCACACGGTTTTGAAACGACGTTAAAACAGATCCCCTAAAATAAATGAATAAAAATGTGATACTTTACCGCAAAGTATGTAAATTTCCAATTTTAAAAATTGCAATCTGTCCGCTCCCCCACTGCTGAAAATAGTGTCATGGCCGTTTTGGGCTATAAGTAACAGGAATTTGTACTTAACACCTTAACAGTTTTTCTTTGCATGAAAATATTTAGCATTAAATACCGGCTTTTCAGGGTTCTCTGTCTGTAGAATTTAAGTTTTACTTCAACTCTGCACTGTGTATGGTGAGAAATGGTAGTAACAAAGTGGAATGCTCTTTCAGTGAAAAATTACAACTACTGCTAAATAATTTTGCATTCGTACTTTGCACTGCAATTGTTGAGCAGTGAAGTATAATAATTCTCATCCAATGGTGTTCATAATTTAGCTTTACCACCCGATAAATCATTTCCACGCTTAGGTTATGTCCCTTGAAGACAGGTTTACCCAACAAACTGCAGGCTTAACTGCGCACCAAGAAGGTGGCACAGCTGTTTAAAATTGAAGCAGCGTTTCAAAGTCTCAATATGAAAACCTTAGCTCCAAATTGGGATGAAAAGTTTTAAAATGTCGTTTCTAATGCTGCTCATATGGCCCATGACCTTTGGGGAATACTCATTCCACCAAGCGATGACTACACCCTTTCCGAGGTAGAGGCTCCAGCGGGCGGAATCAGTTTCCTCCGATGGTAGGGTGATGATGAGGATGGCGGTGAAATCAGGACCTACAGCTTTCACCGTGGACCTCGAACCACCTTGGGCCTTGGGGATACTTCACATAACCAAGTCAGAGGCGAAGACATGGATAGGGCAACCTAAAATCGCCACCTCAGAGCCGGGAATCGAACCTCGAACCCTCAGCACGAGAGCCGGAAACGAAACCATTGCACTACCCCGGCGCCCAGTTTTAAAATGTTGAACGAGGTATTCCTAATGGAATTTTCTGACGCTATCGAGCAACATATATCAAAATGATATGAACAAACGCACTTTTCAGGTTTTGTTACCCTAAAGGTAACTATGTATTACCTGGATGTCCATTGACAATAATTTATTATATTTTATCTTACTGATGGAGTGGCAATATTCTTATTTCTCATTCTGCTGGTCCAGACTGGAATTGCTTATTAGTAAACTTTCACGTAGGACGAATATCATACAGGTATAATGCATAAAGTCTTCATAGAGCATACGGATCTTCATCTTTTTCACTCATTCCTCGTGAGAGGTTACCGTTCAGTACTTAAAACAAAGAGGAAAATTTAATACTACTGATCATTTGTTTCCTACTGTTCTAATCAGGGAATTTTGTTATTGGAGGATTCGGGGATTTACGCATTATTCCATAGTCTTGTATCAAATTAATACTGGTGAGACGAAGTAACAGAAGAAGTAGCAGTAGTCGCCAGACGAAGGGGCCTTTCCAATTACGGGGGCAAACACCACATAATATAGTCCATACTGGACTTTTTGTGTTTTCATTGTGATTTTCAATGTAACCCCTGAGAGAAAGGAATGAAGCGGAGACCCAAAGGGCGACCAGATACGGACGACGATGTGCGCTAGCAAGGACGGGGTCCTTAATATATCCACAAGCAACCAATCCCTAACTTAGTCATCCACAAGCGGTGATTCCAAGTGTAGACGAAACAGTCTCATAGCGAAATTGCACCGCCTTGCCGCAACATACCAACCGCTGTTGCCTGGTCCTACAACCCTGAAACAGATGATAGAAAATTATGGGACAGAAAATTCGTAGTAGCAAGGAACCACCTCAGCATTCGCGCGAAAAAAACCATGGTCAAAGTGGCCGGCCTGACGAAACTGAACTCGGGACCTCCCGAATGCGAACCTCCCACGGCGGTAGATTAGTTCAACTGGTTGTCTTGAAATAGGAATTACTGCTTGGAAGACATTATTCATATAATCACATCTCGCACACTGAGATAGTATACTTCATGTTGGAGTATGATATCCAGATTATCTTTCCTTTGCAAACGTGGCACAAATTACGCTTTTAAATTAAGAAAACCGAAATACACATTTTGGTCGTTGCTGAGCTGTAAATGTTTATTTTCGTCGTTGCGGAACAAGTTTGTTTATTTCTTATGCAGTGCCAGCAGAACCCAGAGCTCTGCTCGAGTTATTGCTTTAAATACGAAAATTCTCTGTCTTCTCTCTCTCTTTCTACATCGAGTTTATCCGACTTTTCATATCAGTAGCTGAAGCATGGATTCATTACTACACGCCGGAGATGAAGGAGCAATCCAAAAAATGTGTGATAACAGATGAAAGTGTTACCAAAGAAAGTAAAAAACGGTTCCATCTGGAGGAAAAGTAATACTTTCTGGAATTTTCATGGGGTGGCACTCAGAGACTACCTCCAGAAGGCCAGAACAATCACCTGGAAGTTTTTCTCTTCACTTTTTGACCAATTGAAGGGTGCTATTCAGGTTTACGAAACAGATACGGCAGGATAGCATATATTCAACACACGCCAAATCCAAGGTTAGTCTTAATTTTAAGAGCCATTTTGGAGAAAATAAAAATAATGGACTTTTTTGCCTTGTAAAGTGTAGTTTGGATTGTGGGAAATATCGCGAAAATCTTCATGTTGTTTCAAAAATGAATAACTTGTATACAAAGCTTGGTGTTCATTCGTCGGACACGCATATGAGCCTTTTTCTAAACGTCTTTCTTGGGATTTAGAGCAAATCAGAACGAGAATATCTCGATGCTTAATTTTTAGGTGAAATCTTGGAGAAAGTTAATAAATAGTTTTAGAAAAAGTTCCAAGTATGTGTGTGTGAATATATTCGCGAACTGCAGTACTGTGTTGCGCTTATTTCAAGGTTTAGATCGCCTACCTTTTTACCACAGCCGAATATGAAGGCAGAATTGCAGATGTAGAATTCCTATCAAGTGCTAATGGATATACAAAGTTATTGATGTTTAGATTTTGCATACATTCTTTCTGATAAATTTTGTGAACGTCATCTTGCTATAGAAAAGCTTTTCAAATGAACACATCGACAAAATCCCCTTCCTTTGTTGCAATAAAAAGTATTACTATTTCGCAGTGTGAAACTTTTCATCATTGTCTCAGTGCATCTGAACTTTAAGGAAGCTTATATTTTTAAAATGTTAAAATGAAACTACATTGTGATGTTCAAAGAGGTTCTAATTCAGAAAGTGCTTCAAATGTCCTATCGAAGCTGATGCTGGACTTGTGAATAATAAAAGAGAATCTGGGTCAGTGACCTGGTTGTTTGGAAAACATCCGTTGAAATTTCCCGCCTTGCCTAATGTGTTTAAGCATTTCTATGTGCTGCTGTAAGGAGGTACAAAGAGAAACTTCTGCATAATCCCGTGAAATACTTTGTAAAGAGTGTGAACGAAACTCAATGCAATCAAACCTGTTTTGTATTTCAGGGTTAGAACCAGTTTTTATTCCTGAGCGAGCAATGTGCAAATATAATGCTATCCAATGGTCATCGACATCATGCTGAACATTTCTACTGTCTTTCGAAATATGCTGCCAAAAGTGTGAAATTGCCTTTAAGCTGATAGTTAAATTAATGATACTGAGTACACTGCAGCAGGGCAAAGTCTCGCAGTTTATAAGACATTTTGAATACCTTTACTCGCTTTTGCAATTACGAAGTTTAGGTAAAACTGGACACTTTTAAGGGGTATATTCATTATTTAAGCATGTTCATACAATCTACGAAAACTCATTACATCACCGTTTGAAAGCTAGGATGTTAAACGAATAGAGGATACAATTTTTGTCTATACACTCAAAATGCAGATATTCTAAATTAGAACGTTAATTATACCTACACCATATATTGCACTTCGTTTAATAAATAAGGTTTATTAGCCATGCTCACTTCATAATTGAACACGCCCAAATACAGCCTGGACAATGAAGGAAATAGCAAATAAAATAAATATTTTACACAAAACTTAGAAAATAAGAGAGTGTGATCATTAACAGTTTTAAATGCTAACCTGCTGTTGTTTTATTTTATTAATGGTACTTATTTCCTTTAGTTGCAGCATACTTTAATATTTTTCATACAAAGGATTTGGTTGCTATACGCAGGTTTAATTTATTACTTTTCTTTGAGATTTTGTGCAAAGAAAGCTGTTTTATTTGTGAAATCCTCCTCCCGCCCCCCCCAAAAAAACAGAAACTGAAAGAATTTTAATATGTTGATGACAGGAGTTGGTAGTAGAAGACGTACACAACAGTAAGTATACATAATTTTCCAAATCGGCACCCATTTCACAGGCAATAGAAACAAAATTGTAATAAAATGGACAGTTCGAGATATAAAATGGTACAGAGCACCTCAAAGTATTACATCTGATAGGTCCTTGGACTTAAGTAAATACTTAGTTTTAGATTTATTGGCATTGAGCGTTATAAAACACTCTTTATGTCAGTTCCGTCCTATGTGATCAAGGCACATTCCAGAACCTACTCGCGTTATTGTATTCAACTGGGAAGTGCTTCCTCTCTCTCTCTCTCTCTCTCTCTCTCTCTCACTACCTCTTTAATCTCTTTCTCCCTCTCTCATGTATTATCTCGTAAAACTATAGTACTTAAGATCCCATTAAAGTGCGTAAACGGATTAGAATTGTGTTTTGTAGTGGAGTTGACACTTCCAAAGCCTGTGACCCACCCACCCGCCTTTTTAAGGACCTTTCTTTTATAGTAAAATTCTGGCTTAACGACAATAAACTTTGCCATTTTGTCGATGGTGCGCATGCGCGTAGTGAATTGCCAACGTGTGGTAGTTAGGCAAATCCCCTAGATTAGCGATGTTTTAACGTATTGTTGTTGTTCATGTTCTTCCGCATAGATTGGCAGTCCAAGGGGTACAAGTGTAATTCACGACAACAGGTTATTTGAATCCGTTCATATACACACACTAACCTAGGCGTCCTAGCCTAACCTCGGGCTAAATTTCGATACCACAGGACCCTGTCATCCCGTTCATACGCGCGCACTCACACACACACACACACACACACACACACACACACACTAACCTAGGCGTCCTAGCCTAACCGACTAAATTTCGATACCACAGGACCCTGTCATCCCGTTCATACGCGCGCACTCACACTCACACACACACACACACACACACACACACACACACACACACACACACACACACACACTAACCTAGGCATCGTAGCCAAACCTCGGGGTGCAAGGAGCATTCGTTATTCGCTAAAGGATGGTGGTGTTGTTAATCATATGTTGGTAGTTCTGCAAATCTGAAAGCAAGGTGAAGCAAGCTCAGTGACAAGGAGGAAGTGACACCTTTCGGGAAACCCCGCAAGTCCGCCGGGACCCTAAGTAGTTACTATAACGTATTGCTTATCTCTACCTTTATCGGTCCCTCTCACTCTCCCTATCTCTCTCATCCTTTCTCTCTCTCTCTCTCATTAAACCCCCTTTCGCACCCTCAGTCTCCCCCAATCCACCTGCCTTTCACATTCTGTCTTTTGCTCTCTCCCTCTGTCTGATTCTCTCTCTCTCTCTCTATCTTGAGTAACTTTCTTTTATCTATGCAATTTGTGTTATTTTCAAATGCGGTTGTAAAGCTGTTTTTTTTCTGTTTCTTTTCTGAAGTATTAGTTTAGATTAAATTTCAAGGAATAGGTTTAATCTTATCAAACTGTTCATTATGTCCTTTTTCCTATGGTAACAATAAAACGCAATAAAAATGGAGAATTTAATGCATCAAATGTTAGTCGGCTTATGTACACTATTAGCAGTAACAAAATATGGTATATGCACATATATTCTAAATTTTGCGCACTGCAAGGCATGCAATAAAGTATTAAGTTCATAAAGTTTTTACTTTCTCTACTACGTATAATAAGCAGGCGAAACATTGTATTCCACTCAAAAATTCGATATCTAAATTTCATCGGAAATATATGTTTAGAAACCTTCTGAACCCCCACGCGCACAAAAGCATTTTTAGAAAGAGGTCCGCGCGCGCGCATGTGAACAGCGCAGCTCAAAGACGAGAAGTCGGATAAATACCAAACTTTCTATTTAAGTTTAATATCTTCCAACGAATGGACACGAAGATTGTTAACAAAACCCCCCAACTACCGTTTTCATGGAAAATTTTTCGAATATTTTTATTTCTAAAAAATGACTAACGGATTTGTTTAAAATGCCATACATTAAATATATTTACATGAAAAATAAGGTTTATATCTCGCATTTTCTAGGAATAACCTATGAAATCCACTTCATTCGGAAGGAACTTTGTGTAATCATGTATAACTGGTAAACGTTAAGCGATAGACGAAAACGTACTGCACAAAAAAATTGCGGATCTCTTTAAAGCAAACAATGTATTTCAAATAACTTTTTGTGGTATTCGCTATTTCCAACATATCCACTATTAATGGTTCGAATTGTTCAATACTTAGCCATTCTTTTAAAGCCCTGTCGACTGTCAGTTATTTGTCGCGATGCCATAGAAGGAGTATGGAATTTTAAGGCCAGGGTATACCGTCCAGTTCTTACACATTTGATTATCGCTATTCCCTTTGTATCTATAAAGCAACGTGTAATGCAGCTATTTTCTGGAAGGTTTATCTCGATTAAAATGAAGTAGAAAATAAACGTTCGTAAGAATAATTTGTGTACCCACTAATAGGCGATAGACGGTAGGGAAAGTCATGTGAATATAACACATCAGATGTTTTTGGTGGTATCTTTCACATAAATAGCTTACAATATTCTAATTACAAATTTAGTGCTAAGATTTTTTTCATATTTTCTCTTTACCATTCCTCATACAAACTTGCACTGGTCAATAGCTGTAAAAATAACTTTCCTCTAAATTGGACCAGTTGAAATATTTGTATACTATTTATGCTACCAATGGTCACTTTCAGCAAGAGACTTTAAATATAAGACTATGATATGTTATCCAATGAATATATAATCTTTAAAAATGCTTTTAAATGTTGTTGATTCAGTAAGGTATTCTTTCGTTGGCTACCTAAGTTTTATAAAGAAGCGTTTTCATTGAGAGTTGCAGAAGACAACTATAACATAACAAAACTGAATAGAAAAGTTTAACTCGTAGTGCTGGGCCCATAAACGAAACTGTGCAAGAGAGCACAAGAAACTTAGTCACTCGGAAGCAGAAAAAGCTGCCTAACCTATGGCTTGGATATACCAGTAGCATCGCCCATGAGTGGTGGAGTAATTTAAAAAAAACAAATTATCAACCCGTAATAGCAACATAAAAATTTGCTCATTGCGATATATTATTTAGAATGACTAGTAGTTGTGTGACTGGAATCTGTCTAGTGGCAGTCCTGAGATAGGTTAATTGTTTAATTTAATCACCAAAACTCAGACACAAGCATAGCAGGCTCTTACCATTTTGATAAACGTTTTTAAAAATTTACAGAATGCTATCTAAGCGCTACATTAGCTACATCACGAGATCATATTCCTCAAAACACGGTGTAGATCTGACAATAATCTAACAAACAACTAAGAGATGCTTTAACTCAACGACGCATTTGAGGATGCGCTAGTCGTAAACATGTTGGGTGAAACACAATAATGACTCAAAGAATCTCTATTTGATGTCCACCATAGTGCGTTAGGTTCCATAAAATATACAAAAAGATCACCCCACAAAGCCTGGAACTTTACAATATTAACAACTTTAAACTAACAATTTTTCAATATTTTGGTTTTAGAATCATGTACCTCTGTAACATGAAGCTTTGTAACTATCTTTCTCTTAAGAGCGAATACAATATAATAATGATATATTATTTTAAAAATTAGTCGATCATGCCTTTTTGGTATTTGAAAGGTTATTTAAAACATGCCTGCGCTAATTCTAACTTTGAATGTGAAGAAATAATTGCGGAAACCATCCTACTTAAAGGTGAATATTTTAACTACATCATCAAAGAGGTGCCGACAAGGTAACAACTGCCACTCCCACATTATGAACTCTACACAAAGTACCATTTGAAGCCTAAATTTAGGGTACTTAGTGCTATTTACATTTTTATTTAACTTCAAATCTTCAATTTATATTTTGTATTTAAATAATAACCACAACAATTTTTCAATAGCTTCGTCTGTTCAAATATTCCCTTAGCACTATGGTGGATATCTTCAATAAAGAAGAGAGAATAATTTTTAATTTACTTTTCCTAAGCTATGCCCCTCGTGTTCTAGCCGTGACATTGAAATAATTGCTTCAATTTGATTTTGTTTTAACAACCTTGTAAAGTGGATTTCCATAAGGTCAAATACAACATAGTGGTGGATCTCCTTGATTGTAGAGTAAGGCCATTAGTCTGGGAATTCCTGGTAAGCATTAAACAAAACTTAAGATTCCAGAAATCACTTTCATTTGAGCATAAATTATGCACGTATTTACAAGCTTACAAAGATACGTGACGTAGCCTTGACGCTCTATCAGATCCGTAAATCTTCCACCAAGATGTTAATTGGAAACGCGGAAACGTTAATAGAAACCGTCCCAAATGCTAAAATGTAGAACACGCGAATTGGCTTTGTCACGGAGTATAACCAAAAGGGGAAATACAACATTCCCCACTAACTAACATAATTATCCTTTGTTAACCTTCCGATTCATGAAAAACAAAAATCGTCATTCTTGATCGATGACTTATCTTTTCTAAAAGACAATTAACAGTAAGTACATCCCTTCCAATTATTTTTAAAATGTTTTTAATGGCTAATGGAAACCGATGTTGACAAACTGCAGTTGAAAGTATCAATTAAATAGAGTGTACACGTGTGGAGAGTCCTTGAATGTCTAACTGCTGTTTTTAAAATATTTTCAATTAGCAATTTACCTAGTTGACTCAATGCCATTAATAGGGTATTAGTTTACCTATCTCGGCAATGTTAAGTTTACCAACTTGATGACCCAGTTTTCTCTGAAATTACTATAGACATCAATAAAATTTTCTCGGATTGTTCACTGGTACTTTGAGTTTATTGTACTAACTTAAAATTGTGTTTTTGCAGCAATTAACATATACATTTTGAAGCAACGATATTGTTTTTATATGTTTACTTAAATAAACTTTTACAGCATTAATAATCTGAATAACTTCACGTTTACTAATCAGCAAAACGTCATTAATATCAATAAAATTATCTAAGTTCTACTAAGCTCCTGAAAAAATGTGTAATTTGTTTTAAAAAATTTGATGTGTTACATTCACATAACTTTCTGTATCTCTATCGTTTATTTGTAGGTATAGATATTATTCTTACGAAAGTTTTATTTTTCTATTTGCTTTATTTTAATCCAGATAAAACTTTCCGGAAATAGCTGATTGCACTTTTCGTTACAGATACAAAGCAAGTAGCGACAGTCAAATGTTTTAGAACTGGACGTTGAATAATGGCCTTAAAATTCCATAATATCTCCATGACATCGCGAGAAACAGCTGAAAATCGACAGGACTTTGTAATACCTACGTTTTCCTCTGTCGCTTAACGTTTACCAGTTACACAAGATCATACAAAATTCCTTCCGAATGAAGAGGACTGTACAAGTATTTCCAGAAAGTTCAAGATACACATTTTTCATGTAAACGTTTTTAATATATGGGTTTTAATCAAAATCTTTAGAACCATTTTTCAGAAAATCAAATATTTCGAAAAATCTTCCATGTAAAGGGTAGTTTGGGATGGGGTATTTTTCTTTAAAATATTTGTGTCGCATCTTTGTAATGTACTGAACCTAAATACCAACTTTGGTATTTATCCGACTTTTCGCTTTTGAGTTATGCTGTTCATACACGCGCGCGCGCACGGACTCTTTTATTATTATTTATTTATTCAGGGAGCCTCGGAATATATATTTCCGGTGAAATCTTGCATAGAATTTTTGGGTGGAATACAATATCTTCTGTCTGCTATGTACGCGTTAGGGAAAGTAAAGATAGATTTTTTCAGAAAATGTGGATACTTAACACAGGCCTGGATAACATACAAAAAATGAGATCATAAAAAGAAAATGATGCCCTTCTGGGCAATGAGGTTTCCTATAAATTTTAAGTCAGACCACAGTATTTTGCAGCAAAACTTTCTGATTATGCATGTTTAACTAAACAATGTACAAAGTTAGTTGAAAGCATGAGTGAGCGCAACAAAATTATTAGAAGCATATTAACGTTTTCCTTTCTACGTAGACTAATAAATTATATACCGAATCAAGCAGAAAAGTCTAAACGCTAATCTAGCATAAAAAGAAAAATGTGATGTGTTACACTCACATAACTCTCTACTCTTATATAAAACAATTTTTGCAAAACGCTTATTCTCGTCTCGATATAAACATTTGCAGAAACTATCTTATTGCTAATTTTCTCGTGGGTGAAGGTGAATATGGTAAGGTACAAGCAATAGTCAAATCTTTAAGAGCTGGTGGATATGTGTAACATTCCATTCTCTTTGCATGTCCAGGACATAAAAAAACGAATCAAAAAATCGCATTTGAGAAAAAGCCTAAGTATTGGAAAATGACAAATAACAAGGAATATCTCAGAAATAGTTTACTCCACAAAAAAGTACATGGCCTAAATTGTGTGTTTGAACGAGATCCACATTTTTGGTGTACAAAACTTTCATCTATCTCTTACCGGTTATGCAAAAGCCATTCACAATGAAGAGGACTTTTGGGGACATTCCCAGAAAATTCAAGATATACATTTCATTTGGCATGAAAATATCTTAAACATATGATATTTCAATCTAAATCTTTAGAGCCGTTTTTGAGAAAATAAAAATTTTCGAAAAAATTTCCATGTAAAGGGTAGACTGAGGGGATTTTCTTGCAAATCTCTGTGTTGCATCTTTGAAGATACTGAGCCTAAATACCAAATTTGGTATTTATCCGACTTTTCATTTTTCAGTTATGCTGTTCACAGACACACACGGAACGTTTTCTAAAAATGCCTTTTTTTATTTAGAGGGGCTCAAAACATATATATTTCCTCTGAAATCTAGGTACCTAATTTTTGGGTGGAATGCAATATATCCCCTACTTACTATCGTAGTAGAGAAAGTGAAAATGCACATTTTATATCTGTTTTGCCAATGTATCTCCGCTTATTCTGTCCTTTATGTAAAGCACAGTGTCAAACGTCTACACGACTATTGCCTTATTTGATTGTATTTGTTTATTGCTTTCTTCAGCTCCATGGAGGAGTCGAAACATATACCACTAATGGTGGTATGAGATAAGCAAAGTAACCGCTACACTCCTAAGGGTGGAGAAATAAAGCTCTTGTACTTGGGAACGTAAACGGAAACGAGAACCAGAATAGGAAAGAGGTTAAAAACATTCGTTTACAAATGTGAAGGTGCACAATCAACTGGAAACTTCCCGCAGGCCGGGAACGCCAACGGGAAAGTCGGTCAACTTTCACCTCTCCCGTTCTCGTTTCTAATCACAGCATGCTTAATGTATTTAACTGACCCCATTGCAGAGGATAGTCCAGTAGGTCGCGACACATAACAGCTACCACAGTTCTCTCTGGTAGCAGACCTGGAAAAACAAAAACCAAGACGACTCCAGGCAGCTACTATTCGCCATCTTCCTGTCTACTGACGATAGTAGCATTTAGTTAAAACATCACGAAAAGTAACTTGCTAGAGTTTAAAAATATCTACCATACGTATATTTGTACTTTCTTTACCACGTATCTAGGTAGAGAAGGTATTGCATTCAACCCAAAAGTTCTATAACGAGATTTCACGGAAAAAATGTTCTGAGGCTCCCTGAATACGAAAAAAGCATTTTTAGAAAAAGGTCCATCTGTGTCGTGTGTGTGCGTGTATATCTGTGAACAGTATAACTAAAAATCTGATGTGTTGCTCTCACATGACTTTCTCTACCCTTGTGCAAACTATTTTTACAAACGCTTATTCTCCATATGCTTCATGTTAATCGAGATATCGAGATGTCAATCTTATTGCTAATTGTCTTGTAGATGCTAAGGGAATTGCTAGACTTTAAGCGATAGTCAAATATTTTAAGAGCTGCTAGCTATGTGGAGTATTCCATTCTCTTTGAATTACCAGGACAAAAAAATGAATAACGAATTCCCATTTGAGAAAAAGTATAAGTATTGGAAATTTAAGGGAATAACAAGCAATATCTCGAAAACGGTTCACTCAACAAAAACAATGTATATGAATAAATTGTGTATTTTAACGCGATCTACATTTTTGGTGTAATAAAATTTTGTCTATCGCTTATGTTTACCAGTTATGCAATACTTGTTCACAATAAAGAATACTTCTGGAGACATTCCCAGAAAATTCGAGATATACAATTTACATAAAAATGTCTTAAACTTATGGTATTTTATTCAAAATCGTTAGAGCCATTTTTGAGAAAATAAAAATTTTCGAAAAATGTTCCATAAAAACGGTAATTTGGGGTGGGGGAATTTTCTTGAAAACCTTCGTGTCGCATCTCTGGAAGATACTGAACCTAAATACCAAGTTTGGTGTTTATCAGACTGTTCGTTTCTGAGTTATGCTGTTCACAGAAACGCACACACGGAAATGTTTCCAAAAATGCTTTATATTCATTCAGTGCACCTCAAAATATGTTTTTGCTGTGAAATGTCGGCATCGAATTTTTGGGTGGAATGCAATACTTCCCCTACTTACTATACGTAGTAGAGAAAGTAAAAACGAAAAGTCGGATCAACACCAAACTTGGTATTTAAGTTCAGTACCTTCCAAAGATGCGAACGAAGATTTTCAAGAAAGTCCCCCTAACCAAAGTACCTTTTACATGGAACATTTTCCGAAATTCTTGATTTTGTAAAAAACCTTTAACAATCACGATCACCCTAGGCCCACTTATTTCGAATATTAAGGGGACAAGGCACTCTGCAATGGTAAGAATTCACATTTTTTTGTTTTAGGCACTAATAAAATCTCTATTATTTCCACTTTCAGAAAATATATGCTTTTTGGGGGTTTAAGAGGTTTTTAAGACATTTAAATACCATTTAAATGCTAGTCTGCATTCCTTTAAATCTGTCATGCAACATTTTTAGAACATTTTTGTATCTTTCAACAACGAACGACTATATAATGCCCAGCGAGCAGTTCAGCAATTAACAAAAGAGGCCAGGACCAAGAGAAGGCAATCAGAAAAGTTGACACAATCCAGGAGTGAAGGTGCAGATGCTTATGACCCTGGAATGTACTGAAGTTGTCAGAATTTTAATCTTCAAACTTTAAATTCAGTTTTCTCAAAACAACATTTTTGGATACTTATGTACCTTTTCTCAGAAAGTATGAGAGGTAGAGAACTGATAATTTCACGTGAATACAACTTTAACTTTAACTTTCTAAAATACAACCACAATTTTATAATGTATATTAGTGATATTAAGAAAGCAACAACATTGCAAATTTTCCACATTTTACTTTTTTCACTTTCCAAATAATTTGCTTTTTCAATTTCTATTGAAATGATATACATAACTAAATAATTGAGGTTAAGAAGATAGCTGATTATACTAAGAACAAGTGTGCCAAAGTGTGATTCTGTATTGCAAGTAGTACCAAAGAAAAGGTGCATGAATTCACATGTTTTAAGAGTAAATTTTATGATTTTTCTGCTGAATTAAATACTTTTTACAGACTCAACTGCATAAGCTATCAATGTAAACAACTACTTGAAATACGTTTCATGATGTGAAGAACAATTCATAAAAAGTTCAGGAAAAAACATTGAGAACTTTAGGAGCAGTGGTAATTTAACGCACTTAAGGTGTAATTTCCATGAGTTCAGACTACCTTGTCCCCTTAATATAGATACCCTTCAGTTCTCTCTTGTACATATTAAGATCCTTTCGTTCTTTGCAGAAACAAGAAGAAGGAATGGAAAATGATGCAGACTAGAAATACAAATGTGATTTAAAAATCTTCGTCTTTCATATTGGTGGTAATCAATAACATCACTACAATACATATCATCCATGTCCCTTCGAAAGTTGAAATATATAAGCTTATCGTTTATAAAGCTAGGATTCTATAAATCGTTGTGTGCAACTCGAATACAGCCTTATTTATATCACACTGAGCTAAATGTTCTATCATATCATAATTTTCAATATACAAACTAAAGCATTACGACAGCATGTGACATGCACTGCTTAGTGACACACAGAATAAAAACATAACCGAAAAATGTCTGCTAATTTTCGATTTTGTGTGAGTAACTAATATTAAGGGTATGATGAACTATATTGAGGCAAAAAACCCACTAATACTAATACTAAACTCGTTATTAAACATTTAAGAAAATGGGCTGTAGGGCTCAAAAGAGGCACAAAAAATACCTCTAACTATCTGGCTTACTATCAGATTTTTGAAAAAGTGTAAATCACATAACTTTATATACATAATGTTTCTGACAAGCTCTGTTATGCACACAATTTATAGAATGAGTATCTTAATTCTTCTTTACTATTATTTGTGTATGTAAATCTTTTACCACAAGAAAACGAGCAGTTCCAATCGTATTGCAGTTCTAAGCACTAAGAGCAGGCACACGTTTGTTACTGTCAAATCGTTACTTACTTTGAGATATTTATTTATATATTTCGGAAAAAATAATGAATTATCATTTTCAAACATCGCATGACATATGCATGGCACAAAGAGAGCCAAAGAGAGACGGAAAGAAGGCGACAGAGGGGAGGAGACCGCGAGAATGGAAAGAAAGAGAGTAGGAGAAAGCGAGAGTGGGATAGGAAGAGAGAAAGAAGAATTAGGAGAGTGAACAATGGAAGAAGGGAAGAGAGAGAGAGAGAGAGAGAGAGAGAGAGGGAGAGAGAGATAGATGGAGTGAGAGCCAGTGGCTAAGTGAGAGAGGGAGCGACACAGAGTACAACTTCCTCAGTTAACGCGATAAGGAGCACAGGTGAGGGTATGGCAGTATAAAACAAACATGTTGACTACATGTTTACATTCTGCAAACTCCTGCATGTGTGCATTGTGCTGAGCTTTTGCATTATTGCATTTAATTGACAACGCAGATCGTATACTTTTCAGTTGTAGAATGTTATGACTTTGCAAAATAAATATATGTGCATGTACGGTAAATGGTTATTGTGTGTTGAAAATGATTCCTGAGAAAACGATCATTAATTATCGACACATTTTCTCTTATTTGTTCCTTTTAGGATATTTCGAAGCAACATACAGTTTTTTCCATTAAATTTTTAAGTAAATCGCTCGACATTGACAAGTTTTTAAGGCTATAATACCTAGTTAGAGATTATTAATATATACTGCACTCCCTTACCAAAATTATTGCGTTTAGCGAGTAAGGGCAACACGGATGATTTTAATACCAATTTATTCTTTCTAACTCGACATTAATCCGCACTAATCCTCTTGAGGTTATAGTTATTCAAGTTTGCTGATTTTCTCCTATAAAGTTTAAACTTAATACTCATGGAAGATGCAAATCTCTGGATTTATCAAAGAAATAAGCCCTGGATTTACATTCATTCTTGACAGCCTTTATAATAAAAAATGGGAAGAAACTCTTAATGCTACCAATTTAGTGAGGGCACTGTGGGTATCATTATTTGATGTAAATCATTACCTTTTTTCAGTTATCTAACCTACTGGCACATGAAATGAGCTCCCTTGCTTAACTTACCATTAAAGAAATTCTGATGTGATACATTCGCATAACTTTCTCTACCGCTCTATCGTTTATAAGTGGATGTACAAATTATTCTTGCTAAAGTTTATTTTTCTATCTACTGCAGTTTAATCGAAATAAACTTTGCATAAATAGCTGCAGTACACATTTCGTTAGGGGACAAAGAGAATAACGATAATCAAACGTTTAAGAATGGACGCTATATGCTGGCATTAACATTTCTTACTCTTTCCATGCAACCGCGAGAAACAACTGAAAATCGACGGGACTTAAAATAAATGACTATGTATTGAACTATTCGAACTATTAATAACGGATATCTCGGAAATGGCTGATGCCACAAAAAAGTTTTAAAATAAATTGTATGTGGAATTTCTTGTTGTACGTTTTCGTCTATCGTTTAATATTTACCCATTATACAAGATTATACAAAACTCCTTTCGAATGAAGGAAACTTTGAAGGCTATTCCCAGAAAATGCAAGATGTACACTTTATTTGTCATGCAAATATCTTTAATATATTATATTTTAATAAAATTCGTTAGTCATTTTTCAGAAAATAAAAACTTTCGAGAAACCTTCCATGTAAAGGATAGTTTTCACTCTTGAAAATCCTAGTGTCGCATCTTTTAAAGATACTGAACCTACCAAGTTTGGTGTTTATCCGACTTTTCGTTTTTGAGTTATACTGTTCACAGTCACATACACGCACCTTTTTCTAAAAATGCTTGTATGTTGGATTCAGGGGATTGGAAATGTTGAGATGAAAATAAAAGTTGATGCTTTATGAGTTTTTTCCCAATAACACATTAAACTAATTAAAAATCCTCCAATTAATTTAATAAATAATCAAAAGACATTAATATTTCAATTTTCATTAAATATTCAAAACATGTACTTCTGGTGAAATTTGGGTTTCGAATTTTTGGGTGAAATGCAATACTTTCTCTACCTACTAAGTACGTGATAGAGAAAATGATAAAAACAAAAAGCAGCCATCGTCCTCCGTAGTGTAGTGGTTACCATGCTAGCCTCGAGGTCGCGGGTTCAAACCCGGCGGAGGGCGATGGATTTTTTTCGGGTGTAAAAATCCTTAGCATGTCTTCCTTCGGAAGGGAAGTAAAGCCGGTGGTCCCGTGTCGTAGATTTACAGCACGTAAAACAACCTCAAGCCTGATAAAGAGACCTCTGAGCAAAATTAGCGGCCTTTCACGCCTAATGTAGAATGGGACGCTAAGGACCATAGTAGTCAAAGAGCGGCCATAAATAAAACTCAATTCAATTCAAAAACCAGCCTAAAGAATAACATCTCATCTGCTCTATTACGAAACTTGTAATGTGATGGAGATTGATGGCGATATTTAAAACAGCTTCGCAGCAAGTATTTAATTGAAATTAAAAAACGTTTAATATCCGAACTTTTTTTGTTCATCTCGCTCCTACTCACACCGCCACACTTTCTGCTAATAATTGAAGGTGATCCTGGAGCATACCGCAATCTTCAGATCACTTTAACAAACCACATATTACCTATACTTGTTGCTAGAAAAAAGAAATACTCATATAATTGATGGCATTTTTTCTGATCTGAGGTTTGTTTTTAAAGGTTAAAAGCAGGGAACACAAACGCAAGAGAATGTGGCAAGGTAGCATCAACTTAAAGCTTGGATTTCATTGCTGCACCCATTATTTCACACTTGGCGCAGGGGTTTAAAATCTAGAATGAGTTATGTTTCATGCCCCAAATTAACGCAAAGTTGAACTGCTATGAAGATAAAATCGATAGCAACCGTTAAGTCTATATGTATGCAAATGCGCGTTTCTAGTCTTAAATTTAATGGTATGGAACCTCCACTGTCAGATTACACGTATTCCTGCCTTATGTATCGTAGTAATATATACAAATTATTCTTCTGACCTCACCTTATGTATTCACAATAAATATTTCAAATTAGACTCGGTTACTTGCAAGATTCGGAAACAACATTCGGCTGTTTATAACACATGCAAACTTTTGTTAGTAAAATTTCAGGCGGGGAAAAAATAATATTCGAACAAATAAACATAGATGCTGTACCAAAGTAAACCTCAACCTAGGAAAAGTTACACATAAAACAAAGAATATCTCCTAATACAATCTATTACGTACATTATTCCCAATACTTAACATTAGATCTGGTAAAATTGATCCATCACCATAAAAAATTTTGACAACGTGTAATTTTGTTAATGAGCTTTGTAATTTCCTCTAGAAAAATATCTCTTGTGGTTTCCTGGTTTTTCAAAACTCATCGTGAATGTAAAGGTTTTTATGGACTACTCTCGAAAATTCATCATGTGCATTTTACTTGTCTAGCGAATGTCATATAGGTGATGTTTGTACCAAATACATCAACAATGTTTGAAAAAAATAACAAAATAGTAGCGTTTGACACGGGAAGGAAAGACTTTGCGTCGTTGCTGTATTTTGAGTTTTCCAGTGAAATCTTTGGATGGACTGCAATCATCACTCTACCTGAGGGGTAGAGGAAGTAAAAAGAAAGGATTGAATGCTGCAAACCTCATCATTCTTATGACATGAGTTAGGATTCTTTTAGCTTGAGGACTATATAATGAAGTAAAGATTTAGAAACAAATCCTATAGGCACTTATAGGTTGATAAAGGGGTAATAGAGTAATAGTACTGTGGCTGTACTTGATCTATTGTGTTTGTCACCTGCGGGAGAAAAGGATGAAGATATATACTACCAGGAGCAGCCGGATCTGGTGCTGGGAGACACAATGCAGCGGGGTGTTTAATGTTTCCAGTTGGTGCATCCTGGTTCCCCTTGCCTCACGCAGAAGATTCCGATGCCAGAATATTAACAACTTCCTCTTCAAAGTATATCCCTCACCCTCCGCCTCTCTCTGCGTAATTAGAAATGAAAACAGAAGTAAAATAACAGTGAACGAGGAACGTGTACGTAAGTATCCATTCCAATATTCGCCTAGTGACCAGGAAAACTGCAAAAAGAAAGGAAAACAAAACCTTCTCACTCAGTATGTTCGGTCACCTCAGGATTTGAGGCCGAGACCTCCTAAACGTGCTACAATCTGGGTCATCCCACCGGAGAATATTATTCCAACTGTTATTGAGGTTTGGAGGGAGTACTCCATGAATAAACGGCATCAACTAATACAAGGAAGGATTTAGAATTTATTCATGTAGGTTCAAAATAACGAGCTGCTTTTCTAATTATTAATTAATGCATAAAATGCCATAAGTTGTGAAAATAATAGCTGTTATACAAAACTGAAGCATAAAACGTTTCCGGAAATTTCAGATTGTGAATAAATAACTGCTGTTAACTGTGATATTGGGCCATTCTGAAGAAGAAAGGAATAAAAGAATTGTGCGTGCTCTGGATACATTTATTTGTGAAATTGTTAAGTAACATACGCTAGGTTTCAGACAATAGGTTATATAGTGTTTTCTTGAATACTTTTCGGAAAGAGGGTTTGGAATTGAAGACAAATAGTCAAAATATATAAGTATTAATGAGGTTAATGAAACATTTTACTTCATAAAATCTTATACGCTTCTGATAAGGTTTCTTAATTATGAAATATCAGTAGGATGTGCGCCGCTTTGCCATGTGCATTTAAAGAATATATGACAAAGTAACGAATACAGGAAGTTACGTGAAATGCAATGTTAATACTTCTCCCGTACAACAATTTGGAAAAGCACCAAGAGTTAAAGATTAAATTTTGAAAAGTTTATCAAACAAGGTTTTAAAGATAATTTAGAAAAGGCCAAATTAACCCTTGGTGAAATATGCCGAACCTCGCTGTCACGATGGCTAGTTGTTGCGCCTCGGTCCCCGGCGAAAAAGCAACTTCTCTTCTCTGCCTGCCCGGGAGTTCGTGTCCCCGTCGAAGAAGATGACGGCATTGGCATCAGTAGCGTATCGCAACCCAGCCAATGACGATCGTGCCTGATGTATTACGTCATGAGGTGATGTCTTACATCATGCCTGATAGTATGTTGTTCGAAATTGTAGACGTTGTATTTCTCTGGCTATAATGACGTCATCACCATGGCATTATGACGTGCTGGTTGCATGAGCCACGACCATGGGGGAGGCGAAAACGGCACAGATGAATACAGAATGTCACAAAGTGGTGTATATACACTTTGAAACACTACTTCTCAGCAACGAAATGGGATAGAGACACAATTCTTTTTGTTTATGATTCAGAAAGCAATGAAAGCATAGAAGTAAGTTCATCTGTTTATAAACAAACATGGCGAGGCATTTATCGTTCGATGAACTAAGTGGGTACTGAAATGTTATTGGAAAGTGGAGAATGTTGTTGAGGTTCAACGACGTTGGAGGGCTGAATTTGGTACAACACCACCACCACCACCACAACCACCACCACCACCACCACCACCACCACCACTAAAGTTAACAATCACAAAAGAATCCAAGACAAGTTTGAAGTCAATGCATGTCACCAATACTGGAGGAAATGAGAGTTCAGATTGAACATGTAACTACCCAATTACCAACAATCCAGGCAGTATGTCGCTCTGTACTATGTCATTATTGGGAATGTATCTACCGTGGTAGAAAGGGAACATTTTAAACAAGTATGCTCGCGTGCGTAAAATGTTGCCCACAATAGAACGAAGCTGTTTATATTGGTACTGGCAAAATCTAGAGACTCCACCTACCAGCGTGACCACCTCTGTTTTTCGAGCATAATTCTAGCCACTGGATTGGCAGGGTACTTTACCTCCCCAAAAGTAGGTATGGCCGAACTGCCGAAGGGTAATATTACAACTTAAACCTTATATTTTCATGCTACACCACTGTTTTCTTAATGCCGGTTTTCTTATTGCCGTTTAGTAGCAGCAATAACTTAACCTTGTCTCCATGTCACTAATGGAAGCTCCCATATATGTATGTCGAAGCTGTCGTTCAGTTTAACCAGACATGCATATGATTCTTCACCCCTTCCTCTAGAAGCCCGAATTACTTGTAATCGGTTTAGCCTTTCTTTGGTGAAAATCGTATCGAAACTCTTTCATAGAGTGGTATCCGAATCACACCTCCATTTCACATAGATTATGAACATCGTTCACTGTTAGTTTGACTGCCACCGAATTGTTTTTTAGGCCAGTCGCAGAGAACTGATACCGGCCGAGCGGAGTCAAAAGTTGGTCACCTGAAGGTGGAAACCTTGTGGAGAAAAAATTAATGGCGATCTAGGGGAATGGGCCAATTTTTATGCACGACAGTGTATGGATTTTAGGAATACAACACAACAAATATTGTATTTTCGTCTTATTTCGATGTTAAGAAATAATTCCGTAATTTAAGACATTATACCAAATGTTTTTTCTACTATTTGTTTACACAAGCCAGTTGGAAGCATAATTTATGATCTTTCATTACTTTTTTTCTGTTGTAATTCAGAAACAGACATGAGTTTGTGATATTATTTGTTACCCAACCGTTTTACTTAGGTGTAATTTTTATTTTAACGGTCCAGAAAAATATATTGTATGATTGGTTTTCCGGCACCTCGCGCACACAAAAGAGAGAGAGAGAGAGAGAGAGGAGTGGGGAGAGGGAATACCATAACGATGATTATACGAGGGAAGAAGCTGGGAAAGAGATAAGAGAGAGTGAATGAAGCTACCATTCTCTCGTTTTATTACTGTACCGAAAGTAGCTTTATTAATGATGAGGATGATGGTATTAATAATGATGATAATAATATACAAAATTTGAAACAGAAATATAAGAGAATATTGTAGGCAGTATTGTCTACATAATTCAATTAAGCTCTCAAAATACCATTATTATATATGTGTGAAAAGTATTTAATATAAATATATTAAGCAACAATATTGAAAATGTATTCAAAACGTAACATGTTTATGCATCACTCTTAAAGATGGATCGATAGTTGAGTCAATAGCGGAAGCAATTAACCTGTTTTCTTCGAGTACCGCAGCCGTCCGGTGATACTAAAGCTCGTAACTGTACAATCAAAGGGAGTGTTGGTCTTTCCTGCCCTCTAGCTGTTTGTAAAGCAACTTTTTCTTCATGATTTAATACACAAAGTCTTTAATTTATTTCAGATTTAGCACTACGTTTTTTCTACTCGAAATATTTGTAACATTCAGGTCAGCCGCTCTGCCTGATAGTGATCGCTACCGGAATTCGACTCCTGTATTTTACTTACCTCTGTCATCTGCTCTTGATCGAAATACTTCCTGTGATAACTATGGCTAGCTTAGTTCCTTATAGATTGAAAGGTTTCACTCGAATATTTTCATATTTATTCTTTACCTCACAAGTACAGTCGAATGCACGTAAACGTACCGATGGTTTTGGTTTATAGTATATTCCTTTATTTAACTTTAGCAAAACTCCTTATCACCTGTATTCCATATCAGCTCTGGGTGAGCCAATCTTATATTGGTTTGAATTAAAGTTCATAATACACGCATTAGGCCATTAACAAGGTCAGGCCTAGATGGGCGGCGAAAGGGGAGAAGTACGGAAGCATTGCATGAGTGGCTGGAAGGCATGCCTACACCAGTCACTGGACGAGTTCGACTCTTATTGGTTAAAAGTCTAGCAGTCAAATATTAACGTATGGACACAGGTTGGTTTCAGGCTCAGAAACAAAGGAAAAGCGGGTAGGTTACTATTAAGCGTGGCAGAAGCGGTTTAGTACTTTTTCTTACCAACATAAACCGGTATTATCGGCACGATTCCATGCATTCGAATGCACCTAGGGTAAAGGTAGTATTTCAATCCATACAGAAGTTTGTTAGCGACATTTCACCAAAAATACACGATTTTAAGTCCCTAAATAAAAAATACTTTAGAAAAAGGATCATGGTATGCATGTGTACGTGCCCACTCGTGCCCGTGTCCGTTTACGTACAGCGCAATTCCTACACACAATCCAATAAATAAGAATTTTCATACATAAATAAAGCTATTTTAAAGGATACAAGTATAAGGTTTTCAGAAAGTTTTCCTCCCCCATATCAAATCTATAAGTGGAAACATTTTGTTTATAACAACTCACAAAAATTACATTATTGCTTCCAACAATTATTAAACTATAAAATTCATTATTGCCTCAAAGTTACCTCATTACCTCATTGTTAGCAACTTTTGACCTATTTCTCACAGCCCCTACATTATTAAATTACGTAATACGTAATAACGTGCTTGAAATATCTATTTTTGAGACATGTAATTGTAGAAATCGGGCATATTTTGAATTTCCTTTGAGTAATTTTGAAGTTCATTCCTTCATTCCCAATTAATTTTATAAATCCTAAGAAAGAGATAAAAGTTTAGTGCTGGAAAAATCTAGATTTATTTAAAATAAATAACCTACTCTAAAAAGACTGATTTTGTGTTGTTAACCATTTACGAAATATTCACTTTTGTACTTTTGAATTTTTCCACATTTTAAGCAGTATACCTACATTATATAGCTCTTTCATAGACTCATAGAAACTACATGTATTGTCATGACTAACATATAGATGTTTATAGATGTTCATTTTAAACAGATGGATAGGTACTGTTACAGCCTGGAAAGTTTAAATTGCCTTAGCAGCAACTTATGGAAACGATTATTGGGAATATTTACCGTGACTGTCGGGAAATAGATGAGAAAGTAAGTTATATTGATAAATTAGATTAAAACAAATGATAAATAGTAAGAAATCATGGAAATGTTACACATCGGATATTTTTCATTATCAAAATATAAGTTTCGAAGTAATCTTAGCTTTTCCAAAATGTCTGATCCAGCCCTCCTTAAACTGCCTCTGTTTATGGTGGTTAGCGCATTAGCTTCCAAATCCAGAAGACCCGGATTCGATTCCCGTGGGAGGATGGAAGTGTTTCTTTAGCAAGGATAATTCTCCATCCTCCCGAACACCTGGAAGTATGAGTGAGAATGTAAATAAATGTGTGTGTGTGAAATTAATATTTAAAACATCTGATGTGTTACACTCACCTGTCTTTTTCTACTCTTGTACAAACTATTTTTCAAACTCTTATTCTCCATATATTTCATATTAATCGAGATAAACATTTGCAGAAACGATATTTTGATATGCAAAGAGAATTACATTTTAAACATAGCGACCAGTTCTAAAAATATTTGACTAACGCTTAAGGCGTACTATGTTCCCCTTGTTTTGTATTTGCAAGGGCATTATAGAAATACAGTAGGCTTTAAGCATAGACATATCTCTTAATAGCTGGTTGCTAGGTGCAGCACCATTCTCTTTGCCACAGATTAATACTCTTTGCATATCCAAGACAAAAAAACTGAATAACGAATTCCCATTTGAGAAAATAAGTATTGAAAAATTTAAGGGAATAACAAGCAATATCTCGAAAATGGTTCACTCAAAAAAAAAGTATATGACATAAATTGTGTATTTTTACGCGATCTACATTTTTTGTGTAGTAAAATTTTGTCTATCCCTTATGGTTTACCAGTTATGCAAAAGTAGTTCACAATGAAGAATACTTTTGGAGACATTCCAGAAAATTAAAGAAATACATTTTATTTGTCATGAAAACATCTTAAACATATGATATTTTAATCAAAATCGTTAGAGCCACTTTTGAGAAAATTAAAATTTTCGAAAAATGTTGCATGTAAAGGGTAATCTGGGGTGGGGAATTTTCTTGAAAACCTCCGAGTTGCATCTCTGAAAGATACTGAACCTAAATACCAAGTTTGGTGTTTATCCGACTGTTCGTTTCTGAGTTATGCTGTTCTCTCTCTCTCTCTCTCACACACACACACACACACGGACATGTTTCCAAAAATGCTTTTTTTGGATTCAGGGGGTCTCAAAACATATATTTCCGGTGAAATCTCGGTATCGAATTTTTGGGTGGAATACAATACTCCCTCTACTTACTATACGTAGTAGAGAAGGTAAATAGAAAACTCAAACTAAACAAACCCATAGATTAAAACAATAGTAAACATGTGAACACCATCCGATGAGCAATAATTGTTCCAAAGGCAAAATTGCGGATATGAGCCTTAGGTGATAAAGACAGCATATAAATGAAACGAATAAAAAAGTCACTTAATATCTAATGATGAATCAATTTGCTCCTACTACCCCCTGTGCATACGTTTTTGAGGCCAAGAAAGGAGGATTCGTTATATTTAGAGGTAATGCTTTTTGCCTTATGAAATGGAAGTCTACATATATTTTCATGTTTCATATGTGTATTATCATATGCATTAACTGAATCTGCTCAAGCTGGTGCTCTAAGGATAATTTTAAATACTGTCTTGTTACTATACTGTTATCTTGTATATGATCAGCTATTAAAATGCTCCTTTCACTTAACTAGCAGTAGCGCACTCTGCCAGGTTGTTTTCTGCCAGATTATACAAAATCGGTTTCGAAACATATTCACCTGCAACTCATTTACATATCATTACCGCATAAGTTTCCTACTTAGAGTCTTATAACCGTTAAATTTCCACCCATGTGCCAAACAGGACGTGTTTTCTCCTGTCACATAGGTGTCATGCGTAAATAATGTATTTATAAATCAACGGGCAACTGACAGTGTATTTTTCCAATTCCTCCTGCTACTTGACATTTCATAATGCACACAAAAAACAGTTCAGAATAATTAATTGTCTTGTAGTATTTTACAGAATGTTATTTGTTCCTTCATTGATTTTATTTGGCGTAATTTTTTGTTGAGGTTCAGTCCTGAGGTGTTGGTCGTATGTGAAATAAAAATGAAAAGATAGTTTTATTAAACGAAAATATCAAACTTTTATAACTCCGCAATGGACAATATTAAGGACCTGTTCAGTATTTCTAAAACATAAAGGGAAGATTTAGGTTTAGAAGAGGTGAGCTATTGAAGTTCTAAGCACCTCTATTACTACTGATCCATTGTGCACTACATACAGGGAAGCAAACAGACGACAAATATTTTGGGGACATATTCCTAAGAAATACGGTTCATAAGCATTCGTAGAAAATTCTTTATTTCAGAGTTACATGATTGCATTGCTAATGATCCACAGAATTTTATAAACATTGATCGAAGTGCTTTTCTCCTTCTTCGATATATCCCTAAATCTGCGTTATCTGTTGAAAATTCCAGAGGTTTTTCGTACTTGGTCACATCCTGTTTGACACAACTCTCAGAACGTCAAATCGGGTACTGCAGTTACGTAAAATAAGTCCCCAGAGAAAGAAATTCATTATATTCAAATTAGGCGATAGAGTAGACCAATTAGTGAATCCCCTTCGACCAATCCATCTTTGCGGAAACTAGTCATTGAATAGATGAAATCATACGACTAATGTGATTTGAAGCACCATCGTACATAAACCTCAATCTGTAGGTAACGTTCAGAGTTTTAAGGTGCATTAAATGATGCAAATCATTTCGGAGAAACTTTGGGTGTTTGACCATTCAGACCTGGAGAATACATAAGAACCAATAAGATGATCATATAAGATTCCACTCCAAAGATATAAGCTACCTCTGCTGATGGTTTATCCTGTCGTTTTTATCACGGTTTTCAAAGGTCCAAAGAACACTGATAATGATAACTGAATGCCACTTACTAAGCTGGATTTTTTCCTCTGTTTTTTTTATTTTATAACAAATTAAATACATTAAACAAAGCAAAACAGATGAAGAAAACGCAAAGCTCTAAAGTAGAATACCCGTAAAATGAAAGTTTTAGTTGATTAGATAACAGCGGCCATTTCGGGGACCCTTTAATAACTCTATGACTATTGATTTTCATACCCATGTTCATGGGGCTTCTTTCAATAATTTGTTAGGAATGCGTCTCCAAAATATCTGGCACCGATTTTTGCTTTCTCTACTACGTATAGTAACAAGGGAAAGTATTGTATTCCACCCAAACATTCGTTGTCGACATTTCAGTATCTTCCAAGGATGCGACACGAAGATTTTCAAGAAAATCCCCCACCCTCAAATAACCTTTACATGGGACATTTTTTCGAACACTTTGTTTTTCTAAAAACTGGCTCTAACTATTTTGGTTAAAATATCCCATATTAAAGATATTTACATGACAAATAAAGTATATATCTTGAATTTTCTGGGAATAGACTTTGAGATCCTCTTCAACCGGAAGAAATTTTGTATGATCTTGTCTAACTAGAAATGTTAAACGATGGAGAATATGTACTACATAAAAATGTAGAACTCTTTAAAACATGCAATTTATTTCAAATAACCTTTTTTGTGGAATAAGCAATTTCTGAGATATCCGTTATTAAACGTTTGAATTGTTCATTTCTTGGTTATACTTTAAACTCCTTTTAACATTCAGTTGTTTCTCGCGTTTGCATGGAAACATTATGGAATTTTAAGACCAGCATATAGCGTCCAGTACTTAAACATTTTACTATCGCTGTTCTCTTTGTATCTATAACGACATGTGTAATGTAACTATTTTTGCAAAGGATTATTTGGATTAAAACGTATTAGATACAAAAATAAGCCTTAGTAAGAATATATGCCCATTAATAAACGATAGAGTTTAGAAAAAGTCACGTGAATGTATCGCATCAGTTTCAATTTCTCTACCGCGTACTTTGTAGGTAGAGAAGGTATTGCATTCCATCCAAAGAATCTATATAGAGATTTCACCGGAAATACCTGTTTTGAGGCCTCCTGAATAAAAAAAACATTTTTAGAAAATCGTCCGTATGTGTCTGTAGACAGCATAACTCAAAAACAGAAGACGGATAAACACCAAACTTGGTATTTAGGTTCAGTACCTTCCAAGGATGCGATACTATGATTTTCAATAAAATGCCCTACTCCAAGCTATCCTTTACTGGAACATTTTTTCGAAACTTTTGATTTTCTAAAAATGCCTCTAACGATTTTGAATTAAATACCATATATTAAAGATATTGCATAAATAAAATGCATATTTTGATTTTTCTTGGAGTAGCCTTTGAGGCTCTCGGAAAGAGTTTTGTGTAATCTTATATAACTTATGAAGTTTAAGCAATAGGAGAAAAGCACTACATAAGAAATGTAGTCCTTTTTGAAACAAACAATTTATTTCGAATAACTTTTTTTGTGGCGTCAACCATTCCGAGATATCCATTATTAATGATTCGAATTAATCATAACTTGGTCATTCTTTAAAGTCCTTTCAACATTCAGTTGTTTCCCGCAATTGCATGGAAAGACTATGTAATTTTAAGGAAGTGCATAGCGTCCAGTTCTTAAACATTTGGTTATCGCTGTTCCCCTTGTATCTACAACGAAATGTGTAATGTAGTTATTTCTGCAAATGTTTATTTGGATTAAAATGAAGTAGATAGAAAAATAAGCTTTAGTAAGAATAGTTTTTATACCCACTAATAAGGAATAGAGGGTAGAGAAAGTCAAATGAAAGTAACGCATCAGAATGTTTACATCTTGTATTTATTTAGACCAACTTTAACAAGCCTAGTGTAACCAGCTTTTAATAATAAAAACCTATACCTTCTACGACGTTCTGTTTAAGCAGGGAAGGAGTTTCGTAAACACGCATTAGCACTTTAGAAACAAAGGTTTTTGAAACTGGCTGAGGTCTAAGACCTTTATACTAACGGAATGGTCTTTTATCAATAAACAACACTAAAGAAGAGAGTGGTGGTTTTAATTATTTAAGCGTAGAGTTTTTATGGGCTTATCGTTACATTTATTTACTTTTTAAATGCGATTTAACTTTCAAGCAGTGTTCACTACTGCGAAGCAACTATTAGCATCGCTTTGTCGGTCTGTTTGCCCGTCCACATGCACATATGAAACCACTCACCAACCATTGCAATAATTACGGAACTGAGGCGAGGAAATAAATTCGTCCACGGATTTCAAACTTGCTTTACATAAAGCATGAGTTAACAAGTGTAAGAAAACCAAACAGCGAAACCTATTGATAAAATTTTAATATTCCTAACTTTCTTAAAATTGATAAAAAATATTTTTAGATAAAACTCAAAATTAGCACCTAGTCTTGACATAAATTTGGTCAAGTTTAGAGTTCCCTAATGTTTTCGGTGACCTATGCACGTACAAAGTTAAGATTCCATACATGATTTTTTTTTGCATTTGTTTGATATTGTACAATATTGTTAAAATATGCTATAATTGGTTTCATAATCAATCGCATATTTAAGACAATTGTTTGCAAGCTGTTTTTGGTGAACAATTATACCTAAAGTTAATTTAGCCATTGATTATGCGAGGAAACATTTAGCTTCTTTAAGGCAAATACAGACAAAAACAGTCATTTGAACTCGTGAACTAATTTATTGCATTTTATACTAAAGATACTTTAGGTTACTCGTCAGAAGTTACTTATGCAAAAAGTTCAGAAAGCAATGCGGGATGAAAAACTTTTAGAACGAGCGGTAGGCGAGTTCTCAAATCTCGTCAACTACAAAAATATGTCTGTACGTGTTATATACTTAACTTTTCTGTTACAAAGTGTCAGAATTATCAAAGCCATAGAGATGTTCATGACTGGTTGCGTTGCTTTGACACGGTAGTAAATAAACATTTTTTTTGTTGGCATTTGTTCTTCAAGAGGAGAAGTTTAGAGTATTATGAGGAAAGCAATGAACAAAATGTATTCGATATACCAGATATCACAAAACAGTCAGCGAATTATTTTGTACTAGAACTGCTTCCCGAAAACAGTTCATATAATATTGAGTTTGAAAGTTATATTTAGTGAAATATCAGTCCCTGAAAGGTATGACAAAACATTCATTTTGCTCAGCGTGCTAGAAAGGACAACTCTGATTACTCAAAACTGTTTAACACTTCCGTTCTTTGAGCTTGGTAGCGGAAGCATGATTACTAGAATTTGGGTATACGTTGTTGGAAGCGTAAGTATTATACATACTTATAAACAACTGAGGTATGTAATCAACAAACCGAGAGGAATGGCTCAGGCGGTAACGTTCTTGCCCGCATTCGGAAGTACAGGGTTCGATCCCCGGTGACCGCCCACTCTGACCCATGGGATATTTCGGGGGTTTCCTCGGGTCGTCTGGCGAATGTTGAAGTGGTTTTTTCATCTCCCGGTTTTCCTGTCCCTCCATTTCGTTCCATTAATCATTACTTTCATCCTTCAGCCCGTATGCTCTCTTTCAGGGTTGGGAGTGTCGGCGATGATGTTTCGGTGTAGCGTGGCATGGAAAAACGATGATCACTCTGAGCAGGAAAATTTAAAATGTTTCATGTCTATTTGATGTATAACTCCTTATAATGTTAATTAAGACTTTAAAACACTTTACATCTAAACATATTCTGCTGAGGACAAACATAAACACCCATTTTCTTGTAAAATTTATAGTGACTCCAAAAAATGACTACAATGACTTTAAAAATGCCAGCAGCCAGATTAACTCATATTATTTATTAGAGCAATTCTTTTATTATTATACGTGACATCATTACCGACATATGATTTAAACTGACATACATAAATTTTCAAGATCGTAAATACCGAGGCATTAATGAGGAAATTAAAAAAGAATAAAGAACAAAAAAAGTTGGCAATTCCTGACTTTGACATTTTCCCCCATTAGATCCAAACCTTTTCACTGAAATTTCATGTCTGTGCTGTATATTTCAATTCTACTTTTTCTCCGTTTATTTGTCTGCTAAAAAGTTTTTAAACTGGAGAGTAATACTTCCTGGATTAACCTATATATTCACCGATTAAAAATAAATTCACCAAAAGCAAGAAAATAAAGTACAACAACGAACAAGGTAGTTACGATTAAAAAAACTCACGTGATACATCAAAAATCTTATGTTTCGGGATATTCCTCATTGATTTCTCTACACTTCCGAAGAAGGAGGTCTAGTCTGATATAAAGGTGTAAATAAAAGAATGTTACAAGACTCGATGGTAGGTAGATGGGTACCATGTGGTCACATTTTGTTAATAAACTTATATCTAGAAACGCTTTGTTCAAGTGCTAGGTTTCTGAAATATGGAAGAGAAGGTAGGCAGTGTGGATAAAAAAGGAAAGAAGTAGAAAACAAAACTTCTAAGTAACAGATAGCATTTTATTCCATTACTGGAGGTACTCAATGGCTGCCGCCAACTTCCATACATGTTGTGCTTAACCTGGTTATCTGATGTCGAACTCTTGCAAACAGTTCAAACTCTGCCGCGTGTCCGGACGTCCAGAGTGGTGTTTGTTATGAGGTAAGCTGCCTCTTTCGCTTGTACGTCTCTCCAATCTTGGAAACATGGTGCGAGCTGGTGACACCTGTTGGGAAGCATCGATAATAGCAGCATGCCTCCCCATTCTTTCGGGCTTCCCGTAGATGAGAATCATCTCGATTTACTCCGCATTTGTGTATAAGGTTGCCATTGTTCATTCCCACTTGATATTCATACATACTCTAAAGCAGTGAAGCCCAACCTTGTCTCTTTCGACTAATGACGTCATATTGTCGCCTTACCTCACCTCCGTTTGTGTTATGAAGCATTTCCCCTTCACGGCTGGTCGCAATGGCATATTACAAGGTAACCAAACATTGTAGCTAGGACAACCCATGATTACATGAATGCGCCATAGCTCTGCGAACAATGCGTGGAGGTAAATCCGTCCTCCCCTGTTTCGCTTCAGGTTGTGCATCACTGCTGCAAAGTATGACGCTGCTAAACAGAATAATTCCGTAAACATTACCATTGGCATAGGAATGGTAAAAAGATGCTGTGCATCAATTAACAGCTGATGCAGTACCATTGGTAAACAACTCTGAATGTGGCATCTACTGTGTTTGCGGATTCCGTTTTGTTTACCTACAGCCATTCCCCTTCCCGTTTCGGTATCTCTATCGCACAAACAAATAGTTCCTGAACGTGGCTTTATAAACAGCATATGATCACACCGAGCTTTGTCTGAGAGGTGTTCTAAAAGTTCTGGGCATGGCTCAGAGATGTCGTGAAGGTGACCAAATTAATATGAGAATTGTTAGATATATTCCTTTAGTTGGAGCGCTGTAAAGATAGACGCTTAAAGTGTAGTCACCTGTTTGAGACAATCGTGTAAACAAACTAGTATTAACATTTTCTGCAAAATGGATAAAGCTGAAATAAGATCTGTGCTAAAGTACTGCTAAAGTTTGAAGAGTTTAACTCCAACAGAAATACAGTTTTTATGATGCTGAAACATTGTCAACTTAAGAATAATAATAAATGAGTCGATGCTAATATCGATAAATTCGCCAATCACTTTAGATGTCCGGATATAAACAAATAAACAAAACTGACGGAGCACAAGCGAAATACCAGTTCTTCTTCCATATCTTCTTTGTGTAAAATGCTTTATTTATTACGAGTAATAAGTTTGTATGGTGCTGAAATATTGTCACGGTAAGAATAATAAATGAGTCGATGCTAATATCCGTACCTTCGGTGATCAGTTTAGATGTTCGGATAGTACATTTTCTCCATAAATCATACGATTTTGTTGAATGCTTTGTGTTTTTTTTTATTTCAATACACAGATTATTCTTCTTCCTCCATAACTTTACATTAAGAATTAGGGGAATCAACGGCATCTTTGTCTCAATTAATAAAACGAACAGCTGGCAAACGAAATACCAATCAGTCATCTTCTTCTATATACTTTTATATTTATTAACACCCCAGAAAAGCTGTTTTATTACCTGTCGTGAATACATCAGGCCATGTGAAGTTTGCACAGAAGGAGGAAAGGAAGGGAGGGAAGAGAATGGAAAAACAGAGAGAGAGAGAGAGAGAGAGAGAGAGAGAGAGAGAGAGAGAGAGATTCGCAAACATGGAGAGAATCAAGAAAGGGAAAGTTAAAGGCAGAAATGTAGGTAGAGAGAAGGGAGTGAGGAATGAACGAGGGAAGGAGAGGGTGAGAAAATTCCTCATATTTAACTAAATAATGCGAGTAGGGTTGCGGTCTCTACCTACTATATTTAGTATTTTAAACGAAAGAAAAGTTACTTAATGCGACAATAGGAAGTTTTAAGGTGCATGCTAGCATCCAATAATGATATACCTATATCAGGCCTAATTTTATTACTCGAAGCGACAATAGTTCTTCTCATTGTCTGAGTGTTTAGCACTTATTATGCTGTATTCTATTTGTAAACCCAGCAAAACAATCGGTAATCATAAATCTGAGAGAATTTATTTTCTGAATCTGTAGATCTCAAACCATCTGACTTGCGGTTGCTTGATACTTTACTTTATTCTCAAAGAGTGTGAACTGATCGACAACATTATGTAGAAGCGCCTGGGCTTCTCTTTGTATGACAAAGTTAGTCTATATAAACATGAATCATGGTTTTCTCTAATCGCAAACGATCCCAAACCATGAACTATCATCCCAAAATCCATTTGGCAGCAAACGTGGAGTAAAACTATAGTAACAAGCTTTCCGTTCGGTCACCAATAACAGAAAAGAAAAGATGAAGCAGCAGGCAACTCTAAGGCCATCGGATGAGAATATAGGAACTATATTCCTACAAAAGTTACATTTGAACAATTGCCTAAAGCTTTGGCGACATGACTTCAGAAGATAAAGCATAAAAAGTTACATTATGGACAAACGTAAATGCGACTTATTGTTATGTTTTATGAAAACTAGTTGATGAGCAAGTATATAATTTTTAAGACAAGAACTGAAGCTATCCTGACGGCATAATAACTCCAAATTTTCTTGGGCTTCTAGCCAGGTGGATGGTTGATTTGAATAAACTGAAGATGCAGATGAGGAACACCTTCGAAACATTAGTCTCAAACCAACTATTACCTGGTTAGAAGCCCGAGAAAATTTAGAGTTATATGATTTTAGTTTTTTTCCTACCACAAATATTATATTTAATACTTTACTCGCCATGTTTTGCTTCGAGCTTAATAATGTCTCCCTAACTCATTTTTCTGGCATTTAATGTTCTGCATTCTTTGATAATTATTCTTTACTTCTAACAGGTGCTGCCATCCTAATGGCTAATTAAACCAGTCTGTGTCTTGCCATTCATTGAAATCGGTCTGAAAAAAGTAGTATTACAAGTTAATTTTGGACACTGGCCTTCATCACAGATTTCGTAATTTGGCATGGAGCGTTAAACGCTTAACAGTGAAAATTTAAACAAACAATATATTGTGTTCTTCTCTCACAACTGTAGTATGATTACATAAGGCAATCTTAATTGACTTGATTTTCCAGATGTATTATAGGTTTACGTTCACAACACTAGTAAATAATCGGGTTCTCTGTCAGCGGAAATTGTTAAAACCGACAAATTATAATTATATGTTTCTTGTAACATGATAAATTGTAACATTGAACTTATCTTGATTTGTACATCATTCGTTTTTTATGATACTTAATGAATGTAGATATATTTTCACAAAGCGTTAATGATTAGTAGTTGTGTTTCTTCTTCTTCTTTATTATTATTATTATTATTATTATTATTATTATTATGCTTGTTTGTTGCTATTGGTTTAAATTAAAATATAAAAAATTCTTCTTCCCTTTCTTTAATTTCCTATTGTAATTATTATAATTATTTATGATACATTCTAAATATATGACTTTTCTCTTTTATTTACTTTTTAAATCAGAGAGTGCAATTTGAAGATTTGTTTTAAACGACAAAAAAAAAGATAACATGTCCAGTGTATAAGGTACAACGTTATTTTATGATAGCCTTAAATTACAGAAAATGAATGTTAAACCAATTCTTACTTTATACATTAATGTATTTGATGGTATTTATGATAATGATCATTAAGAACTTAATGCCAAAGAAACTACTCCGAAGAAATTGATTTTAGAAGCTTAAATATGTAAATGAAAGTAGCACTTTCTCCCAGATATTTTTCATTATATTCACTGTATACTCGAACGCCTATCAGTCTTTAATTTGAATACTAAATTATACGATTTCGACTTCCTAGAAGTGCTAAAAACATTTCAGACTGTAACTTACTAAAATTTAATAGTGCTAAACAAAAGAGGGAATGTGCATAAAGAACAAAAGAATGTTTATGTAGGGCCATGCTGAATATTCCTCTAAATAAAACACCCATTTTCAGTTAATTAACAGGAGCAAAAATAGAAAACAATATTATATATTGCATATGTTGACAGGCTGCACTAATAATCCCCCTTGGGGCTTCCGATGCTTAACATTTATAATAGCAAGAGAGAATTTTCAGCCACATATAAACCATGTTTGCTGAGCATTTTCAAGTCTACACTAAAATGGAAAAGTCTACACTACAAAAACGACTTGTGGTAGCTATTTAAATCTAATCGACAGTGGGTACAGAAAGCGATTGAATGTAAAACATCGGATTCTTTCTTTTTTGTGTGTAAATATCGCTTTTAACAAATGTATTCTTCCACAATAAATGTCTATCGGGTTGTAAAATAATGGAGAATTGTGCATTGTAATTAAAAATAGTATGTTTTATTTTTATTCGATTATTTAATATGTAATATTAAATTCCTCTGCATTCAAAATTATTGGGGCTAGTTTTTGAGAAAATAGACACAAACGGAATATTTTCCACTAAATTTGAGTTTGGATGGTGGAAATTATTTGGAAATATTTGTTTCTTAATTTCAAATAAAATATCAAATTTGATACTCATTCAGGTTGTGGTTTTTGGAATATGTTTACTGTTCACACACAACCAATGCAGGCAAACAGAACCGTTTCTACTTCTATTCTTTCGGGTAAAATTGTAATATGGAACTTTGGGTCGAGTGCAATGCTTGCTCTGTTCTGAAGAAAATAAAAGAATTTTGGGACTATAAGATTATAGCACAATGACACATTGATACTGATGAATTAGCTGGTTTACCCGAGGTCGTACGGTTAGCTGTTTAAATTCGAATGTGAAGTAATTAATTTCGTTTACCTCCTCCCCGTTGCTTAAGAAATTACTGTACAATAATCTAATCATTCACCTCCGCTGTTTCTAATAACGGATGGAAAAGTTCTCTAAAATTCACGCAAAAGGAGTCTGACGGAACGTCTGACTTCCTTAACCTCCCTCGACAATCTTTAAAGCTCCGGAAATGCTGCATAGACTACAAGTACCCGTTGCCGGTGGAACATTCGGTCGGAATGGTCGAGTACTTTTCTAATAACTACAGTAGGTGACATTTTAAACCTTTGTATCTTCTCTTCGTCTCGTAGTTATATACTAACATCAAAGCTACATAGTTTTATATAATGCGGAAACTCTTATCCTTATAAGCAGATTCTCTTGTTTTGCTCCACTTTCTACTTTATACTACGTATATCAAGTAGGGGAAGTATTGCATTCCACCCAAAAATTCGACACCAAGATTTCACAGGAAATATATGTTTTGAGGTGCACTGAATGCATATAAAGCATTTTTGGAAACATGTCCGTGTGTGTGTCTGTGAACAGCATAACTCAGAAACGAACCGTCGGATAAACACCAAACTTGGTATTTAGGTTCAGTATCTTCCAGAGATGCGACACGAAGGTTTTCAAGAAAATTCCCCCACCCCAGATTACCCTTTACATGGAACATTTTTCGAACATTTTAATTTTCTCAAAAAAATGGCTCTAACGATTTTGAATAAAATACACTAAGTTTAAGACATTTTTTATGGCAAATGAATTGTATATCTAGAATTTTCTGGGAATGCCTCCAAAAGTATTCTTCATTGTGAACGACTTTTGCATAACTGGTAAACCATAAGAGATAGACAAAGTTTTACTACACACAAAATGTAGATCGCGTTAAAATACGCAATTTATATCATATACATTTTTGTTGTTGTTGAGTGAACCATTTTCGAGATATTGCTTGTTATTCCCTTAAATTTTCCAATACTTATAATTTTTCTCAAATGGGAATTCGTTATTCATTTTTTTTCTGGTAATGCAAAGAGAATGGAATACTCCACATGCAACCAGCTCTTAAAACATTTGACTATCGCTTAAAGCCTACCAATTCCCCTTGCATCTACAAGGAAATTAGCAATAAGAGTAACATGAAGCACATGGAGAATAAGCGTTTGTAAAAATAGTTTGTACAAGAGTAGAGAAAGCATGTGAGTGTAACACATCAGATTTTTTTCCTGGTTTCAACAAGAATGGAACCACTAGATACACTGCAGGGGTCCCCATGAATGCCGTAAGGAGACTTTTCCCAAATCAAATCACCTCCAGTGAAGGTGACAACCTGGCCAGCAAGATCCCCAGATTTGTCCTGTGCGATTTCTTCTTATGGGAATACTTGAAGAGTGTTGGCTTTCAAAATCGCCGCTAAATATTGCAACAATAAACACTCATGAAATCGCCAAAGTTCTACAGTTGTTGCGTTGCTGTGTGCACAACTTGCAGCCGAGGTGAGGAGTGTTTGGTCGTCACTTGAAATATGTTATTTTCAAGAAATAAATGGCATATTATATTGGTTATGAACCACACATTATAGTTATGAAAAAAGGTTTTCTTATATAGAATAAACATAATTTAAAATTTCCCGTTCCTCTGCCGGACCACAAATTACAAGGTTTTCCAAATCCTTTTTAGTCTTTTAATAATTTATGAATTGAAATTGGGTGTTTTATGACCCATGTCCGTAGAATGCATAAAGATTTCTCAGTTATGAAAGAATTATCAAAATCAGTTGAGTGCTTTTTGAGATGGTCCTACATGCATTTCCTCTGTTTATAACATTGATAGAGATTATCCAAAGGGTATTCTAGCAGCGTTATGTCGCTGCTGCACGCAGCTCTCCGTTCTTATCGGCAGTTTCCGCGACCCAAGTAATTATTTTTGTTTTAACTAGGCAGCAAGCAAAAAACCTGAGACTACGTGATAGCGCTGGGCCGGTTTAATGAGGCGAATCAGGGTCTCTGCCTTGAGTCACGGACTGCCTACTTCATTCTTTTATGGCCACTTTTTGTTCTTCAAACATAGCATCTCTATGGAAGTCGCTTTAATGATTTTGTCTTCTCATTTTAATTCTTTGCGTTTTAATGCTTTATCACTTGTCTTTGACTTTTGAACTCGTAAAATGTAGAACGACTCAATAAAATAAATTTGGGTTGCTGATTATTTTTCGTTATGCGAAACATGTTCGTTCTCGTAACGCATCAGTGTTCTGGTTTCTCCTTGTTAGGTCTTTAAAATGCGCATAGTTCCTTTTTCATGTGAAGGTGAAGGATACTAGTTTTTATAAGAAATTGCAGAAGCGTAACAAAGGTACAACAATCTCATAACAATAGGGACATTTCAACTTCTAGCTTATCCAAATATAGTCTTGTATTTACTCTACTTGTTAAACAAAGTGGTTGGCAACTATATAGCGCCTTAAAAATTTAAGAACATAAAAGTGTATTTAATTTCTCTACAGCTTAAGGAAAATGCAGTATTGCATTCGACCCAAAAATTTGATATCACGATTTCATAAAAACACGTGGTTTTGAGGTTCCATAAATCCAAAGCAGGTCCATATGTGAACAACTCAAAATGCAAAGTCAGATACTCTCATACATAAGTTATGCGCCTTTCAAAATTTCAACGAAGATTTTAAGGAGATACCTCCAACCAAAAGGCACTGTACATTAAAAATATTTCGTTATTTTATACTTTTTCAAAAAGTGATCAAGATACGCTATTAAAATATAGTAAATATGATTAAAATATAGGAATGCTGAAAAATTCCATACATCTTCAATTTTATATCAATAGCCTTTGAAGTCCTCTCCATTTAGTTACACCTCGTAACTCACAATATCTGTAAGTATACCTCATTTTATTTCAATGCAATACCATTTTAATTACCATAATATGAGACATATCCAAAATAACCCTATGCTACATATGTAAATGACTTGGCCCAAATAAAGCAAATAGCTTAGAACAACCCCCCTTCCTGAGGCTGAAGAAGGATATAACCCTGAGCGTCCATTAGTTTTATTTCGTTGAAAACTTAGGAGATAGATCAAATCATAATATAAAATGGATATACGATGTATGTAAAATGAAATTTTCATAGAGTTTTTCATTTCCAAGCTTTCGCGGTTCACATTTCCGGGTTTCAAACAGAACAATTCTTAATTGTAGGTGGTTGTACTTTTGTTTATCGGGAACTCCCGCAAATAAATATAATATGAGATCTAGCATTCACTTATAGTCCTGACTTTTAAACGGTTGACATTATGTATATTGCCTTACCAAAGTGAAACGGTTGCCGGCAAATGTGATTTAACAGGCGGTATATAGCATAAACTTTAATGTGAGCAAACTGTGAAAATAGTTACACGGAGAAGTTCACATGAATGTTACACATCATGCTTATTTTAGGAAGATGTTATATCTCATCTTATACATCTACTTTCTTCTCTTTATATTATGTTATTACAAAAGATCTCCAATTTGAGAGTACAATGGGTGGAAAGCCTAAGTTTCTATCTATAAGAAATTCATAATTTAGGGACATGTAAGTAGAATTTACTTCACATAATACTACCTACTCGAAGACAGATACGTTTAAGAAACCGAAACTGTTTGTCTAAAAATAAAATGGATAACATTTTGGGCATTGCTTACTTAAAGTGTACTATTTGGATTTCGACTTATATAAAACATATTGCAGATTGAAACTGTAGATCTCACGAGTACCTTCAGTCTACAGATTAGTATACAATTTCCTAATAAAGATACGTTAGTTAACGTTAATTACACTCACAGGCATTCAATAACCAAATGGAATGGGGAAAATGCTTTATTAGTTATATGTGCTGGCAATTCATAATGTAAACAATTTTCAAGACATTTGAATTTTGTATATGAGGATATTAATAGGTATAATTTTTGGGTTCTAATTTGAATTCATTTGTGTTTTATTTGTAGTTATTTTTTCTCTAGCTTTTTTTAAGTAGGAAGTTTAGAAGTTAGAATAATAACGCTTTTAAATAGCACGTATAACAGTTTTCTATTTCATAGAAAGAATAGTATACCACACGACTGTTTGGATGCCACATTATATAATATTTAGTATGACTGTGAAGCATCCTCATTTTAAAAGTATTTAGCACGCACCATAATTAAGCATATTTCGCAATATGTGCGTTCTTTTGTTTTAATCTGAGAGGCTCTAACTTAAAACTTGCTAAACGACATGAAATGTGTATTTGCCACAGACTTACACATTTATATAAGGCGTCGTCAGCGTAAGCATTTCTGAAAGCATTCCTTTTGTTATAATAATAAAATATTTATGTATCCAAGATAAACTACTAGGCTATTGTTAATATCTTAATTTAAAACGATAGTTTACGGTGTAATATGCTGAATACTGGCAAATACGCATTTTCAGCTCATGTTTAATTGTGAAGAGACATGGGAACAAGTATATCTCTAAAAGCATGGGAAAAACTGTAGTCTTAACATGTTTTATTTCCACAACATTCAAACACTTGAAATCCTCTCTAATTACCATCATTAGGTTGAAAGTTTTCGTTACTTCTTAAGACTTTATCAACCGTTTCTTTATAACAAAGAGGACGAGGTTCTCATGCCCGTTAGCAATTCCGTTAGTAGGATTTCATTAAAATTAAAAAATAAAACATTCGGGGATACCTTTAGAGAGACATCAGAGGGTTGGTTCATGATGAATTACAAAATTGGCTTCACTAGCATGAGAAAGAGCTCTCTCGATGATACATACATGTCCACCTTTTATATTCGCATAGAAACCTAGTAGTGTTTTCCCACATCTTGAGCGCAGACGTGTCCTCACAGACCTTCTTAGGCTTTAGTCAACAAAAATACGGGCATGCAATTTTTTAAAAGCATTCAGACTGTGTGTGAACCAAGTATAAGGGTACTGGTCATCCATGGGCACTCTTGTAATCTAAAGATCTCGATGAAACCGGAATGTCCAGTTACTCACAAGAATGGGAAAGCCTTGAGCAATATCGTCTATGCAAATCGCCGAAGTCTTTTGACATACTCTTCTTGCTACAAAGCCACCATGCGATCCTTCTTGTGGACTGAACCGGATGGGTGAGTTTACAACAAATATGTCCATTGCGGAAGACTTCCCACGTCCGAAGAACCGGACAGTCGAGTTAGGGAAGGATGAGCATGTTTCTTCCTGGCAAAAGGAACAACACATTAATGGAAGTGGTCAGTGTGCAACCCTTGCGGTGCAAGTGTAGTATTCAAATCGGTGAGTATCCTTGGGTAACACCAGGAACTGGACAGTCAAGTATTTCCCCTTGACCATCAACCCTTTGGTCACAGCTAAACCGGAATGTCCAGTTGGAGGCGGCCGGACACTACGCGTAAAAAGGGCAACATTTCATTGCCAGTGGGCTACCCTTCACACTCGGCCCCCTTTTCGGGATGAGCATTTATTACGATATACATCACCGCGATCGAAGTACACGCGGGGTCGCTTGGTCAGACAGGTTTCTGCAATACCCTCATTTTCATTATAATGCTCGAGAGGGTAACGGAGTATGCTATTGATACAACACCGCCCCTCCTCTGCCCCTCTCGCCTTTAACCTAAGCAATTATAACGCTCCATCTTGTTGCGTTATTCCTTTATAGATTGTTAACTTGCCCGATGGTTAATTATCCACTTATATGATGTTACCTTTTAAGGATGTTTGCTTTTTCTTCTCTGATGGGAAACATGGTGGGCTAGGAATTTCTGGGAACGTTCCTAATCTTTCTGTGGCATCGAACCAAAACTTATCAATAAAAGATTGTGATTAAGCCTGATAAAGAAAGTTAAAAGAAGTCTTGTTAGTCTTCTTCTCTAACAACCATATCTAGACTTGGTTGTATTCTTTACTAGTTAGTTTTATGTATATCATGTACCTTAGAGCAGCTTTTCAGTGTTTCACATTAGCTATAGCTTATATTATTGCAACAGAAAGAAATATTTTGGAATGTAGTAACTAACATGCCTAAACATAGAATCGAAATTTATGTAGGTAAACATCCATGCCTGTTTTGTAAACTGATAGTTTTCAGGCGTATGTTATGAAGAATGTATAGCTTCAAACCTAAGGGCGTAATATGATATATTTACTCTTTATATACTTAAGATCTTAATAAGGAACATTTCTGTATTTTATTTGTATAAAGTACAATTTTTATTTATATGAGGTATAATATCCTATACGGAGAGGAAAAAGGGGTTTTAATAATAAATACATAGGGGTGTGTCTTCCAATTATTTTTAGTTAACTGAGTAAGGCAGAGGTATTATATTAAATGTATTCTTATATACTTATAGTATCTTTATCTACATCATTTTACTTACACTGCCTCCCTCGAAAACCAATCCACTGCCCTCAAAAAATCTGTTTAGCTGTATGTATAGATATGTTTCAACTATTAGAGGTTTCCCTGTCTAGCCTATTTATTAACTTTTACATATAATTCATTGTTTGATGGATGTAACGTTATATGCTATGTGAAAGAATGGGTACTGCATTTAAAATTTTAGTGTTGTAGAGTAACTGAGTAAAACGATTACAACGTATAAGTTGTTATGATTAGTGAGAAAAAATATTAGATTCACATGATTTCACAATCATGTGAAATGATTGAACGAGGTTCAAATAATTACAGCTGTTAGTGAAAGGTGTTACAGTGCTATACAGCCATTTTTCCTAATACAGTGTAATGAATTGTAGGTTCCCGGCTTATAGGTTTAACATTGCAAAATTTATAGCGGAATTAATTGATCTTTCACAAAAGCCGTGTGTAGGACAAGCTTAGAGTAGTAGAATCAGACGATTGAAAAATTCAATGCCATAGCCGGGATTTGAACCACGGATCTCCCAGTTTCCGTCCGGTTTCTCTAGCCACGGCAACATGCCGGTAGGACGTTAAATTCTCCAGTTGATTCGTATTTTTCTCGGTAAACCACAAGGAGATCTCAAAAATGTTTTTAACTGAACCGGAGACCGGTGGTTCAAATCCCGGTTCTGGAAATTAATTTTCAGTCCTCTGATTCTATCTTTCCAACCTTGTGCTACATACGACTTGTGTGGAGGAACAATTAATTCAATCAATTGACCAATACAGGCTAAACTATGAAGCTCGGGACTTAAAGTACTTACGGCATCAAGTCGCCACTGGATATGTCATCTCAAAACAATTTGAGACCTCCTTGTGGATTACCGGAAAAAATGCGAGTCACCTGGGGAATTTAACGTCCTACCGGCATGTTACTATGGTAGCTCAGTTGGTAGGAGCAACCAGACGGAAACCGGGAGATCCGTGGTTCAAATTCTGCTATGGCATTGAATTTTTGAGTCGTCTGATTCTACCTTTCCAAAGTTTATAGCTTTAGCTGTATTATAATCCGATAAAAAGCTCTTTCATACATGATTAGTAGCTCTCTTATTTATGAACATTCTGACAACAATAATCACATGATTAGAATGCAAATATGGCCATGTGGATACCACAACAAAACGTTTTCTCTGTTTTGGACTGGCTGAAACGAAATCTTTAAAGCGTGTACAGCGAAATTTTCGGTGTATTTAACCTGATGATGTTCCCACCTATATGAGCATCGTCAAATGGGACAGATAGTAACGAGAAACTGGTAGTCCTTTGTTTACTCCTGGGAAGCATAGCAAACAGAATGTGTCTGCCGAGAATGAAAAGATTCGTTCGGCATTCGTAACAAGTCCAAGAAGTCAATTTGGACGCGCCAGTGTAGAGCCTGGCATTCCACGATCTGCGGTTCATGGCGTAATTCACAAAAGGTCACGTCTACGGCCTACAAGATTCAGTTACATAATCGAATATATCCCAAGGACAGATGTAAATGACAGTTTGTTACAAAAGTTTTGAATAAAATTTAAAAGGACGGTACTTTCCTAGATAATGTGTGCTTCTCTGATGACGTTCTCCATTTAATAATTGAGAAAGTAAAAGCTACCAAATATAGATAAACAGGTGTCAAATAATGATAAATCTGCAACAGCCAGGAAGCTTCCAAGAAAGGGTAGATGCAAGAAAAAATACAAGTGACGTTTGTACTTTACTCATGATTGTACTTTGTAAACGTGTGAAAGAAAGTAAGCTAATTTAATGTTTATCTCCATTAACTGCTCTGATTGTTGCAGTTGTGACCTTGTTGATCTAAAATAATATCCTGTGCTTCAATTCATTGAAATTCAAATAATAAAATTTAGAAGCGCAATTGAAACGAATATTGAATATGGTATATAGAATATTCTAAATACTTTATTTGTTCTCGTTAATCAGGTACTGAGTCTAGCATATATTGTCTTGATACCCCATAATTCTTGTACCAGATATAAGTAAGAAATTGTACTTCAAATTTGTCAGTAAAAAATCTTCAGAAATCTTGTTCTATTTTTTTTATTGGGCTTTGAACAATAGTGGCACTTTTGGATAATTATTATACATTTTAGCCCTCCTGTGTAGTCGCTGTTGTGTTTTATTCCAACACAAAATGTTCAAAATCCCGTTAAAGATTATCTGCTTGCGGAATCAGTAGTTGTATGAAACGGAAAGGAAAGGGAAAGGATTCGAGCTCAGAGTCCGTAAATTCTATAGAAATGTATTGAAGGATTAGCAGTAATTTCTGCAACAGAAAAGGCAACAATTCAGTTCAGATGGTGCAGTATATGAAGTATCAGATTATGCCACATACAGTTATAGTCCTTATATCTGCGCTTGGAGAATCCAAAATTGTTACAGTATATAACAGTATACCCTTACTGTATAGTTTTTAGTTCATACGCTCATAATCAGATATCATTCGTCCTTAGTAATATGTTTATACCGTGGTGATCATGGTTAACAGTTGATGTAAGTTTTATGAAGGCTTATACTTACGTACAAGCATTTAAGAGGCTTCGTAATCACAGTAATTATACGACTAATGAGTACCATTTCGATTTACCTTATTTCAAGACTGTATATGCTCGCCAAATGTTCCTCAAATCCATAAATGATATCTTTAGAATGCAATTAAACTGGACGATTATTGCTCTTAAAAATACCCCTGTTTTCATTAGACATGACTCCAAGTAATAACATTTTAAGAAATAGCAGTTATTAGTCGTGATATTTTAAAGACTTTACGTAACTGAAGAATAATGGTTTTCCTTCTTTCTTTTTGTTCTGTTCTACTTCTTCCTATTCGATTTATTCTTCTGTTTTTATGGCAGCTAAAAGGAACATTAGGGTGACTGCCTTGCCTTGCTGCATTACCTTATAGCAAAGAGTTACGCATTTTCTTAGTATTGGAATACATTTAAAACCGTTTTACGCAAAACTATTTAACTTTATTTACACAATAAGTTAAATAGGAATAGGTTTTGTGTTTTCACAATTAAAATTTATTACCAATGACATTTTTAAGCATAATTTTAAAAATAGTAATTCTAGTAAAACCCTTTAACTGTGCTGTATAGGTGAATCATTTAAAACTACCACCTTAAACGTTTCTCCAGCGTTTCCCATTCGCTGGTCGGTGCACCCCTGGGGTTCCGTGGCGTTATATACATGTCAGAATTTCTAAAACACTGATTTTGTAAAACCGTTTTATAAGATCTTCGGTAGAACAGGCGAGGGAACGCCCGTAAGTGAAATGTAACCGTTTGTATTGGTATTCATCGAGTACTTTGGCTTGATTAGGTAATTAAGATTGAAAATTTTATCAAGCCTCCAACTTTGAATTCCAGAATCGTCTCGAAATTTGTAGAAATTGGAAGCTTTTGCATGCATATGTGCAGTAATTGTTAGAGTAAAAAAATGCAGTGATTCTTTGAGTTACGTGACGAAGTACGATTGTTTCTGAGTGATACTAAATATCCATGTGATCACTTGAATAACTTATCTTAGTTGGCTATGCCAGCCTATTTATCAGATATGTTTGTATATTTGAACACACACTATATGAGTCTTCAAAGTAGTGGTATGCGTATTTTTGACGTTGAAGACAGATTGAGGCAACAATTATAAAAATATGCTTTGGGCAAGTCGGGCTGATGGTAACATTAGCACCATCACAACACTGAAGTCATTTCTGGTCCATTGAAGTTCAACTTGTCGTCGTTGAAGATCTCAATTCTTTAGCGACCAGTTTCATAGATTACTTCCCTGAAAAACTTGTGAATAAGAAATTCTTTCAAGTATGGCGCGGTACAATTAAAAACATTGTCTGAGAGGAACAAGATGAACTTTTTGATTACTTGTAATGATTCATTGAAAGCAGTTTTTAAGGAATTTACACTTTACCAGCTTTGGGTGAGTATGAGAAAATAAATGAAACGGTATTGAAATATATAGTTCTGTTTTGTAGTGTATATCTTTATGAACAAACATGATCAATACTTCGTTTCCTGAAAAGCAAACGCAGAAATCATCTCCACCTGAACCTGGTTTAAGACTGAAATAGAAAGTATTGAACTAAATATGGCGAACATTGTTCGAAGTAAACAGAAGTATGACTTTTCCAAAAACGGGCCACGATTCTGAAGCAATTAGGAACTACTACCCTACACTATTACTAATATTGATAAGCTGTTTTCAGTTGAATGAGAATCATCTAAGCGCTCAGAATTCAGCCTAGAGAAAATTAACATTAATCGGAAGAAGTATTTTAAGTACAAAGTTATGTAACATTAAATCGAAGAATAGCCACTAGTAGAATACAAATTAAACTAAATAATTTAAACTTAAACCTGGGAAATGTCATAAACAGAATGATGAATAAACTGGCTAATGCTATAAAAATGGTGTTTGAAAAAACTGTATATTTTAATGTTTCCCATTATACAAAATTTAATAAGAATTGAAGAGAACTTCATAGACTATATACTGAAGATTTAAGATGTGCTTTTTGTTTCTACGTCAATATTTCAAATATATAATATTTTGATGAATATCGCTAAAGTCATTTTGAGAACATAAGGAACAATGGTGTGAGGAATTCACGAAAATATTTACATCCTTAACTCAAATATACATATTGGTATACATGCACATTTATTGTTTGTTCTAAGAATGCCTTTTTTAATCCAACTGGCTTAAAATTCTGTAATTCCGGAGATATCTTGCTATTAATTTCATTAAATCAAAACTTCCTCTACCTTAGGTAAGTCAAAGAGAAAGTAAAACATGTGTTTAGAATTTATATCAAACTGCTTATAGCTGTGAAGGGTTGCCTACAAAACGAATACAATAAGTTCTTTATTTAAAACTCTTCATTTCAATTGTTAATGATATTTGATAAATTATTAAAATTATTAAAATATAATGTACCTATTCAGCTTATTGCTTAAATACAAATGATTAGTGCTGCTGTAAGTTAATACGAATACGATCAGAAGAGCAGTAAGGAAAAGGTACTTCGCAATTACATTGGACTCCCTCCACCGTGTTCCCTCAGAATGACAGACCCTCTCATTTCCATTTGTATTTCACCGGTTGCTAGTTTAATGACGAGAAAGGCATTTTGGCCACTCCTGGTTTACACGTACAGAATGTAATCCAAAGCAAACATTAATGCCATACTAAGATCACCATTTTAATACAATCTGTTTACGATTTACTGTAGATTAAGTCCCACAAATAAGTCCTATTGAGTTTTTCTCGCTAAATTAAAATCTAATATAGTTACAACTAAATATTACTGTAATATTTCTCAATATTACCAAAACAGCAGTGAAAATGATGGGTGTTGTTTCGTATAGAAACTTTTGAAAGTATAGCCAAAGGGGAACTATAAACAACAACACAAACATATAGGTAGACTGGGATAAAGCAATAAATATAACTTTCACGATTCTGATTGCTGCTATGGAGTAATTATTCCAGTCTATTACGCCGCACAGTTGACTAATGTTGGTAGCACACACAACAAGAAAAATACTGCGTTCTTTGCATATAAAAAACATTTAACAGGATATAACAAGATAAACTCTGCATCTTCAAATCCTCAAGAACAACGCCTGCAGCGTCTTATATCCTTTGTAACCACTAGTCATTATTCCACAAAACACCGCTAATATACATTTCCAGGGGAGATAAACATGTATTGTGTAAGGCAAACCTTTGTTCTGAACGACCTTCGCAGAAAATAAATTACTAATATGCTTGGCGATAACGTACTCCCTTTTCAAACTTACAAACAGTACTTTGTGTTTATTATTACGAGGAGCCGAAAGTTTATGTTTGTATTTTGGACAACTGTAGAGTCTCAATTTTTAGTTTTTCTACTACGTATAGTAAGTAGGGGAAGTATTGTAATCCACCCAAAAATTCGAAACCGAGACTTCACCGGAAATACATGTTTTGAGACTCCCTGAATCCAAAAAAAAACATATTTAGAAACATGTCCGTGTGTGTGTCTGTGTGTCTGTGTCTGTGTCTGTGTGTGTCTGTGAACAGCATAACTCAGAAACGAACAGTCGGATAAACACCAAACTTGGTATTTAGGTTCAGTATCTTCCAGAGATGCGACACGAAGGTTTTCAATAAAATTACCCCACCCCAGATTACCCTTTACATGGAAGATTTTTCGAAAAGTTTAATTTTCTCAAAAATGGCTGTAACGATTTTGGTTAAAATATCATATGTTTAAGATATTTTCATGACAAATAAAATTTATATCTTGAATTTTCTGGGAATGTCTCCAAAAGTATTCTCCATTGTGAACGACTTTTGCATAACTGGTAAACCATAAGAGATAGACAAACTTTTACTACAAAAAAAATGTAGATCGCGTTAAAATACACAATTTATGTCATATACATTTTTTTTGTTGAGTTAAGTATTTTCGAGATATTGCTTGTAATTCCCTTAAATTTTCCAATACTTATACTTTTTCTCAAATGGGAATTCGTCATTCATGTTTTTTATGTCCTGGACATGCAAAGAGAATGGAATACTCCATATAGCAACCAGCTATTAAAATATTTGACTATCCTTAAAGCCTAGCAATTCCCCTTGCATCTACAAGAAAATTAGCAATAAGATTAACATCTCAATATCTCGATTAACATGAAGCATATGGAGAATAAGCGTTTGTAAAAATAGTTTGTACAAGAGTAGAGAAAGTCATGTGAGTGTAACACATCAGAATTTTTTGAGCGGTGAGAATATTTCACATAAATGGCACCTCACATGCTTCCCAAAATTATGCAGCATTTGTTTTAGAGGATCGAGTTTTTAATGCCCATTCAAACTTCAAAGTAACTGCCTTGAAAAGTTATATAAATGATACTTATCAACGTACAACTTTACACCGCATATGTAACGTAATGATTAGAAAGTAAAATGTGTTTCACGTTTACGTCATTGTGCAAATAAGATGAATTCTTGCTCTACAAAGGTAGACAGTCAGTATTAACGAAGTTAAAGTGTTTTAGAGCCAATGAATAATAGTTATATCATGAATCATACCGAGTTACACATAAACCGTACTTAGACAACTTCTAATTGGCGAAACAGTTTAGTGCCGTGGCAATATCTTTGTTATACCATATTTGAACTGTACAGTGGGCAGTATCTCTTTAAACATTCCACAAAAGACATTTTCAGCTCAAAGCTGAATCCTAGTTTTAAAATAGGTGCTAGAGATACCCAATTCTCAACGTTCTTGTTAGTTTCTGTCTAGATAACAAAATTTCCGATAATAAAGTTTTGTTGAAAGTTTTTGGTCCAATTAAATCAGACTGTGTGTCTTTGTTTCAAATAAATACTTACCATTTAGTATTAGTGGCAAAAGTATTAGTAAACAGGTATTTCCATTGAAATCATGACATCGAATTTTTGGGTGGAATGCAATACTTCCTGTACCTTCTAGGTAAATGGTAGAGAAAGTAAAAACATCTCGTGTGTTACATTCACATGACTTTCTCTACCTTCCATCCTTATTAGGGGGTATACAAACTATTCTTACTTAAGTTTATTACTTTCTCTACTACGTATAGTAAGTAGGGGAAGTATTGCATTCCACCCAAAAATTCGATCCCGAGATTTCACCGAAAATGTATGTTTTGAGGCTCCCTGAATCCAAAAAAGCTTTTTTGGAAACATGTCCGTGTGTGTGTGTCTGTGTGTCTGTGTGTCTGTGAACAGTATAACTCAGAAACGAACAGTCGCATAAACACCAAACTTGGTATTTACGTTCAGTATCTTCCAGAGATGCAACACAAAGGTTTTCAAGAAAATCACCCCACCCCAGATTTCCCTTTACATGGAGCATTTTTCGAAAATTTTAAATTTCTCAAACAATGGCTCTAACGATTTTGATTAAAATATCATATGTTTAAGATACTTTCATGACAAATAAAATGTATAGCTTGAATTTTCTGGGAATGTCTCCAAAAGTATTCTTCATTGTGAATGACTTTTGCATAACTGGTAAACCATAAGAGATAGACAAAATTTTACTACACAAAAAATGTAGATCGCGTTAAAATACACAATTTATGTCATATACATTTTTTTATTGAGTGAACCATTTTCGAGGTATTGCTTGTTATTCCCTTAAATTTTCCAATACTTATACTTTTTCTCAAATGGGAATTCGTTATTCGTTGTATTTTGTCCTGGTAATGCAAAGAGAATGAAATGCTCCACATAGCAACCAGCTCTTAAAATATTTGACTATCGCTTAAATAGTACCATATTCCCCTTGCACCTACAAGAAAATTACCAATAAGATTAACATCTCGATATCTCGATTAACATGAAGCATATGGAGAATAAGCGTGAGTGTAACACATCAGATTTTTTTCTTACTTTACCTTGCGTATGTAATAACTATGAAACATAGCAGCGAAGATTTAAAATACGGCATACTTCTTCCGTTGGAGAAATTAATTAATAAATACTAGGTAAATGTTTTTTTTAAAGAAAAGGTAGGTTAATAACTATTTATGCATCAGGGTATTATACTAATTATGCTCCGAGGACAATGGGGTTTTAAGATGTTCAAGAACACACTCATTAGTAATTTTCGTGATGCATAAAGTAATTTATAGTGCACTTATTTGTTATTAAACATCACATAATTTACAGAAAAGCTGTTGATTTAAATTTTGTTTCATAATTTTCATTTTCCCTAGGAATCTATACCTAGGGACATTCATTTCGAACAAAATGGAGGAATCTGGTGTAATTCCTGCTGAAATTGTAATTAAATCTAAAGGAGCTCCAAGTAAGCTAGTTCCACTGAAATGCAGGCATTTGATATAAGGAATATACTAGTTTTGTAAGCTGGTTGAGAGAAAAGTCGGTAGAAACTGTATCTCTGGCTTACTTCAGGGAACTGGCTAAAACATTTTTGCTAACTCACTGGGGCTAAGTATTAAAACGAACAACTGTGCTAGCGGACGCAGAAGTATGTATTACGTTTAAAGCGTCATGGAGATGGAAGAATATATCTATTACTGAAGGATATGTAGAAGACAGCATGGCAACGAAAAGTGGTATTACCAGGATGTTAGCTGGAATTCCTTCAACATCTACTTCTATTAATGATATACAGGTTTCATTTGTCTGTGTAAATGTAGAATTTAAATCAGCATTTACTGCAGTCAACATTACCATCAGAGTCTCGTTTAGTCGCTGTAATTTTTATTTCAGCTTTAATTAGTTGTAATTAATTAGGTACGTATCAAAGGTTAATGAAGACATTTAAACCGAGAACAACGACATAAATTAATGCTTGAGACTAATTAAGTCCATAGTTTTTATATCACAGTAGTTTCGTAAGCTTGTGTAAATTGAATGCCTCAAAATTAGTTGGTTTTTGTTATGTTACCTTGGCAAATCCTTTACGCAGGAAGATGTTAGCAATTGTGTAACATATTTCGTTCCCACTCGCTAAATGATCAATGATAGACTAATTCACCATAAGTAATATTGCTATCTCATCACCACTGCTGCAGTCATTGAACAACTAATCTCAGTATTGCAGGAACTTTTCAACAGAGAACAAACATAAAGGTAAGAAAATAACAATTTAAATAATAAATCATGAGCTCCGTTCAAGATTATTTAATAGTTACTTTATATTCCTAAAGAGAAAATAGCACTTGATTATTGGGTAAAACTGACCCCACGTTTTTCACAATCATAGGAAGCACAGCAAGTTGAAGATGACGATATAGGATGTATAATATACCTGTAATGAATCACAAGTAAAACTCCCAGATACTTGCAAGTTAGTCATAGTTGTCAAGGTACTAGACAATATAGTTTAATCAAAACTCTAAATATAACTAATATCATTTACTATTAATACTAAACGTATTTACTTTGCTATGCCACTGTACGAGCCTTTCCAGGAGATAACCGTTTCATTTCGTTTTGTATGGAAAGAAGGATAAAGTAGTTGAACTTCACTGTATGTGTGCTCTGGAAATTTGTTACGGAGAAATAAGATTACATGAAGTTTATACCTAGATGGAATACTGAGCGAACTGAAAGATTGTTTTTCATGTCATCTTAACACGAGGCCTTCCTGTTCTTGGTAGGAAATTTAGAACTATTTGTATTAATTATTCTGTGCTTGATGAATATATAGGTTTATTCAAAAAGATGGAACAAATTTTAAATATTCATTTTTAATGAACGACTATAGATAGCACATACACGACACATCATTGAATAGAGGAAAGTTCAAATTTTTAAACCCAACCTATTAGTTCCATTGAGTGCCTACAGCGGCGCGGTATTTGTTTACGAGAAAATGACGACGCCACAGGAAAAGTCGTTTTGTGTGCTGCATTATGCAAGAGTGAATACATTGATTCATTCCATTCATTCAATTGATACAATAAATTCGTAGAAGATGATTGCGTATGCAAACGGAAAAGTACTGGTCGTCCTCGCATAACAAATGGTGCTCATTTTGAACATATAAAATAAAATTTTGAACTTTTCTCTATTCATTGATTTATCGCACGTGTCGCCATATATTGCTATTCATTAGAAATAAAAGAAATAAGTTCTTTTTGAATTACCCTGCATATTACTTGATTTCGGAGTATAATACGGGTTTTAGTGTCGGCATTTACTTCAACTTCCGGAATGTTAAGCTGCAGATAATCCTAGCTTAAGTCAATATACAGCCTGTTCCAAAGTCTTGCTCCTATTTTAATAGTGTCTCTGTAATTGTTCGTGCTAGAGGAATGAAATAAATGGAAACTAATAAGCAATTTCTCCAAGTTTTGTTTCGTACATTATAAATGCTCAAAGTTTTAAACTGGTCCCACAGGGCACGTCGAGGTGAAGTTTCCATTTCCTTGCACCTCTGTGAAGATAAAAATTACAGAGTGCTAGGTCAGGTGAGTTTGGAGGCGAAGACTGTGGGAGGAAATGAAATATAGCCAAGTGACCAAAGGTTTGCATGTTGAGTGCTCTTAATGTATGAAAAAAATACCTTACAGATATTATCTCTCTGTTGCTGTTCATTACACTGTATTGTGTTAACTGACACAGATATACATATTGTGTAATCAGGTGAATGTATAACTGATAGGTATAGGGTATCTATAACTGAAGTTTGGTCATTGTTTAAAAAAAATTCGAACATGTTTTATGTCCAAACTATACTTTTAACTTTAGCTTTGTATAGTGTGGTTTTTGCTCTCAGATACCTGTAAAGCTTTAACACGTGACCATTTCAATGGCCATGACCACACGGTCTAATGACTTGTATTTACTTACAATTTCTTTTACTAGACTGATTTTACTATCACTTTCGCGCCTTAGAAATGTTCCATGCGATGTAGTTTGTAAATAATATTTGTCATATGTTCAATAGAAACACAGAGAGAACAAACGTAAACTGGCATATCGTATTTGTCGCATTTTTAAACTGCTGAAGAATATGACATAATTAATTCGACCACTGAGGATAATTTCTTACATAAATTATATTTAAGTATGTGAAACATTTTTCTGAAGCAACCAGAAGAGTGAAAAAGTGTTTATATACCACTTTTGGATATTAATAGGTATTTAAATAACGTGTTATTTATTTATTTTTTTAGATTACGGCTTCTGCATTGTATGCAATACCTGATTGAGCAGTGTAATAAATTCTTTTCTCTAAAACTATTAAATATATTTGTATAAATTTAAAATTCACTTATAATTTTGGTAGAGTGGCATGTGAAAACATTTTGAAAACACTTGGAAAAAAACTAAAAAACTTATAAATTTCTCCTTTGGGTAACCGTAGATGATTCCGCATTCGCTCAACTCTAAGGATTCGATTAAGAAGTTTTTAATTATTAAATACGTACTTACAAGTAGAAATATATACCAATAATTTCAAAACAATTGGTGAAAGCTCTTATACAGATTTGAGCAATCACATTCACTATATTTTAGCACATGGCTATTGCTATTATCTGATTTTCTTTCAAGACCACATGCTGGCAAGAATTCAAAAGAGATAAATATTAAGGATAATTTATTAAATAAAACACATGTCAAATATAACAGTAATTGCAGAGTATTTTTTTAGTATTATGCTTACTCCCAATATGCCAGTGATAGGGTCATACCCAATGATTTTAGAGCACAGGAATTTGCATGAAATACCGCAGGAATGGTAGAGAAGTATAGAAATTGAAAGATTTTACCACGAAGTGTAATTTGAAAAAGCATCTAGACTTAACGTGATTAATGCAACGTCCAATGTTAATTAGTGTCCTTAATGATCTACTAAAGTTATAATGTTCCTGTCACTCCCCTACATATTATGTTATAAATGACCTTTGACATTGCTGCTGCTATAGTAACGTCAATGTGTTTCTTTCCATCAGATTTAGGCAACATACTTGTTTAGTTAATGCTCTCTCTCCTTGAAACTTCAGTGTTTGAAAGTCAAAATACAGCGCTAATAACAATTTAACCTTGGTGAATTTTAATCCCGAATAATAACTCTGCTGACTCCGGTATTAAAAGTGATTATCTCTTTACATGCCTGTAATTTCCTCTTTCTAATTTTCCATTATCATTTGGCACTCAAATGTTTGATCCCGTTATTAAGTTTTAAATTTATTTCATTGCAGAACACACCTACTACTTTTTGAGAGCGGAGTCAAGTATTCAGAATGTTACAACAGTTCAGAAAATGTTCGCTGTGGTATTATGAAAGTCTAACGTGAAGTAATGAACCAATTTGCAATTAAACGGTAGAAACGTTATATTTCGGTGCTATAGTCAACGATAGCTGCTTATGGAACTGTAATACAACTTGATTCCACGCAATTCTTTGAGCCTGATATACGGCTAAGGCACTGTCTGAGATGGCTCCGCGTTACGTGTGAGGCTCGCATTTTGGAGGTCCTGGATTCGAATCCCATCGAGTGCCCGCTCGCCCTTGGGTTTTTCGTGGATTTACCTGCTCGGTAGGCGAATGCTGGTGTGATTTCTCATCTACCACGATTTCCTTTCCAAAATTTCCCTTTCAATCTGTTTCCTTCTCATCTTTCAGGTGTGTCTCTAGGTTTTGTGGTGTATGGCGATATCGGACAGATGAAATACTTGCTCAAAGGAAAGAATAAGTACTTTCCGTGGATTCTAGAGGTCTGCTTGGTCGACGGGTCGTTCATCGCCCTCTCTAGGCAGCTCCAGCAGTGGGACGGATCTTCGAACCTGGTACTGTTAAGGACTTCTCTGTGACCTTCGTGCCTGCGGCTGTAGGCTCCTGTAGTTCCTTCACTTCATCCCTTCCTTCAGGGGAGTGCTAGCCAGAAATTGATCACCTAGATCTACGTAGATTGCAGTGCGAAGGTGTGCTCCTCCGTTGATAAGTGTTTGCAACGACTTTAAGAAGAATAAAGTTCAACATGAATATGTACAGAATATCTGTAAATTTGTACACCAACACCACCAGCACATTATCACAAGTGCTTCCTAGCTTACATTTGTGTAACACCCTGATTGTAGATTTACTTATATCATCTTCGTTAGTGTGTTGGTTTTATATTTGCTGTATATATCTTTGTATTCTATAACATGTATTTTCTTCACAAAATGAAGTTTGTTTAGCATTTGAAATTATACTACTTCTCTATGTTGGTTTAGAATCCGAAGACTAAGGGATTTTTCAGAAACTGTTTAGTATGTTGAAGTTTACTTTTTACAACAAAAGCTTTCAAAACAACATTTTTGAAGTTGTTGCAGAGGTAAGTAATGCTCTTATACAGCAAGTTTTGACAGCATTAACATCCATTAGTAGTTGTAGCTTAGATAAACGTTTCGAAATTCTATATCCAAACTGACTTTACCCAACTGTGCTTAATCTTGTTGTGGATTTATATTATGTTTCTTAAAATTACTGACAATATTTTTTTTCGAATTTTATTTGAAATGTCCGAATTCAAGTTATTTCTCAAGTAAATGCCCTGCACGATTTTTACTTATTTCAAGGAGTTGAAAAAAATCACATCGAACTTAAACTTAATATATCGTATATTCACTATTTTTAAATATATCAAAATAGATTTCATAGCTTTCTAACAGATCGCCTTAATTTATCTTGCATAAGAAACAAAATAAAACGTATTTCCTAAAGCACCCATACTGTGAGGGTTAATACTTCAGTGAAACAGCAAATGAAAATAAAATTAAGGGGACCAGAAATTCTAAAGCACATTCGAGAAGGAAAAACACATGCACCGACCATTAGCCTGTAATGATGATTCCAGTTAATAAATTATTTGAACCCTTTGTGGACAGAAACAAATAACGAAAGAAAAACTATTCCATTGCAGTTAATACATCCAGCAGCCAAAGGTCTGAAAATAAACAATTTATTTTTTTTTTCCATTCCCTATGTAGATTTATTTGAAATGTTGAAATTTCTTACACAATACTTTCTGGAACACACAGTGCAAATATACGCGGGAGCATTTTACTTAATGTGTATGTCCGCTTCCCTTCCAGGCACAGATGAATAATAATTGCAGTTAGATATCAAGCCCCCTCGGCAATGGTGTCTATACTCATTGATTCCAAGCATTGCCAGTTTAAGGAACTCATAAATTATACTACGCAGTCTTATTTACTTGAGTGTGATTATACCGGAAGCTAATTGAGTTTAACGGAGGGAGAAAAGAAAAAAAAAATCTGATGCGTTACACTCACATGACTTTCTCTACTCTTGTACAATCTAATTTTACAAACGCTTATTCTCCATATGCTTCATGTTAATCGAGATATCGAGATGTCAATCTTATTGGTAATTTTCTTTTAGATGCAAGGGAAATATGGTAGCTTTTAAGCGATAGTCAAATATTTTAACGCTGGTTGCTATGTGGAGCATTCCATTCTCTTTGCATGTCCAGAACATAAAAAAAATGAATAACGAATTTGAGAAAAAGTATAAGTATTGTAAAATTTAAGGAAATAACAAGCAATATCTCGAAAACGGTTCACTCAACAAAAGAAATGTATATGACATAAGTTGTGTATTTTAACGCGATCTACATTTTTTGTGTAGTAAAATTTTGTCTATCTCTTATGGTTTACCAGTTATGCAAAAGTCGTTCACAATGAAGAATACTTTTGGAGACATTCCCAGGAAATTCAAGATATACATTTTATTTGTCATACAAATATCTTAAACATATGATATTTTAATCAAAATCGTTAGAGCCGTTTTTGAGAAAATTAAAATTTTCGAAAAATCTTCCATGTAAAGGGTAGTCTGGGGTGGGGGGATTTTCTTGAAAACCTTCGTGTCGCATCTCTGGAAGATACTGAACCTAAATACCAAGTTTGGTGCTTATCCGATTGTTCGTTTTTGAGTTATGCTGTTCACACACACACAGACACACACACAGACACACACACAGACACACACACACAGACACACAGACACACACACGGACATGTTTCTAAAAATGCTTTTTTTGGATTCAGGAGGTCTCAAAACGTGTATTTCCGGTGAAATCTCGGTATCGAATTTTTGGGTGGAATGCAATACTTTCCCTACTTACTATACGTAGTAGAGAAAGTAAAAACAGAATGCAAGACAAATTAACTTTAACCGTAAGACAAATATGCCTTGGCAATTCTGTTACAGCACTGCCGTTTCCTATTTCTATCATATTAACAAAAACAAGAATGTATGAAATAAATCAATACCCGTAAGACAGAGTAATAAAAGTGAAATATTATAGAGCGAGGTTACACGTTTCGGCCATTAATATTTCTTGAAGCTGGGACAAAAAAGGGTCCTTACAGGACATGTCGCAACATAAATTTCCTGCTGAACAAAATAGCCCAAACCCGCTCCAATTATTTAACAAGGTGCTTCTTAAAGATCTGATGTAAACAAGTACTTTTCTTGTATCCCGTGCATTTCTAGCATTCCAGCGGGCATTTGGTAGCGGGAACGGATAGCATGCATAAATTGATGTTACGGAATTAAAACAACGTTCAAAATATTAAGGTATCGAGTAAAAAATGATGAAATCATATGAAGCTTATGAAGACATGCATCTGGTTCCCTGTAATGTCTTCCCTTATCTAATCTTGGAAGAACCTCCTTATCATTTGGTGTCTAAATCAGCCTCTTGGATGAATCAGTCTATTATTAGTTTGAAGTAAATTCTGACACCAAATATTAAGGCAATGCATGAGTAAGATTTAACTACAAATTATGAAACGTAAATAATTTTTTTCCAGAATAAAATAATATAAATTCTAAACCTTAAGAAAACGTAACGTTGTTTTCCACTTGGTGCATTTAAAATACCATGGATAGGCGCATGCTTATAGATTCGTCTAGCCTTATTTTTTCAGCATTTTTCCGTACTCAAAATGCTCCGCAAGATAAAATTTTGCCCTGTCTGTTAAACGTACATTAAATAAAATGGCCATATACTTTTTAAAATAAGTTCCAATTTTGAGAAATAATCTATTAACTTTCAAAAAAATCAAGAAGTTTGGAGAGCGCAAAAAGTAATAATGTATAATTATTAGGGATTAATATAAAATCTGATATAATAGATTCTTTTTTAAACTAAACTCATTTACTGTAAAACCTGAATTTTTATGTGAAAATTTAAAAAATTAATGTATGTATTAATTAATATTAAAATAAATATGTATATATATTAATCAATATATCATATAAAGTAATAATAATAAGTTATAATAAGTAATTCTTCTACCTTCACGGTTTACGCGTTTGACTTTTCCGCTCTTACATCTGTTGTACCCATTGTTTGGGACGTACAGTCGATCTTCGTCCTCTTGGTGTGTACTGTGGGGCTTGTTTATACTTATTTATTCTTGCATTCGTTGTAGATGCTGGCCCATTTTCCCTATAATCTTCTATTCGCTTTCAGTTATACTATAATTGCCTTGTTTTTATAAGCTTTTCTCTCCTACATTCTTGAACTGAACGTAAAAATCGCATTTCAACTGCTTGTATCTTACTTTTATATTTCTCCTTGACGGTCCATTCTTCAATTCCATTTTGTATTACCTAAGTAGAATCTTAGTTGTTTCTTGCCTTTCTCTATTTTTAAAGGCTCGTTCAATTCCTCCATTATCTGATTGCAAGTTTTGTGTTTTTGTTTGTAACCTGATTTATGATTTAATTAATTATAATTTAAATCCTAATTTAATTTTATTTTTATTATTATTATTATTATTATTATTATTAGTTCCTACTTTACTATTCTTGTTTTAAAAAATAAAACTGTTTCTGTATACTTTTTATCTCCATTCTAAAACTGTTTAAGAATTACAATAGATTAAAGCACAATATTTTTTCCTGTAAGTCAGTTCACTTGCGCACTTTCCTTGTTAAAGTTTTCCAATTATGTTTAGTTTAATAGGCTATCAATTGGTTTATTCCATTAAAACTGTATAAAATAAACATTTAACACTGAATGGAAAAGTTTGAAATATTCGGGTTCACTAATTTCTGGCAAGACACAGGGAAATGACATGATTTATCATTCACTCTGAATATTGATTGAGTTCTCTCAGATTTGAAAACCGGCTTTTTTGCCCGTCTTGACCGAGTCAATATGCCAATTGTTTCCGCCTACCGCAAACAAATAGTAAAATTTGATTGCCTATGAACACAGTGGAACTACAATAACCAGATAAAGGCGAAGCGGAGCACTGTAACATCCCATTAGCCCATAAACCACTGCTTCATATATTGAAAGTTCCCTGCACTCTAATGTACTTGGAATCTAGCAAGCTAAATTTTGCAGAAGTATGTAGAAACTCGGGTGTAATTTCAGGATTTGTCTTTGTTCCTCCAGCAAGAAGTGAGGCTAACTTAAAGTAACTTAGATTCTAAAATTTATGAATTTATGATTCCTTTCTTTAACAAAAACTACAATGTACCTTTTACAAGAACAAATTTTCGTTATTTTTTATTTTTTCAAGAATGGAGGTAACGAGTTTCATTAAAATAGCATATTGAATCTGGGAATAGCCTGGGAAGTCTTCTTCATTCTGAATGAATTTTTTGTAACTTATAAACTGTATGAGATAGACAAATACTGGATAAACAATTAGAATCTTGTTACATCACACAATTGGCGTCAAATAAAAACTTTTAGGGCATTGACATTTCGATATATTCTTTATTGTTGCTTTGATTTGTCAAAAACTTTATACTTTTTCAACTTCAAAATTGCTATTCCTTTCTTATTTTCTCTACCACTACATAGTGGGTGGAGAAGATATTGTAGGAAATGCATGGTTTGAGACCTCTAAATCAAAAAGAAAAAGAAAAGCATTTTTAAAAACAGATCTTTGTGTGTTTCTGTGAAACGGCATGACTCATAAACGACAATTGGATAAATACCAACTTCAGTACCTTCCAAAGACGCGGCACGAAGATTTTCAAGAAAATCTTCCCACCCCAAACTGTCCTTTATGTGGAATATGTTTAGAATTTTTTTATTTTCTAAAATGGCTCTAAGGATTTTGATGCTATATATTAAAGATATTTACATGACAAGTAAAATGTATGTCTTGAATTTTCTGGGAATACTCTGTGACCTACTCTTTATTCAGAAGGAATTTTGTATAATCTTGTCTAGCTTGTAAAGTTAAGCAATAAACGAAAATGTAATACACAAGAAATATAGACCTCTTTAAAACACACACTTTATTTCATCTAGCTTTTTTGTGGTATCATCCATTTCCAAGATATCTGTTATTAATGGCTCGAAATGTTCAATACTTGTCCATTCTTAAGTCCTGTCGATTTTTAGTTGTTTTACACGATATCGTGGAAAGAGAGTAGAATTTTAAGACCGGTGTATAGCGTACAGTTCTAAAACGTTTGATTATCACTAATCCCTTTGTATCTATAACGAAATGTGTAAGGCAGCTATTTCCGGAAAGGTTTATCTCGATTAAAATGAAGTAGATAGGAAAATAAATTTCGTAAGAATGATTTCTATACGCAATAATAAGTCATGTTAATGTAACATGGATTTTTTCCTCTCTCTCTCTCTCGGTCGAATGGAATTTCAAAACCATCACATTGCGGCCCTTTCTCAAAGGATTTGACAATCACTTATGTCTATTGTATTCCCTCATTCCCCTTGTACCTATGTAATAAGAACATTTCACGAATATTTTTCTGGATTAACACGAAGTAGATAGAAGAATAAGCTTTTGTAACAATAGTGTATTGATGAATGGTTTGAGAAGCAATGTGAGTGTAACACTTCAACAAATTTTCATTTCGTTACTGGGTTAATACGTTATTACTTTATTTTCCTCTAATCATTAGATTCTAATGTTATTATTTTGTATAATGTGTTGTGTTATCTTATTAAACTCAAAATTTAGGAAGCTAAACAATATTTTTCCCATTATCGGTCATATGAAGCGTAACGGAGGAATTTTCCTGATGTGATAATGAAAATGATAGCCAGAAATGAATTTATACACAACAGAAACACACTTATAGTTTGCAGAATAAAGAGTTCCAAGAAATGTGCACTTATTTATTTTGATTATTAAATGAAGTTGAAGATAAAACATATGTGTTCTGTTGTATTTCCAACTTCGCTATTTATATATTTTTTTAAAGGTACTAAAACTGCCAATTTCATTCTTACTCTTCATTTAAAGTATTTCTAAAATTTCTTATTAATGTTCTATTTAATCTTGTCTGTTTGTTACTATAAGCTAGAAGGTTTCCCTAAAAAGTAAGGTTTTTAATACCTTCTTGGATTTCAAAAGTACCTAAATGAAGTGAAAAATACATTAGTTTTTGCACTTTCAGGTTAAAATTGCGTTTTTCATAAACGGAACAAGAATTCTAAATTAATACTAGATGATGATTGTGATGATAGCGACGATGATAAGAATTTTTCGATTGTTTTTATTTAGGAACCCATTAGTAGTTGTCTGCATTTCCTTAGGGAAATGAATAAGAAACCTGAAACCTTAAAACACTTATAAATAAAATTTGTATATCATAAATCAGGTAGTTGCCTTAGTTTCGAATTTGCTAGTGTTGTAATTTATTACACTGAAACCAATATATTTTACGTCTAAAGAGTAGGAAAGAAGAGGAATGTAAAGAAAGGGGTACAGGTGTGTATGTGTGTGCGTGTGCGTGCATGCGTTTGTGTGTGTGTGTGTGGAGAGAGAGAGAGAGAGAGAGAGAGAGAGAGAGATAGGGATAGAGATAGATAGGAGTTCTACCAGTATAAGTTGTTGTAACGCAGGAAATTTGGCGGTTATTTCTTTCCTCAAGGAACCACTAGCTTTCTGTTTAACTTATTATTATTATTACGTCATCATCATTATTTAAATGCTGCAATTAAAAGTACTGGTCAGTTTCAATACTGAACAATATATCCACGCTAATGTGCTAAATCTGCTCTTGAATCAACTATAACAATCACTAGAAATGCAGAACATGAGATTATAAACTGGACTAACTTTCACTATAGTTGGAAGAATTATGTATTTGTTTATTTTTACTAAAAGGAAAGCATTTACACTAATTGGCTGATGTCAATAAACTGATGATTGTTGTTAAAATAGTTTATTGACTATTCCTAAGTGCAATGTACAAAGAGCGCCAAAGAAAATCTCACTGCACCTCGCGTCTATGTCGCATTATTTATCGTTGTACGTGGCCTTGCGTAGCCATGGCCATTTCATTGGTTGCTTTAGGCCTCGGTGCAAGCATGCGCCTGTTCTTCTGCTAAATAGTTACATCAATAACCACAACAAAGGTTACAAAATGGCGGAGAAACGAAATACATGTTTACGCACTCGATCGTATTAGCTAAAACAGAAAAAGGTTGTGTGAGTGCATTCAGTTTGTCATACAGACCTCTTATCGTGATTGTAGCCCATACCTTACCGGCTAGTGCAGGGCACGCATTTGAAGGGGTTAAAAGCTAAAGGGAAAACTTGATGAGCGCCCAGGTTAGCGAAATGTAGAATGTGTAGTGTGAGAAGGTTTTCAGGGGTGCAAATTAAAGCTTGAATGGTATTCATTAAATACATAGCAAGCAGACTTTATAACAAAAAAATAAACAGAACTATATTATCGTAGTGATATCAATGCTTGTTGCTGCATAGAAGCAAACATAACTAAAATAATAAATAAAGCAGAATGCTTTCCCTATAATTCAAACTGTAATTGGTTAATATACCTTTACTATCAATTGCTGATCATAGGAATACAACAGGACAAAAATATAACCCAATTTTATTGCCATAATATGTATGTCATATTCGGTAAACCACATACATATACATATTTATCTCTAGTTTCTAAACATGATCAGCCAATTATAACAACAGAGTAATCTGCATTTAGTAAACGAATGTCATCATCTGCGGATGTTTTATGGCAGTGGCCACTTTCTACAGGTATGTAAACCGGCTTCCCCACTTTCCTGGAATATTTTCATCCAGTAATTTACTATAAAAATACTGTTATGCACTGCCGTTGCAATTGCTGTAACATTGCGACCAGCCTCCCAGGATACGTCCACGAGTAATTTCGCTAGTATACGGCATGACCGGTTCTGAGGGAATAAACGTGTTTTGGTATCAATAACGCCAGAAAAAGCAAAGGCATCAACCTCCCCTCTTTTCCCGCTTATCGCTGTGTTATCAATCCACCACGTTCTGCGATAGGTAAGGTGAAGGACACGCCTCAAAAGACCCTAGAAAACGATACAGAATCCGCCAAAGATTTTCTGTGGCGCTCTGTGTACTTACAAACTCAGACTTTTATAGAGATTCTCTATAACTCAAAGTACAATAAGATAGCTTCAAATGTTCTAATGGAATGGGTAACATAGCTGAATACCCTATTCTACTTAAAGTAAGAAGTTGTATTATGTAGGTCTAAATTGCTGTACATTTAATGCTATGATAATATCATATTCCGAACATTTCTTAGTACTATAGTAAGTCTTCAAATTATTCCTTACGTCTAAAAGGCATATTTTAGCATTAACTTTTGCTGACCTAGGCGATTCTCGTTTTAATAATATAATATTATTAAAACGAGTTTCAATGATTGTTTAGTATGTAATAATTGTGTTTCAGGTGAATATAATCATCTAATCGTAGTTTTTAATGACATGATGCAAATGTAAATGACGTAGGAGATTTTTACTTTTTTGGCATAACCCGTTACATGCTTTTCTGTTTCCTGGTACATTGTTTATTATGTCTTTCTCAGGATTGCGGATGCTTGTTTTATTCTATTCAGTGGATTATCCCATAATATATTGCAAGTAATGAATAAAAGCAGCTGTAATAAATGGCTTTTCTGCAGCAATGCTGAATATTCAATACTGATTAGCAAACAGCATTCAGAGGCATTTTTGTATGAATGGACATTTAAGCTAGGTGCTGGTTATTCAGTCATATGTTTCTTAACGAAATATGAACTTCTGAAGGTTATTTAGAAAATCTTATTGCAAAACAGAAATCATTAATTATTATATTTACACAAACAAGCTGCCTTGTTAATTGCAATTATATATTTTCCTCTAATAGTCAGAATAAGATGACAAATGTATTTCTGGAACATACCTCTTGATATATTAATTTTATTTGAGTCTGATTTGACACCCCAAGGTCTGAAAATGATTACAGCCAATTCTACCATCCAAGAACGACATACAACTTTGATACTTTGAAACAGTTATCAAGTGTCCCATGCTCCATAGGAGTTGCAAGTCTTCTTCGTTCCGCTGGCCTGTTTGAGATGTTTCTTCTTCTTCTTCTTCTTTATCTGTTTAACCTCCTCTTATGTAGGACTTACACCCCGCCAGGACTTACAGGCGGGTGCCTGGGGTCAGAGGCCCGTGGATGAGCACACACTCATGGATCAGACAGAATAACCAGGATGGGTGATCAGCCCGATGCCTGGTATGGGGGGAAGTTAGTAGATGAAACGAAATGATGGTGAAATGGATGAAAGGAAAATGATGATGGAGCAGTTGGTGGAATGAATGGCGGGGGAAACCGGAGAACCCGGAGATAACCCGCCCAGACGCCGCTTTGTCCACCACAAATCTCACGTGCGGGTCCCTGGGATTGAACCCGGGCCGCCTCGGTGAGAGGCGAGCGGTCTAACCACTCGGCCACGGCGCCGCCCCTGTTTGAGATGTTGCTTTATAAAAAAATTCCTGCAATAAAATAGGTAATAAAACAAAGAAGCAGATCTTACTCTGAAAATAGAATAGTTTTTTTCTCCAAGCAGGTAAGGTAAGTAAAGGTACACATGAGGAAGGGGTCCCGGAAACCGAGGCAGAGCACCGCACGCAGGCCAAGTGTGGCCCTTTCTGCTATAAACGAGATCCTGGAGGGGGAGGGATGAGGGCAACTATCCAGGACACGACCCGTACAAGCTTGGACGGGGTTCATAACGTTTCCAGATTGAACGCATCCTACACCGTTCAAGCCCTCTGAACCCCTGGAATTCCCTGAAGGAGTAAGGTACAAGAGCATCCGGAGGCGGGTCCGTGACAGTCTGAACAACGCCAGTAAGAAACCTATATAAAGCGCACCTCCACCACCCAGCTCAGCATGCCGAACAGAGTCGCCTCTGGTCCTTCAACCCTGAAACAATAATGAGTGAAATGATTAAAGGAAAAGATGGACAGGAAAGTCGTGGTAGAAGAACAACCACCTCAATATTCGCCTACCGACCCGGGAAAGCACGAAAAATCCATGGGCAGAGTGGGCGGTCGTCGGGAATCGAACACGGGACCTCCCGAATGCGATCCCCATACGATCTCTCTCGATCTCTTCTCCAGGTATTTGGGGAAGTAACGCAACCAGAGATGCCACAACAAGGCCGAACGTTGTTGACAGATGAAACTTCTGAACCCTTAACATACATTATATTAAAATTGACAGTAAATGAAAGAATCATATATACAATTATTTTACGATAGGAAATCCCAAGTTTCTTAATTTTGTTCCTATCGTACGTAAACACTAGGCCAAAGGAGCCCGTTTCCTCTTGCTCATACTACTGATCAAACTCATCATCTAAGCTCTCAGGCGCGTGACCTGATACATTCTGAACTAATTATAAGGAAGTGGTAAGCTTCCCCAGATCCAATCTGCAATGATGTTACGTGTATTATACTATCCACAATGCTGCTTAATGCACTTAAAAGATAGTGCTGCCATATAATAAAACTCAATGATGTTGAATGTTGCACTTACTGCCTTTTAATGGAAAAAATCTTCCTATCTGGCTCTTTACTGCAAACCTTTCCATCGTGAAAGACACTTAACCAACTTTTTCTCATTGGACGAGAGTATGCTCCTGCGTTTTAACTACTCATAACTTAGCTTATAACTAAACTAATTATATACCTAAATTGGTTATTTAGAAACGGCCGTATCCCTATATATTCTAGACATTAAATGAAATTGAGTTTTATTTATGGACGCTCTATAACTGCTGTGGTCCTTAGCGTCCCATTCTATACTGGGCGTGAAAGTCGGTAATTTTGCTCAGAGGCCTCTTTATCAGGCTTTGAGTTTTTTTACGTGCCGTAAATCTACGACACGGGACCACCGGCTTTACTTCCCTTCCGAAGGAAGCCATGCTAAGGATTTTCACACCCGAAAAAACCCATCGCCCTCTGCCAGGTTTGGACCCGCGACCACGGGAACTAGAGGCTAACACCACTACACCACGGAGAATGACCCTACATATTCTAGACAATGAAATGTTACCATCACATGAGATTGAGTGATGTGAATGGACACATATTCTGTGTGGAAACCCTACCTCTGTCATTAAGAAAAAAATATGAGATCGCACGAGTTACTCTTGAAAATTCTGTATTTAAACGCCCTTTAGCTACTACAGTTCTTAGCGCCCCATTCTGTGTAAGGTGTGAAAGGCTGGAAAGTTTGCTCAGAGGCCTCTTTATCAGCTTTGAGGTTATCTGTGACACGGGACCATCGGCTTTACTTTCCTTACGAGGAACCCATGCTAAGGATGTTTATGTTCGACAAAGTACTCCGCCCTTCTCCGATATGAACCCGCGACCTCGGGAACTAGAGGCTAGCATGGTACCCCTAGACCATGGAGGACGGCAGTTCTGTATTTCTTCATATATTTCAGATATTCACTTTTTCTCCTAAGTAAAATTTTCTTTTAAGGGATAGTCAATTCAATTGTGTTGTGGACTGCTGTTTACCGTATTACCAGCATGGTTTGAATATTACGATGGACTTAAAACTGTAGGAAAAATGTATTTTTTGTATTTGATTTCAATCCTTCTGTTCTAAAGCGTTCATTTGATATATTCAAGATCCTTTGGAAATTCTACGATCCCTGTTTGAAAGGTAACACTCAGTTACACTAAACCTTGTTTTTTACAACCTTGTCCTGCTGATATATACTTATCCGCGCACCATTTCCTTCCCCTTTCCCCTTATTGGCTAATGTACACCTTTTGAATGGCGATATACAGCCCTATTCTGTGCAAGGTATGGCGATAAAAGCGATGTGAACACAGTCGTGATAAATGCACTCGCTTTCGTCATCCTGAGAGGCAGGTTTAAAACGAGGGATCCCCTATATGTATTTGTTGATAAGAATTTGCATGCATTTCAGATGCTTTAACTCTATTGCATAATATATTTATTTCATACGTTATGAAAATGTAAATCTAACAGTTCTCCTCGAATATATTAAGATAAATGTTCATGTTACGAGGGCTGCCCCACACCTCTTCATTCTTAGCAAATCTATCACCACCAAGCCATTTCTTCAACTTTGAAAATAGAAAATAATCACAGAGGGCTAAATCTGGCGAATAGGGAGCACGAGGAAGTAATTTGAACTTTAACTCATTGATTTTGGCCATGGCGATAATGGATGTGTGAACTGGTGCATTGCCTTGATGAAACAAAATTTTCTTTTTCGTTAAATGCGGCCGTTTTTGCTCGATTTCATCGTTCAAACGCTGCAATAATTTTGCATAATACTCCCCATTGATTGCTTTTCCTTTTTGAAGATAATCAATGGAAATTATTCCACACGCATACCAAAACAACTGACGCCATGACCTTGCCTTCAGATGGAACTGTCTTCACTTTCTTTGGAGCCGATTCTCCCCTTTCAGTCCACTGTTTTGACTGTTCCTTCGTCTCAGGTGTGAAGTGATGGACACATGTTTCATCCAGGTTATGAATCGTCGCAATAACTCGGCTTTATTGCAGCGAAACTTCACAAACACTCGACTGAAACATCCTCACGACGCTGCTTTTGTTCCATTGTGAGTAAACGCGGCACCCATTTTGCGCACAGCTTTCTCATGTCTAAATTTTCAATCAGTATGCGATGTACAGCACTTTTTGAAATGCCTACGATGTCTGCACTTTCAGTCGACGATCATCTAACACAATTTTATGGATTTTCTTCACAATTTCTGGAGTGGTCACCTCATTTGGTTGACCACTGCGATGTTCATATTGGCAGCTCGTACGGTCTCGCTTAAACTCTGCCACCCAATATTTTACTGTTGTAAAGGATGGAGCAGACTCCCCCAGAGTAGAATATAGCTCAACTTTATATTAGTTGGATGAAGACCTTTCAAATGAAAGTGTTGTATCACATAATGATGACAAGTTTATGACAAGTTTTATCAATGTTTACAAATTTGTTGAGAGTGTTCACTATTAATGGCTGCCAAACATTTACTAAACCACATAGCATCGTCAAACTTCAGACTTTCTATTGATTGAAACAACATTCGCTATATATACGTCAGGTTGGTTACTTCTGGGACTGCCCTCGTAAATACGGAACTATTTTGTACTGCACAACAAGCTATTCCACGACAGCAGAACAATGAGAGATGACAAGTGCTCGTGACCGTTACGAGATACAGGGCAAAGTTATACCTATGGAACAGACCTTAAATTAAATGTTATACTTTCCTAAACCCACTTCATTTCTCATTACAATACTACTATCGCATAAAATGCCAAAGGATCGATAGACAAGCTATCTCTCTCTCGACTTATCGATGGCTTACCTCCGCGCCATTTTGTCTACGATATAATAGTTGTGTCTAAAATGTTAACGAGGCGTAATTTTCCTTTGACACTATCTCGGTAACGATTAACGTCCCAGAGGGCCTCAATAAAAACGAAATCAATTTCAGAGTCCGCAATTACGCAAAGCTTAGCGTTCATTATATAAGAATGTGCGAGAGCGGAGCTTGGCCCGCCTCCATTTTATGTACACGTGACCAGCATTGAATAAACTGCCCGCAGACCTTGAGGATGAGCATCGTCTCGCGGTATTCTGCGTTCTTTACATTTATAATGCATCGACATTATCACTAAATTTTGTATTTAGAAAACTGGTACAAAAAGTGGAGCTTTTAACACTCGTGCTAGAAATTGGGAATTATAACACACAGAGGAATAAACATTTCATAACACTCCATTGTTACCACCCTTGTTCGCTGCGATAGAAATCATATGTATATTAAGTGAAGGCTTGTATCGATTAATGTAATGGGACTTATTTGAATGAGTCAGAAATGGATTCGGCAGAACCAAAAGAAATTTTGCTTGCAGTGGAAACACCTACATTGAAATTGTTACCAAAGAAGTCCAGGAAACAGTACGACGTTGCATACAACAGATTACTTCAATGGTGCAAGGGAAAAATTATATTTTTATATTTTATATTCATAAAATGTAGAATTGGAGAAAAACCAGAACTGTGATTTTTCTCCCCAAAACCTTCTATATATTACAGAATGTTCGATTTTGCATGTGATCATGTCATCACTGGTGCTATGATGGCCAAACAACAACAGTTTAGAGTTCATCTTTGCGCATTTCCAAATGTATATTGCTATTTGCACACAAATTTCAAGTGGCTACTCTATACTTAAATATGCAGGGCTTCTAAAATATAGCAATCCTCGTAGGATGGCTACACTTGGCTTTCAGCCTCGTTCCGCAAACATTCCTACTCGTAAAATAAAGCTCTACTTTTAACCCTTGTTACTTTCTTTACTAGTATAGTAAGTAGGCGAAGCATTGCATTCCACTCAAAAGTTCGATACCGAGATTTCACCGGAAATACGTGTATTGAGGCCTCCTGAATCCAGAAAAGGTATTTTTGGAAACATGTCCATGTGTGTGTCTGTGAATAGCATAACTCAGAAACGAACAGTCGGATAAACACCAAACCTGGTATTTAGGTTCAGTATCTTCCAGAGATGCGACACGAAGGTTTTCTAGAAAATCCCCCCACCCCAGATTACCCTTTACATGGACCATTTTTCGAAAATTTTAATTTTTTTCAAAAATGGCTCTAAGGATTTTGATTAAAGTATCATATGTTTAAGATACTTTTATGACAAATAAAATGTATATCTGAATTTTCTGTGAATGTCTCCAAAAGTGTTCTTCATTGTGAACGACGTTTGTATAACTGGTAAACCATAAGAGATAGACAAACGTTTACTACACAAAAAATGTAGATCGCGTTAAAATACACAATTTATGTCATATACATTTTTTTTGTTGAGTGAACCGTTTTCGAGATATTGCTTGTTATTCCCTTAAATTTTCCAATACTTATACGTTTTCTCAAATGGGAATTCGTTATTCATTTTTTTTATGTCCTGGACATGCAAAGAGAATGGAATGCGCCACATAGCAACCAGTGCTTAAAACATTTGACTATCGCTTAAAACCTACCATATTCCCCTTGCATCTACAAGAAAATTAGCAATAAGATTAACATCTCGATTAACACGAAGCATATGGTGAATAAGCGTTTGTAAAAATAGTTTGTACAAGAGTAGAGAAAGTCATGTGAGTGTAACACATCAGATTTTGTCATAAATAAGACTATCTGCAGCTGTTCTGTACTCTTGGGAAACAGAGTTCTTCCAGCTAGTATTTCCGCCATTGATTCTCTTAAACCTTCTTTGGTGGATACATAAGCAACGTGCAAGTGCGTGCAACCTAGTAATGGCAATTACGAGTCCAAAAGCTCTTCAAGAGCTGTGAGTAGATTGGTATGAACTAGTTTTATATGCACTTACTTTCTCTATGCTTAGGTACCAAGATAGATGAAGTAGGTACAGCAATTGACCAAATTTTGAACATCGAGATTTCACCTTAATTACACGTTTTGAGTTTCCTCTAATTAAAAATGTTGTTTTAGAAACAGATCCAAGGGCGCACGTGTGTGTCTACGTATAGCATAACACAAAACTGGACAAATACTAAATTTCATGATTGAGTCAGATATTATTTGAAGGACGCCTTGGTGAACTAACTCCTTTCGTAGAATTTTTCCATAAATGTATTACAGTTCCATTTATATCCAGCAGAAATTTCCTACACAACTCCAATTTTCATGAGCATTTAATTTTTAAGTTTTTTTCAATAACTGTAACGATTTTGATTATAGTACAATATGTTTGAGATATTGGCAAGACACACAAAATATACATCCTAAATTTTCTGGTAAATATCTTCACTGTCCTCTTCATTCCTTTTATTTTTTCTGCTAACCACCTATAGTAGATAAGAGGAAATATTGTATTCCATCCAAGAATTCGGTATCGAGATAATGCCGGAAATACATGTTTAAGGCTCCTTTGAACCCCTCAAAATTAGAATTTTTAGTAAAATATCCGCACGTGTGTGTACGTGTCCGTCTGTATGTTTGTCTTTGAGCACCATAACTAAATAAACGAAAACTCGATTAAATACGAGGTGTGGTTTTAAAGCAAGTACGTTTTATATTTTACCGTTGCAACGCTGTAGTCACGTTTTTTGAGCATGCGGTATCACTTCCTCCATTCATCAGGAAGTCAGACGCAGCTGTGAGTGATCGTTGGTTTGTGTTTTCCTGTTGTTAGAGCGTTTTAAATGTTGAAAACAATCTAACGATCCGCCAACTGAAATCAGTGATTCGTTTTTTGGATGCGAGAAATGTTACCCAGTGAACATTCATCGCCAATTGAATGAGGTTTATAGGGAAACCATAATGAGTAACAATGCCCTGCCACACACAGCCAAACAAACTCAAGATATGATAGCATCATTTGTTTGGGAACAATCCGACCACCCTCCCTACAGTCCGGATTTGGCACCAAGCGATTTTCATATGTTTCTTCATCTGAAGAAATTCTTCGGTGAAAAACATTACAACGACAATGTGATTGTGAAACAAGAAGTGCAGACTTGGCTTTCATCACAGGCGGCATCATTCTTTGAGGAAGGCATACAAAAACTGGTTTCCTCTTACGACATGTGCATGAATAACGGCGGTGACTTTGTGGAGAAGTGATGTAAAGTATAACATAAGAATGATAATAAAGTATTTGGATAATAATGTTATGTTATTTGTTTAAAACTTACCGATACTTACTTTAAAATTTTACCTTATACCAAACTAAGTTCAGCATTACCAAAGAAGCGACATCAAGATTTCCTTACCCTATATTTTCACAAAAACGGTTCCAACTATTGACATTGGAAGTAAAATTGTATATCTTGTAATTATCCATAGATATCCTGTCAACTTCCCGTTATTTGATGGAATTTTACTTAATTTTATATAACAAATAGCCTTAACGGATTGAAAAAACTTGCTCCAGGATAATCGTCCTTCGTGGTCTCGGGGTACTATGCTAGCCTCTAGTTCCCGAGGTCGCAAATTCAGATCCGGCGGAGGGCAATGGATTTTTCGGGCGTAAAAATCTTAGCATGGCTTCTTTCGGAAGGGAAGTAAAGCCGGTGGTCCCGTGTAGTAAATTTACGGCACGTAAAAGAGCCTCGAGTTTGATAGAGGCCTCTGAGCAAATAACTATAGTACTTAAAGTGCGTCCATAAATAAACTTCAATTCAATGTTATTCCACGAAAAATGAAGCACTGATTAAAATACATTTGTGCCAAGCTTTTTCGTCGCGTTAGTCATTTTCGAAATATTCCATATTGCAGGTTTAGAGATTTCCTAAGATTCCTGACATGTCTGAAAGTTTGCGATTTTTTTTTTCAACCTTTCTTTCCTGTCCACCGCAAGAGCTTATTACCACCAATAAACGTTTGAATGTTGTTTCAGCATTTTAAAACCTTCTTATTTAAAGTTCTAGGTAAAACTATATCGAGAAGGACTTGACCGGGTAGAATTACTTTAATATGATGTGAATTTACCAGTGGTAGAAAAAGTCGTGTGAGTGTACCACATCTGACTTCTTTTTTTTTAATTTTATGCAACTATAAAACTTTAAGAGATAGAAACCATAACAACTTGCTCAAGGAAAACTTAAGATAAACCGTTTTTAATATACCATTTCCTGTGACATTATTGATTTCTGCAATAATCGCCGTTATACGTTTGATTTTTTGCATGTTTTATAAAGGACACTTCGTTACGTTAAATGTTCGTTCTTTTGCTTCACATGCGCTCAGACAAATTTCTAATATCAAGACTAGCATACACAAAGTTTCGTTTCATTCTTTCATATGCTTCTTTGTATCAACAATAAAATGTGTAAAAAGTCAGTATTGGTTGTATAAATTAAAGAAAGCTACTAAAATAAAGCATAATGGGTAGAGAAAGTGATAAGATTGCTACACCTCATTATTTTTAAAGGAACACCAGCTAGTTTAAGAAAATGGTGTTATTGAATTGTTCTGTGATGCTTACCGACATAATTTTGCATGACTCTATAGTTTATTCATGGTTTCAAGGAACTCCAAGGATGAAAGAGAATTAATGTGAAGAGACTGTCATTTACTTAAGTAGATACACAAGTGACATTTTGCATTAAATTGTTTATGTCCCTGAAATCAGGGACAGCATGGTTGTCCTACCTTTACGTCTTCCAACAGAAAACAAACAAACAAGGAAACAAAATAAATACAGAGAACAACCTTGCCATATCTTCGACTGAATGGAATCAGTCTCCTGATAGCTAGAATCGCAGTTCCACATTAAGGGAAATAAAAGTATAGATGAAAAATTGGAATAAGCATTTTCTCATTCCCTCCTGTGCAAACGTAGTATAATTATGTTTAGAGGTTAAGCAATAACTATTTTGTTAAAGTGGCTGTTGCATTTGTTATAGAGTAACACTTTTCTAAAATAAATCTACTTATTTTGCATACTATATCTATAGGATGTCAAGTTTTTCTTTACCAATAAAATGATTAATGCTATATTAATTATTTTAAAAAATCATAGAGATACGCTATTACAGTAAATATATCATGTTATCTCCATTTTATAAACATGTATAAGAATCGGTGGCGAGCGTTGTATTCTACTGGCGGTGTCAGAAAAGAGGTGAAAACTCTAATAATATGTTTACCAACCTCGTGCAGTAGCATAGAACGTATTAGGCAAGTGACAAGAATTGAACAACATAGGAGCTATGAACTTTTAAGATACTTACGATTGAATGTACTTTCATTTTAGACTACACATATACGAGTATGCCCAATATCTTATACAATGGACATCTCCCCCAAATAGCACGTAAAGAAAACTAAAAGTAACGGCACTGTTTTCCTCACAAATTCATTTGTTCTTTTGATAAATCTCCGGATTAAATTTACGACTTCGATTTTTGTTGGCTGCTGCAGATTCAGATTCGGGAGTGTTCTACATAATTTTTTCACGGAGAGGTCTTGTTGCTAAATGGAGATTTTATCTTAGTGAGTTTAGAGTTTTAACACTGGCTTCGTTCATTTTTGTAACTTTTACACACAACTGAATATTCACTTTAAAAAAAACTCTTTACGCTGTTTTAGTTACCTGACTTCTGGTTTGAACTGTTACTACACGAACATGGACAGAAATACTTGGCAATTGTTTTGAAAACAGGTGCTCAACACATGGTAAATACGTTAGTTTTTTGTTCTGTGACGCATAAGATACCACATATTCAATCAAAAACCCTACTGCTATGAAATGTACAAATACTGAAGCAATGCCTCTTAGTTTCAAAACCTAACCACATAATTAGATATATTCAAAACCATACATTTTTATTTATAATGATATTTTGGTGTAATATTTCTGCATTCAGTTTCATTAAAGATTAATTTATGCATCCAAACGCAAGATGGTAACACGGTATTAACGGAAGGTTGACCCTGGAGTTCAAACATCGCTAGCTTCTATGCTAGCGGGTGGAACATCAGCTCTGTGTCAGAGCAATATTGGCTCCACCTCCCCCATAAGAACGTGTAGAAATGTATACCCTAGCCTTACACACTGTACTTATGAACGTAGACGGAGCCAATCTGAAATTGCCTCCAAGCTACAGAAAACTGCCGACAGAGCGCGCTTAATGCGCCCGTTCAAATGAGAGAATACATACTCGAAATCAATTCTTTATGCGCAATTCCTATACACATGCCTTTCTTTCGTTTTAACACAAGTGGTGCCACGGCACAGTGGCACTACCCCAGAATCCGCCCCTGATAAGAATTGCATTTAAGTTTTTACAATAAAAACCGTTGTGCTTTTAAAGAAAAGTATTCCTAAACATTTGGCATATTTTAAAAGCAATTTGTGGTGTCATTTTTATTTTCCCTGTCATTTATTTATACTAGCGTTAAGGTTAAGAAGCGGCAAGGCTAGCCCTCTTGCGCCTACTAAACCTCTGGGAGAAAGAGACGAGGTGAGAATGCATGAATGGCGGGATACCTAATGAAGGCAGGCTCAGCGCAGCGGGTTCCCCAACATTTTCAGGTTGAGCTCCCTGGCAGCCTCGAAGAGGCTTCGAACATAAGGTTCCAAACCGGGGAAGAAGCAGTTCTCTCCTTAAAGCAGGCTCTGTAACCCTGAAATATGGAAAGAAAATCAAATGAGAGTACATGAGGAACAGGAAAATTAGTGGTAGTATATAATCCACCTCAGAATTCGCCTATCGACTTGGAAAAAATACGAAGAAAATTCAACGTCGTCGGGGTGTCAGGCCGTATAGGAACCGAATCCGACACCTACAAATACCAGCTTTAACCATTACCTGAGGCATTCCATAAGGTTATTTGCACCTTAGGTAGAGAAAGTATTAGGTATGTTACACATAAAATTACAGATCGAGATTTCACTAAAACTACACTTTTGAGATCCTTTGAATTTAGAAAGACATTAACAAAACTTTTTCTTGTGTATATCTGTGTGTATGTGAGTGTGTGTGTGTTTGTTATGAATAGCACAACTCAAAAAGAAAAGTTTGGATAAATATCAAACCAGATATTTAAGATCGTCGACAAAATTCCCCACCGCAACCCACCTTTTTATGAAAGATGTTTCACGGCTTTTTAACTTTCTGAAAAATGCCTCTAACGATTTTTATTAAAACACTATATGCTTCAAATATTTGAATGATTAATAAACTTCATATTTCGAATTTTCTGAGTTTCCTGCGAGGTTTTCTTCATTTCAAATGAATTTTGTATACTTTTGTATAGATGACTGAAACCATATGACCATAGACAAAAACATACACTATGCGAATAAGTGCGTACTTTCATAGATTTAAAATAACTCATGATACTATTTGAAAGTGCAAGCAAAACAAGCAGACAATAGAACACCTAATACATGAATGTACTTTATTAAATAATGAAAGAACATACTTAAAGAGAAAGGTAACAAAAGTAAATGGAACGTAGCCACCTCATTTAAAAGCTTTAATTCAAATATATAAAAACAGTTTATCATTTTTGTTAACAAAATTAATTTTGAACATGTAAAAACTGTATAAAATTATATTAGTCGTTATTTATAGTAACATTGGAAGTAACATGTATTATTTCTTGCAAAGAAGCTAACCCTAACATGTGGTATTATCAAAATGCAATGGAATATGCTGTAATAAATAAATAACATCTTATGAGAAATACCTTATGAGAAATGTAGAGCTCACTGAAACATCCTGCATACGTTAAATAATTTTTTTTCTGTAGCATTGGCTCTATTAGGAATATGCGTTGTCATTTATTCAAGGTTTTCCAGTTTAATGGCGATGCGGCATCTGCACTTAAAGCATCTTAGGCTATTCTTTGTTTTTTTCCCGTACGGGTTCATTGCTAACAAAAACTTACGATATGCTATAATTTGCGTTTGGTTTTCCCTATCATGCGTTTAATCAAGGTCATGCTGATTAATTTGAGGTTATTTATTGTGAAAAAATGTGTCGTGAGTTGCGTAACGTGAATATTATAATAGGATGTATGCAATCATTAAATTATAATGGGTAGAAAAAGTCCTTCGGCTGTAACCCATAAGACTTTTATCTCTTCTGAGAATCATGACAGTTTCAGTAATTTTATAAAAATGTATACCCCATCTTCAATAAAAATGTCATGCATTTTTACCTCTGAGGGATGAAACTATCACAGAGCGATCCGTTTTGAAAGGAAAAGTAAAAGAACTGTAAATGAGAATTACTGTAATTTATTTTTTGTAATTTGAAAACAAATTCTAGAATTACGGGAGGTTAGGCTCCAGTAAACCCACCATTATAAATAAATATTCATATAGTTATTCTTACAGGATACAATTCCTGTATCTCAAGTGTAACACCCTCAAAGGCGAGAAAATTGTTTCTCTCAGATCATAATATCCATTATCGGTGTCCACACCACAGCATTCAAATCCTAGAGGAAAAATCGAATGGCTTGAAATCTGGAGATGTAGGAGGCCACATAATTGGTCAAATCTGTTGTACCAATTATTGACAAAAGTGTCATTCAGATATTTGTTTACTTATTTTGTACAGTGAAGTGGTGCATCATCATGCTGGAATGAAAGTTTGTTTATTTTTAGTTGTTGCTAAGCAGCTTCACTTATTTCATATTCAGTCTCAGATGTGAAACTCCCGTCTTTCTAGGGCGTAATTGCAAATTCAGAAAAGTAAATACGTGTATTCAACAAGTTACAACATTTTTATTTTATAACTTCCCAAACGGATCAGGTGAAAATGATTGCGATCTTTTTAGTTCACTGGACTAACTTGCGGACCATAAAATATAACAAACACATGTATTAAGGTTATTTGCCTTATTTTCAGTTTTCCTAATAATGCTCAGACTGTACTATGTTTTTTCTTTCTCTAACACGTGCCTATTAGATAGAGAAGGTATTGTATTTCACCCAAAGATTCGACAGTAAAACTTCACCTTAAATACATGTTTTGAGGGCCTGAATAAAGAGCAATTTTAGTAAAATGTCCATGTGTGTGAGTGTGTGTGTGTGTGTGTGTGTGTGTGTGTGTGTGTCTGAACAGCATAACACGAAAACAAAAATTCCGATAAATACCAGTATTTACTTAGTATTTATTTCAGCATCCTTCAAAGTTGCGGCACCAAGAATTTCAAGAAAATCCCCCGCCCCAAATTACCTTCAACGTGGAAAGTTTATTCGAAATTTTCGAGTTTCTAAAAATGGGTCTAATAAAGAGAAAAAGTAATTAATATACCACATGCTTACGATATTTACATAATGAATGTGATTTTTTTGGGAATAGCCTGTGAAGTTTTCTTCATTCTGAAGGAATTTTATGTGATTTTGTATAACTACTAGGCATTAGAGTTGGACAAAAATGTACTTCACAAGAAATGTAGATCTCCTTAAACCATACAATTTATTTCAAGCAACTCTTTTTTGTAGCATTAGCCATTTCCGAGATATCCGTTGTTACTGGTTTGAATTGTTCTTACTTTTGTCATTTTAAGTGCTGTCGTTATTCAGTTGTTTCTCGCGATGACAGGAAGAATGTAGAATTTCGGGCCATAATATACCGACTAGCTTTTAAACATCTGACTATCAACCTTGTACCTTCAATGAAGCGTGTAATAAACGATTTCTGCAAATATTTATTTGGATTAACACGAAACCGTTTTAAAAACGAACATTCGTAGGAATAGCTTGTAGAAGGTGTAAAAAATAAACGATAGTAGGTGGAAAAAGTCATGTGAAAAGCATCTCAGAGTTTTAGTGTTTCAACTTATTATGTCTCTAAATCGATCATCATTTTGCATTTCAAAGTTTACGATAAACACCAAGTCTAGTTTATTGGCATTTGCTGGAAATATTTAAAGCATTCAGGTTAGGAAACTCACCTTGTACATAATTTGTGAGACTTTCATCACCTGTGCACATTCCTTTACACTGTCATTCTTTAAACGCCTGTGTTCCGCATCTGACTTGTTTAATTTATTTTTAGAAACCGTAAATATAACACTATTTCGCTATGCTAGAATTCCTGCTCAACAATTAATTACAGGATGACAAAATTATGCAAAGTAGGGGACATTACAATGATTGCAACGTACTGACCAGGAAGTACGTTAATGCCATGCGATGGGAGGGGCAGACTGGACACGATAAAAATTCCAGATGACCTAACAGGTTATACCACTTGTTCTCGTGAGGAACACATTCAAATATTAAATGGCTGTTCAGATGTTTTATGGCAACAAAAATAACAAGCTGGGAGGTTATGTGTAGGTGTCTTTAAAATACATTTTAAATTGACCGTGTCCGTTGAAAAGCTGTGTTATTGTATATAGGTCGGTAACAATGTCGATGAAAGTTGCAGTTTTTGTTAACTATCTCTTTCTTAGTTTATAATAGGTTCCATATAATTGCCGTTGTAAAATTTCCTTTTCCCGTCTCATTCACTTGATATTGATAAAAATTGTTGCTTAAAGTTCAGAAGATTTTCTCTAACATTTATCTTCATGCTGTTCTACAAATGTTTATTATTATTGTGATTATTATTATCTGTTTATTATGAGAAATATTCTCTGGAAATAGTAAACAATAAGTTTGGGAATAGTTCTATAGAATCGAGAAACCTTTTTAAAATCTTGCGAAGCGAGTATTTTTTATTTTCGAGATTTACAAACAAAACTTTTTTGCGCAGTAATAGGTATATTTTGAATGTATAAAATGCTTAAATACTGAAACAAACCTATATTAATGCAAACTGCTAAATAACGTTTGTTAATTGGCACATACAGAAACCATCAAATCCACTTAAAACCCACAACAAAATCATACGATATTACTGTATAGCTGGCGACCTACAATTTCCTGTGTGTAGTCTGTAACACTAAGGCAAAGAGGGCGTACGATCTTACAGTAAAGACTGTTCACTTTAAATGTATGGTGTAATAATTTAGCCTGGAATATTCAGCTTCATGTTACGCTGAGACATGAGACATAGAAATTTAGAGATATTAAATTAGTAATATCTAACGATGAAGTTGTAATGTTAGTGAACTGTTTAGATTATTGTTCTTTTCGATAAGTACTTAAATAGTTTAAGACATAGGTTAATTAATGGAAGTAAAGCTCGCGGATGATCGAACATGCCCGGAACAGTCCACATTATTTAATTCAAGCATGAGAAAAAATAATAAGATATAATGACGAGGCCTTTTATAGGAAAAATATAGATACACATAAAATCTAGCAAAATATTCGGTATTCAGAAGACCAACATTGGCCCCTTTACCCTATTGGTATTTTATTGGCGTTGTATATCCTGTGCTTTGCAAAATCTGTTTCACCATACTTTACCTACATCTAGATATATATTTTATAACCAATAAGAACATGAACACGTTGCCTTTAATATATTCCTGTTAACGTAGTTTCAGAAAAATGTTACCAGGGAAAATGTTGTACGGTGAATATAAAATAGTTTGGTCCAATACTGCTATATAAACTATCGTTTGTTTTGTCGTTTCTAGTAATTTAAATACTAATTTCAATCACAGTGGTAAGTTAAACCGTTTTAATCCATTGCTACAATCTTTTTCTTTCATTCCTAAAACTGGGCTTCAAGTAATACTAATTTTCAGAAATAAATTCTCAACAATTACATTGAAATGTATTAAAATAGAATGATATGACCACAATTATGTATCTTTTATAAAAGTTGCTCACGTGATGTGCTTGTACTCTTTATCATGTAACAAACCAGACTTTTTAGGGACAAATGAATTCACTGCACTCTGAGCATCCATTAAAACGCCTTCAGGAATACATATTTCTCCCTTTTTCGCATACATTTCAATTTACACTTACACTATCTGCCGTCAATTTCAGTTTATCTATATCTATTATCTCTAAGACGACCAGCACGAGTGCCACCATCTTCGCAACGATAAACCTACATGTTTAATTTAAATAACTACTTGCTTACTGTTTTAATAGCAGATTTTAAAGAATATTAAAATTTTTGTGAAGATTAACACCCACGGCAAGCCTCGGGCGCCAAATGTTTCACTCAATTTGAATATATTATTTTAATATCTTATACCATAAATTACTATAATATGAAAATTCTGTATTTTATCCTGCATAAATAAACACATATATACAGTCATCAAGTACCATGCTTAAATTATAGAACAGTAAATATTTAATAATAATAATAATAATAATAATAATAATAATAATAATTAATATGGTATCGCTATTCGTTTCCGAGCGATAAATGCTCAGCCAGCTAATGGGTTCCTGTTTTTTCTGCCTCTTCGCACATCACTTGGTCCACTCTCAGACACACAGTGGTGTAACAAAACATATAAGCACGTGTATCACCTTTTAATTTTGTTTGCATATTTCACTGAAAATTTGTGAAGAAAGCTAACACTTTGATAATAGGTCACTTTAAATAATAATGCTTTATAAAAAGAAGTCTCTTTCTTTGTCTCCTTTGTAGTCTGTCAAGTTCGGACTTTTAGAGCTTTGTCTGAATTTTAGCTTGTGGTACATTTGTTATTAGCCTTTAAATGCTTATTTTTATTCTTTTCTAGTAATTTTAGTGTTACCTTACATATTCATCTCGCCTTATTTTTCCAGAAATTATTGTATTTCTTTTTTACCTCTACATTTTCCGTTTCATTTGCGCGCTATAATTTTTACTCGCTGATGTTTTATAATTTGTATTATGTTATAATTTCACTATAATTTCGACATTGTACGGTACATGCGAACAGGCCTGCGATCGCTACACTCATCTGAATTAATCTGAATGAATCTTTTATTGCTTAAGGTGAGTAAATAAACATAATAAAGACATGTATATGTTGTTGCAACAATTTAACACAAATATGTTTATTAAATCGCTTATGTCCACCATTAACCTGTCACATAAAAAACCAAGCACAAGCTTCCCACCCGAGGCATTATGGGCGATTTGTTTCTAATGCCAACATTGCAGATCCAAACATAGCTGAAGGTGAACCTCCAGGAACCCTAAGCCACAAAGCGTAGCCGAGAGATGTTTTTTATAAGAGCAGGACACGAGGCGTTGCAGCAGGATCTGTGAGGTGAAACCCCAATGATCTCGTGAGCGTATATTGTTACCTTTTATTGTTAAGCTGGCAGTACCTACCTCAAAATGTGGCTAGGTTTTATTATATAACCAACACAACTAAAATGGCCGGTGGGCGGGCCAAATTCTTTCGTCGAGGCAACATATCTTGCTATATCATCTCCTCGTTACTTCTAGATCACTCTATATACTGAATGTCATCGATTCCTTGAGTATTTTGCCATGTATACTCTTATTTACATCTATAATACTGGTGCCCTGAAATAAAATTAGAATATTTCACTTTATCTGGGTAAATAGAAATCTTTTCAAGTTATTTTATATGTAATAAACAACTTAAATAGTAAGTAAATGATTAAACATAATGCATCGTACTATTTATGAACATCACTTTCCGTAAAAGTATTTCTTCTTTTAATTCCCAATGTGGGTTAAAACACGACATACACTTCTGCAATGCTTTACAGGCTAAGTACACTGTACAGAAAAACTAATAAAAAAGGACCATCTTCTACAGATGCCAGAAGATGTTCTCCTCAGACTAGTAGAAACCTGTGGTACCAATATGATGACTGCTCGCTTGTCTTCATAGATTGTTTCCAAATCGTTGGATTGAACGAAGCGGACCTGTACCTTGGCCGGCCCGTTCACCGGATTTGACTCCTTTAGAGTTTTTTCTATGTGAAAAGCTGAAAGACACTGTCTACAAGGACATACCAACTACACCAGATGATATGAAACGGCGTACTACTGCTGCCTGCCCTGAAATCTCCGTTGAAATGCTAGAACATGTGCAGCAGTCTTTCTATAGCAGATTGGAAGCGGGTATTGAAGCTGGTGGTGGTCAAATTGAACACAACCTTCGAAGGTAAACTTTCTCTTTACTTGTCAGAGTCCACAGAAGTAGTATGTTCATGTAGTTTCTCTTTAGTTTGTGCTAATATACAAGTGTTGGTGTAAGATCTTCAAAATAAGATTTCTCGTAAACTACTTGCAGTACAATCATGCGACAAACTCCATTGACATTCTAATTTACTCTTCGTTTATTTTGTTGATATCAATAGGCATAGTTACATTTAAGAAATTGTATGTTTGTTAAAAAATACACTATATAAGCATTATTAAATTATGTGTATAGGCTGCAAATAACACACCCTGACTATCAATTAAGTCTGTGAAAACCGCACGTCAATAGCACTTACCGTTTCCGAAATATTTGCGGTGCACGTTTTAGGTGATTCATCGTGTATATTACTTTCACAACATCTTATCGATATGTAGAACCCTTATAGAAATTTTACCAGAAATAAATTTGCTGAGTTGTAGCTTCTATGAGTAAATCAAATGTATGTGTCTCTATTTTTGTTTTTCTGGCGTAACATTTAGTGTTTAAAGTGGAACGATAGGCTGCATTTTGTACATATTAAAACTTGTAGGTTTATTACCTTTTTCTAGTGAAACGTATAAAACGAAAACTCCATCAGAGAGCAAGAAATATTCTAGCACTTAAAACTGAAACGCAACCATAAATATTCTCTTTGTGAAGGAATATAAGAAAATATTTAAAATGGCATCTGCCAATCTGTTAAAAATTACTTAGCAGTTATATTTAAGTACAGCAGTAAATGATGTGGAGACATTTACAGAAAACAATATATTATTTAATTATGGAAAAAAGTAAATATTCGTCAAAATTCCGCCTGCCCTCTTACAGGCACTGTCAGAGGAAACTAAACAAAATCTACAGTTAATTTCAGGTAATTCGGCTAAACTTTAAACAACGTAGTTATAAATAACATTGTACAAAAAGACAAAATCTATGGATATTGAAGAAACAGAGGATGCGATCGTGAATTGAAGTTAAGTAACGCAACAAGGAAACAAAGAGAAAAACAGTTTTCTATGGCCCTTAAATAAAGAATTAAGGAAGACAATAGAGTGAACTGTGATCATTGTGAACTACTTTCTACAGCGTCGTAACTTAGTGTTGCGACAAAGTGAGGAAAAATCACCGAAAACTTTTGAAATGTGAATAGAAAGAAGGAATAAAACTGTTTTATAACTAGCGATAAAGGAAGAACAAAGCTGAAGCTAGTCTGAAAGGTAAAGAAATTGACTGGAAAAATGGTGGAGAAGAAACTTGCTAAAATGATTTGGGTGAAATATTAGGATAAATGGTTCATATGTGAAAACAAAGAGCAAAACAAATAGAAAAAAAGGAATAACAGAGAATACTGGGTCTGTAGTGGAGCACCTGCCCTTGGGCAGAAACTTGAGATTGATACAATGCTTATAAAATATAAATTAAGTACATGTTATGTTAGTGTCGTTAAAGTTTTTTTTTCAAAATATTG